>JAFBJU010000410.1:280918-315246 GCA_016785305.1 Colistium nudipinnis
TTTTACCACGCTCAAAGGCAGTGGGGATTAGCTTCAGCTGTGACCCTGTAGGGATAAGCGCAATAGATAAAGGATAAATAAATGGATAAATCAATAATGTGGTCAACTTGCCTGGTACTAGTGCAATTTCTTGGATTTAGCATGGTTGCTGATGTGGGCTACTTTTTAATTTGCCATAACGTGTCCTAACGACTAATGCAGATTGAGAGAGTTTGCATGAAATGAAAAAGGTTTTCTTTAAAATTAAAGACTTCTGCAGGAATTTAAAGATCTCCAAATAGGGAAGCAAGCAACTGTAATGATCGAATTATTAGGCTTTTTAATTTTGTATAAATATCTTTGATGATTTGGGGAGAGATATCCATGCTATCAAAATGTATAATGATGTGTTTGTCCATGTCTCATCCTTGACTGTTGTGTTTGACTAAAACAAACAGGCTAGTCTGTTAGTTCATATTAAATGATTTCATGTGTCATCAGTTAGAACAGGTCACTATGGGCCTGCCGTATCTTTCTACCAGTCTACCAAGACCTAGTATTATGGTAGTGAAACATAATAATCTATTTCTCCACTCCCACATAATACCTAGCTTCGCCCACTAATCATTGTAATCAAATGTTTTATTTCATATTGAACTAACTGTTGGTGGTGCCCTCCTCGAGAGTTAAGGCCCAAATATTTAAACCCGTTTTAAACACACACATATAAACACAAACTCACAGCTGTAAATGATAATGCCGCCTTAGGAAGTTGTTCATTACAGATCGCCTTGACAAGCTGTTAAATGTTCACATTTCACAATCCAGTAAATGCTCCTCTCTTACATCCCCACTAAATCTTCCTCCCACCCTCCCCGTCCGCGACCTCCTCTCTCCATGGCTGCGATAGTTACCATAGAAACAGAAAGGGTTTGGAGGGATGGTGCCATGTGGATGCCAGTGTGTGGGTGGATGACATCTTGGGACTTCCAGGCTTTTTCCCCCTATGCCCACAGAGAAAATATCCGTTTGTGACATTCAGGAAGGAGCCGCCTCACCGTGGGACAATGTTCATATGAAGGGAGAACAAGACTATTTTGTTTACAAGTGACTCACTTGCAGAGAATATAAAATAGCTGCTGATGTGTTTCAGCCGATTTGACCGTCGTAATATCTGGTAGAGTCGATTGGTATGAGGAAGTGTAAAGGCAACTCCCAAAAAGGTCACATGGACACATAGTAGGTTGGTTAATGAGTAGGTAAGTGATGAAAGCTAGTGATGCCTGCCATGGGCTATTCTTTGCATGGCTGCACACACCGCAAATCACTCCCACTAAACGTCTATTTAAAGTAAAATGTTTTAACGTCAATTGATATAACCAGTTGTACTTTTAGAATTGTTAGAATTTCGAAATGGGGTGTGATATGAAATATTTTCCCAAATGACACATTTAAACTCTTGAGTCACTTATCATCAAATGTTGTATTATAATAACTTAATTGTTCTTCTCAAACTATTGCACCAGAGGGCCAGCTGACATTTATGACGGACATGCCTCATAAAAAAAACAAAAAAAAAACAAACATTTTGAATTATTAAAGCTTCCTGCAGTCATTTCCTCTATTTAAATCAAGGTTTTACTTTTCGTGTTTTTTTTTTCTGTACAGGATTATGTGCATGTCACCTCTGGGAAACATTCCATAACCCATGGATAAGAATCAGTGGCTTTAAAGAATTGATTTCAGTCCTGCTGCTATTGATTGATGAAGTGCCTAAATAACACCATTCAGTCCAACAATGGCATGTTTTTTCTGCACCTCCTTGTGTGCATTTGTGAGGCAATTAAGAAAGCACTTTGGCCCGTGCTCCATTTGCCAGAGCCTCCATTTAGATTAACCAGTAGCTCCAATTAGGAAGTGGCGCTTCCTTTTCTGTGAGCGCGCCAGTCCCTAATGGCCAGATAGATTGATTTAAATGCAAACTAGAGAGGATGTAATGAACTGCTTTTACAGAAAGCGCTTAATAGGAATTTGTACTCTCCCAAACAGTTGCCAAACAGTTCACACACCATTATTTGTGTAATTCAGTATTTTTTGTAAAAAAAAAAAAAAGGGCAGTTTGTGTTGATGGGTGTGTAGATGTGTTGATACTCTTAAAAAATAATAGCTGATTCACACAGTTGATCATATACCAAGATTGATTTATGGCATCATCATTGACAGTAACACTAGTGTATCCTAGCCCACAAGATGTGAGTAATTTTCTACAGTGTCTGTTGTTATGTTGTGATGATTTAGGAACGTCTGTCTGCATCGTAATTACCGGCGCTATGGGTAATTGAGTATCGATGAACCATGAATCTGACACAGTATTCCAGAGGGATTGTGTTTTACAGTGTATGTGTCATTTATTTAAATGAGCAGAAATGATCTCTTAAATAATCACAATAATCTTGGTGAAAGCATAAAAAATGGTTGGCCTTTACACCGATTCTGTCAATAGACATAAAGAACAGGATCCTAATCTATTTCCTGCTGAATTTGAATAGGCATTACATAAATGTACTTAACACTTGCAAGTTTTTTTGTGTGTTAATAATTTAATGCTTTTTTGCTTACTTATTATTTACTTCAGGTGTGGAAATATTCAATAATGTTTTATGTTTCTGTTGTTGAAGTATATTCTCTGTTTATTGACTCACTGCCTTTGTATCCTGTGCTTACTGTCTCTTATATTTGTTTCCAGATGTTAGTGACGACTCCGGAGAAGTGGGATGTTGTGACCAGGAAGAGTGTAGGAGACGTTGCTCTCTCTCAGATCGTGCGTCTCCTGATCCTGGATGAAGTCCATCTTCTCCATGAAGATCGAGGTCCAGTTTTGGAGAGCCTAGTGGCTAGGACCATCAGACAGGTTAGTTCAGTCTCCTGTCTTCCTTTCACCAAACTATACTGCTTGACTGTGTATTATAAACGGATCTGCATCATCATTGAATAAATCAACTGTTAGGCTGCCCATTAGATGTTGCTGCTGATAAGTGTTTTGTTGTTGCTATAACATGAACAAGAAAACATCAACATACATCAATTGTTGTGCTGTATAAATCTGAAAAAGTTTTGGAAAATGTATTCGGTAAATATCAGGGCAGAAGGTGTACCCACTCTGTTTAACAATTCGGTGACCTTACAATGACCTCACACAATTGTTGTGTGGGCGCTGTATGCATGCTGCTTCAGTACACGACACTATTCTGAAGATAATCGTCATTTTGTGTCCTCTATAACAAATTGTTAGTACATCTATATTGTGTAAATATACACAATATACATATATAATATAATATAAATATAACATATTCAAGCAATTAGAGGTTGTGTTCCCCCCAAATTGTGTTCCACCCCAAAAATAACATCTAAGTGTGGACATGTTCTCAATTGAAGAATCAATAAAAGGGTTTTACTCATCCTGGCCATATGCAATGGACATGTGCAGGAAATATTCAGACCCTTTTTAGCTTTAGCGTGCATTAACGGGATGTTATTTAATTTTTAATGGATAAAAGTACCATTTTGTCCACCGGTCTGCAATAAGCAACTAATGGTTTAGTGAACAGCTCATGTATGAAAGTATTCAAAACCATAATTTACGCCTTTGGAAGCGATTACAGCTTCATGGATTAATCTCACATTAGGAAGTGGCCAATTTATCCAATTCTTCTGAGACAAAGTGTTTGGCTAATTGTCATTGGACAATGGACATCCTGTATTATGTGTATGAAGGTTGCAACAAAAAAATAGCAGGCCTTTATTTTTTTGCACATAGCTGGATGGTGAAATAACAACCTAACCTAATAACATGTCACAGACGGCATGGGTCCTGCCCCACTGGCGCCATGCTGCTGTAAGAAAAAAAAAATGTCTGTGAAGCTGATTTCCCACGATGATGATGACCGACAGGTATCTGCACGGGAAGTCTGTCTGGACCTTTCACATGTTAGAACTCTGGTGTGAATTCAGATTAGCAAATAGAGTGAGAGGAGCAGCAGTGTCCCATATCACCCCCTGATGAGCTGCTGTCATGTGTCTCTCCATGTCAGGACATTAATGAAAGGACAAAGGCTACGATGATATACTGTATGGTGCATCAGCAATCTATATACTGTACCTATTTATACAAACCCTGTAGGTTTAAGACTTAAAGTCTGTTTGCAAAAACACACATGGTCAGAAACAGGATACAAGAATAAGATGAAGTAAAATTATAAGGAATGCTTCTCACATTCTCGCACATGGCTTTCTTGTGTTCAGTTAGGGCTTTTTGGATTGTAGTATTTTTTTTTATTTTTCACCTCTAACCCACCATCAGCAGAAACATCTTGTTATCATCATCATTGTCGAACTTTATATAGTTAACATATAAGCATTTAGGGAATGTAGCTGCCAGAATCACAAAACACAATCGTTTATATCAGCAGTCGTCATGACGCGTTGGTCTTGTTTAATAGTAGTATAACAGGTTATTTGAACCAGGTGCTGCTCCAATCAGGACGCACCAGCAAGGAGTCAATACCCACTTCCCATAGCCAATCCCATCAGACAGTCGTCGCATCCTTACTTTGGTCAATAACTTCGGCATTCTTATGGAGGATCTGGCTGGTGACCAGCACGGCCTCGAGCTCTGCCAGTGCCTGTAGACATCGCTCTATGTCTGGGTTGTCCACTTTGAGGGCAAACTTTATATCGGAGTGGAGTTTCTGTAGCCGCTCTTCTGGCGATGGCTCTTTTTTCTTTTCCACTTTCTTCTATGGTGGCCTCTCTGGTTTACGTTTGCATGAACACAAAAAACTTAGAACCTAAATCAAAATTAAGCACTAAGGATGAGGTTTACAGCCTAGGTCCGTAACAATGTGTGTAATTGCAAACCTACAGGTGTGTACAAATAAATATTTTATGTGGTGTATTGTGGAACAACTCAAGTGGTCCTCAGAAATGTTAAATACACGTGAGAAACCAGTTATTTGCTAAAAGAGTCTAGAGTCAACTAGAGGGAAGTAGAGTGAATGAGGGATGTAGAGATGGGGGGATGAGCTCCTGCCTGGGCAGAGACGGAGACCTTTTGACAGGGTTAACTGCAAGGTAATTGAAAACGGACCTGCACGTGTGACCGCCGTTTACTGGGTTCACAGCCCATTTATCTGCAGGTTTAGCTGATATTATTGGAGAAGGGCTGAGCCGGTTCTTTGCACAACTTAACATCCATAGAGGATGCACTGCGGTGCAAGCTGCGGTGCAAACTGGAAGCCATTTGGCTGTCTGCAGTCTGTCTCCCAGCGGGCTGCACAGGTGCTAGGAGCACAGCTGTAGAACCGGAGGCCTCAGTGCAGCTGCTAGTGAAATGAACAGCACACAAATCCATGGTTGGACAGTGGATAATCTCCGCATGTGTGCTTATTTACAGACCAACAATGGACTGACAAGAAATGCAGCTGTGGAACATAAAGGCTTACCTCCAGTCCTGTAAAAGACTGATTTGAATAGTGTTACAAGTCTGACTGTTTCCAGGGACATAATGCATGACGTCCGTGTTGCTATAACTTACTAACCACAGCACTTCCATGCAATAGGTCTGAAAGACATAGCTCTGATTTCTTGTGTGTGCATTCAGCTGATATACTGCACATTCAAGGGCTAGCTGGATTAGATGTGTGTAATTAGATGCCTCAATGTGAATTGATTCAACAGTAATCTTTTCTTTCATTGTGCAAACAGTGCACATAGCCCTACAGAGCTGAAAAATGTGGGATGAATGTACTTCTAGACAAGTAACTGTAAGGGTTTAAAGGAAATATAGCACAAAGGGGACATTTGCAGTCTAGGTGCATCATATCACAAGTCTTTAGACGGATAATATTACATATTTTTCTTACTGTCGCCAGATCCGATGTCCAGATAGGTTATGTGCTTTGACCTTTACATGAGCTTGATTCAGATTGATCAAAATGTTCCTTGACCTCTGTCCACTTCCTGCCAGCAAGAAAAAAACGATGAGTGCAAACCTGGAAGCTCTTCTATGAGGAATGGGTCACTTCCTCTTTGAGGGGAAACAAAAACAAGTATACTCCCCTTATGCATAGGATACAAGTAAAGTGGAGGACAATCTGATTTGTGCCTGTGAACCTGAAACATTCTGTCCTATACATCAGGCATGCACCATTCACAAAGTATTCAAACCATCAGCTCTGCGGGTCTGCAGCAATGGCTTTCAACTCATGCCATTTAAGGGATGGTCCCAGTTGTCTGTTTGTGTTGTGTAGATCCAGAAAAAAAGTAAACCCTCACAGCTCAGCAGTGACTGCAGGTAGATTTGTGTTTTTCCTCTCAGCACCGATGGTTGATCACAGTGAATAATCTGCAGAGGTGTGAGGAGGAGGAACGTGTTTTGGTTTAGTTCATAGTGTTATGATAACAGTATTATAAAACTCTTTGTAATATTATTAATATATTGCGTGTTTTATATTTATAATTTAAAAAGTATTTTATATAATCAGTAATTACTCTCAGTGTCTGTACTTCGAAAATAGCTGAAATTGTGTGTGGCTGCTGAAATCAGAAAGTTGTAAAGAGCAGCTGAAAGATAAACAATTGATGAAAAAATTTGAGTGAGGGGAAATAAAGAATGATAGGAAAAAAAAATAAGGGCAAACGAAAGCCATGGAAAAACTTGGTGATATAGGATGAGTGAAGGACAGAGGGATAAAACAAAGTGTCTGGTGGAAAGAATTAAAATTAGAGCAGGAGGAGGAAAGAAGAGGAGATGGGAATAACAATGTAGGAACATAATTGTATTAAAAAGAACGAATACAAATAAATGAAGATATACACAGCATTTCATCTGTGCTTAGTTGAATGATGATCACTAATGCATTGGTTAGAAACCTGTGGGTTGAGACCCCTACGATAGGTCACAAAATAGATTACCAGGACCAGTGTGATTATAATCATTTCTGAGAAAGGGTGCTGTTACAAAAACAGGGATTGTTTATTTAAATCAATGCAATCACAATACATTTTTCCAATGTTCTTAGGCGGGTCTATTGGCGGCGCATCCCCATTGGCTAAGGATTTTTTGAGGCGCTATGTAGCAGCAGAAATCTGATTCCAAACATACTGTATGTACATTGATTGGTATTGGCGCAGAAGACATATTTTTTTGCAGATATGGGCTCCTGTGCTGGGATTCTCATTATTATCTAGTTATTAGTTGAAAATGTGCCATGTGTAAAATCAGGTATGCTCACGTTATTTCAAAGTCCTATCCACTACCATGTCATTCATTGCAATGAAGTGGTTGTTAGACAACAGAGCTCCGTGGTACAGCAGAATACGGTCCATTGTTACTTTTGGCTTGAAACGAGTTGACAGGCAGACAAATATTGTATAGAATACGACTCGCCCCCTTTATTGTTTACTGGCAACATGAACTACAAAAGCAGGTACAAGGTATGCTGCATCTGCTGCGAATCTCCTTGACTATTCTTTCTGCCACTAATTACATCTACTGTTTGTGTGACTGGCACAGAGGCCGCATGTTTGCGCTTATCTTTGTGTAAGATTGACAACAGAAGATGCTCTCTGGCGCACCCTCCCCCACCTCCTTCCTCTCTCCATATTGTTATTGCGACACCTGAATAGCTACTATAATTGATGGTGCTGAAGGAATTACGCCAGTAGCTTTGGGTGTGCTAGGTGCTTAAGTTCAAGTCCTCAAACCCATTAATATGGAAATACCTGTAAACTAAATGATATTTGCTCCCTCTTTTTATGCAAATCTTTCAGAAGGGAGACAGTTTGATGATGTGCCTGGAGTAGCTTTGTTTTGGACTACCTTTTCTTGGCTGGGTCTACTTCTACCAAATAAACAGGGCCTTTATTGTATAAGCCTTGAATGTAGCTCTGTTGTAGGGCTTCTTCTTCATGGTGTTAGTATTAAAAGAGCCTGTTTCCTAAGCTCATTAAGGCAATTTACTGTTGCGTGAATTAGTTGCTTGAGTGTGATTTTAAACTGCCTGCTCTTGTTGTAGGGCTGTTTAGTTGATTAGTTCTGGTAATTATCTGGCCAGATGCAGATATATTAAGCTGTCAAAACAAATTGTTGTCCATACTTTCTCATTTAACAAAAGGTCTTCCCCCACTATAGTTTTAAGGCACTGCCGAGCCCCGGGCAGTCCTGTTTTAAAGCTGCGCCAATCACATTTTTTATGTGTATAAACAATTAAAACAAATGACTATGTACTAAGAGCAGGTTGACGACCCAACCGGGAGACATCACTTCCCTTAAGATGAGAAACTTGTCTCAGCAGCAGCTTCAGGCAGCTGTTTTCACTAATAAAGCTTTCCAAAAAGCCGCTGAAAACGAACTGACCAGCTCATTGATTGAGAGGTGGTGACTAAAAGTAGATACTGTTCACAGCAGTGGCAAAAGAAAAACATTCTAGTAACAATACTGCATTATTAAAACACTCTTTACCCGGCAAAAATCATTAAGTAAACAAACAATCACAGTTCTTGAGTTAACATACTTTTCCGTAAATAAGTTTAGATTTGTTTTTGTTCGGCTTATATGCCATGTATACAGTGTTGGTCACTCATCTTTAGTTTCAATAATTATATATTTTTGAATAATTGAATAATAATTTCAGTATCAGAAAAATAATAGTGCTTACAATGTTATGACACATTCATTTAGCTAATTCTAAATGTACCTGTAAATTGCAATTACCTCATTTAAAATTGTAGGGTGCCAAAAATGCATCTAGAACATGGAATCCCTTAGAAAGAGAAGCAGTAGAACAGAATAATTTCACTGTCTATACTTGCATGATGCACATCTGCTGCTGCCAGGAGGTTCCGCAGTGCTGGTGTGAATGTGCAGTGCAGGCCAGGCATGGGATTGGTCGGGTCTTATCTAGATGGTATGGTTTGACAGGTACTGCATCACATTAAATGCCTTACCAATCTTCCCTGTCACAAACCCCAACCTCCTTCACACCTTCAAGAAATGTCTTCAAGTTTCAAAGACACATTAAAGGCATAGAGAAGGATCATTTATTTTTCGTCATGGGCCAAAACCACATATTTACCTTTTACTGTGTCTTTTTATTATTTTGCAAAAGATTTTCCTCAAGGTATTTTCCCTTATATTATCAGCCCTTTCTTCGCTTGAACCCTCCACTATGTGTACACATTGTGCACACACATTTTATCACCCTCTTGTCATTGGGTGAGATCACTGGTGCTACATATGAAAATGTGGTGGGTGGGGAGGTTACTACGATAAACTACTGTACTACTGTAAATGTTTTTGCATATACACTATATACCATGTTTATAGAATTTCCACTTCCATTTTTTGGATTTTTCTGTGACTACCATACTTGTTCACGGATGTTTCCCCTGGTTCAGTGGTTCAGAGATCACTATCGCCCCCTTTCCTGGAAGACTTTTAATTTGAAAGTTCCTCTTCAGTCTTATCTTTGCCATGTTCATGGAATCTTAACAGAAGCTGAAAAACCAGTAGAACTCTTAAAGTAAATTAGTGCTGTACATTATGTCAAATTTCCATTTCAACTGTAAGTAGCAAATGAGTAATTCTAGATACAGGTAATTACAAATTCCCATGAGTTTTGCAATGCTTGTTTTAAATTCCCTCTTTGATTATTTTTACGACTTTGAGACTTTAGACGTTTAGTGCTTTTCTCTCACATCTTCCCACATTGCCTTATCCTGTCTCAAACTTCAAGTCAAAATCATTTCACCGAAAGTATTTTTGGGACTGATAAACTTGAATTGCTCTTCTGCTTGCTGCTTGGTTGAATGCATAGAATAGAGTTGGGTTTTCGTGTAACACTGTGTTTCTGTCTGATGGTTAGGTGGAGTCCACTCAGAGTATGATCAGGATCCTGGGACTATCAGCCACCCTTCCCAACTACCTGGATGTGGCCAATTTCCTTCATGTCAACCCCTATGTCGGCCTTTTCTTCTTTGACAGTCGCTTCAGACCTGTGCCCCTTGGACAATCCTTTGTTGGCATCAAAAGCAACAACAGGGTAAACAAACCATATAACAGACCTTATTTATTTCTTATTTACATGTTTATACTTTTGCTGACTTTAAGCAAGAGGCAGTGTACACCCTTGACAGGTCTTTGGCCAATTACAGGCCCAACGTACAGAGATAAACAACCATTATTAACATCTTACGGCAATTTATAATCTCCAATTAATCTAAGAGTCATGTGCATGTCTGTGCAATGTGTAACCTGGGTAACAGAGATACTGGAGAAGAGCTGCAAACTCACTGCCCTACACAAAAAGATCCCGTATTAAACCGGGATTTGAACCACTGCACTTATCACTCATCTGTAATATGTCAGTAGTAGAATGCATGGGAAAAGAAATCGAGTACAGGCATATCGGCAGCTGTAAGTGACAATAAATTACAGTACATATCAGCCAAATATATGTGTGATGTTACATAGAAAGTGCATCAACAGTATTTTTTGTGTCCAAAAGAGCCAATGTCTTTGCCTCTTTGTAACCTGTAAAATGGCTTACACCTACTGAACATATACAGGATCTGCATACAATAACTAAATATATATATATATATATACATATATACACACTTTTAAATCACAGGGAGTAGGGAGTTAAGTTCCCTACAATAGGTTTTCCTTAGTTAGATTCCAGAGAAGCAATGTATTATCATGAGAAGAACCACGAGCCGAGAGTCTTTGCAGGTGGGATCGTGAAAATGTGTCACCTTGGAAACTTTAAGCCAAATACAGTGCTCTGAATGTTGTTTTTTCATACTGTAGCAGAGGTTAGGATTAGAGATAAGTACAGATTAGTACGTTTATAATTAAGACACACTTGAGTAAGACAAAGTCCAGACTATATGCAAGTTGCAAATGAACGGTTTGTAACTTGGTTTCTTGAGTCAGTTCAATCATTCAGTGATGTCTAATTGTGATTTTGTGTCCTGTTCAGATCCAGCAACTTCATGACACGGAGGAAGTTTGTTACAACAAAGTTCTAGAGCAGGTCAAAGATGGTCATCAGGTATGGGCTCCTCTTAAGAAATTATTATGAATACATTATTACATTCAAATTCTTATTCATTCATATTTATATTGTTTGTATATTATATTAAATATTGGTGGAGCAAATGGATATAGTACATCTTCAATACAAGTCCTATTTCCCTTGAGCACACTGTATAGTCTGAACTTTTTCAAGAATATAAACTCCTGCAGTTAACGTTTTTTTGGGAACCCTTTGGAATGAACACCCGCTATCTAGTCTCTGAAGGCCTTATCTCCCCCAATGTTACCTTCCACTTCCTTACCCCATCCACCCACCACCACCCTTCACTCATTCTGCCTCCACTCTTCAGCCTGAGTTGGGCCGCCCACTGGGAGCAAGAGAGTTGTGAATGCAGACTTCATCATTTCGCTCCCATCTGCTACACGAGTTTGGCTCCCTATTGATCATGGTTGTTTTCCTGTCTGCATCAAGTACAAATACACACGTACACAAAGACACGCACATAAACGCACGTCTATGTGCACCCTCCTTCCACTCCCCCCTTTTCCCCCACTTTGCTCATTCCCTAACTCAGAGATACACTTAATGTGAGCTTTGCTGGCCCTTGAGAGTGCACACCAACTTGATTCTGCCACTCCACAGACTTTCCTTTATCTCTGTGGTTGATACAACAGTGTAGTCCGGCTCGTTGGTTCAGGCCACTGAGGCCACAGCTCGGTTGGGAAGTCTTCTTCTTTGCTCAAAATATTAAATTGTCAAGAAGTGTCTGTGACATATATTAATTTCATCTGGGAGGATCTGATGGATGGAATTTCTTTTCCCACTGCCCTCTTGGCGGGAAGCATGCTGCCAGAAAGAAGTTTAATAAGCTGAGAAGCCGGCAGTTACTGCCAACAATGATTCCACACAGCTCAGTAGTGCTGATAAAACACCTTCAATAAATAACATTTGCTGCAGTGGTCTCTTTGGACAAACTATGTTTGGAGCATACACGCAGCCGGTTTCTGTATGTGTTTGTACAGTCCCGCTTTTTTTTCCCAAAGATATATTTGAATCCTTAAAGGTTACGGAATTTAATTAAAAACAATGGGACAATTTGACCTGTGCAAACAGGGGACTCATTCTACATACTGAATATTCAATATTCCCATTGTCCTAAATAAAATAAATACAATGGCAGTAGATTTTTTCATCCATCACTCAATATAAATATCAGCACCTCACTGTTGCTTATTTAAGAGCTTTGAACCTATTTTTTTTCATTCCTCTATCAACAGATTTAGAGATTGAGATGATGCATATATGAAATCATACATACAGTACTGGAATTAGCTCTGAATTTCAATTTGAATGCAAATGATTCCACACAGGATGCAACAAGCCAGCAAATATTTGATGGGAATGGGGGGGAAATGTGAAAAGCAACGGCCTTTACATTCATCCCAACCCAATGAACAATGTAAGATTCTGGACCAATGACTTTGACTGGGTTCTCCATCACCTCTGCACCAAAATGCAGGATAATACCCCTCCAGTCAAGTTCCACCAACCCAGAAAACTTAGGACTAAAAGCAGAGACATTGTCTGTAGGGCTTATTGATAATATATACATCTTACCAACACACCTCTAAAATTGTCAATTATTTGACCAGCTGGCTCCAAAATGATTTCTTAAAGACCGAACTATAGACATATAGATATTAGCTGGTGGCTGAACCGAGCTTAACTTGTCCAACATTATGTTGCTGTTGTGACTCCCTCCACTTCATATCTTTGCGTGTGTCTCAGGTGATGGTGTTTGTCCATGCCCGCAATGCTACAGTGAGGACAGCCATGGCGCTGATCGAGATGGCAAAGAACCTTGGAGAAATCACCTTCTTTCAGCCAAACCAGGGTCCGGACTACGGCCAGTGTGAAAAACAGGTAGGAAAGCTTTCAGCAACTTACTGTCTTTCATCCTTTTCCGAGAAGAAAAATTGTTTTAAAGAAAACTGCCATTTACTCAGAAAATATTTGACCTAAGTGAATCTTGAAGATGTCTGAATCAGCCTATGTGAGACTAGAACTGAAAAAACAGCCAGCATGTGTTCAAGGGTCCTGCCTCCGGCATTCCAGACCTCACAGACATCACCCCCGCCTGAATGTTTGCTGTCAGGCAGGTTTATGTCGGTTGATTTTTACCATCTGTGTCCCATGTACGATACAGGACAGTGACATGTGTAGCTTTCAAAACACAAAATGATTCACAGCCAAAAAAAACACAGTGACAAAATATATATTTTCTTTTCAAGTCCCATTTTTAGGTATGAAATGCCAAAAATACAAGGATACTAATTGTTGTTCTCTGGGACTAAGGAGTTGTCTTCCTTTTTTTAGTTGTTTGTTTCTTAGATGTTATTGATATAAGCACAATTTTAGAGTGTGCCACATTTCTGCTGAGAGCCACTTTGTGTTTGGTTGAACTGAGAGAACCAAAATAGAATAGACCTGACAATAGAGATCAGTGGATTTCCTGATTCAGTCAATCACACCTCATCGTCACTGTAACTCTGTACGACACAGTTCTACTACTATACTGCATGTGTGTCGAGGACACTGCTGTGTGTGTGTGTGTGTGTGTGTGTGTGTGTGTGTGTGTGTGTGTGTGTGTGTGTGTCTGTATGTAATTGATGGTCTCCTTGCTGTGGGAGCACACGGAGAGGGAGCTATATTCTCCCCCAGAGGACAGTCAGTCAGACTCCGACTCCCATATTTGAATCTCCTACTACAGAAGGCAGAGTGATAAATTTAGTAACCTTTTCCTTTGTTCCCTGGGGCTGAGCCAAGATTGAGGCGCCTCTAATCTTTCCTCTATTTAAATGGGATATGTATACAACTCAGATCACCTTTCATGCTTTCTAAAACTGGAAATGGAGACAAGAGATTATGTTGGGAGGGGGGGTTGTTTGTGGTGGACTGGTTGGTCTTCAAAGCAATGACATAAAAGTGTGTTGTGCACCTGGAGCTAAAGTATATTTACGTTAATTAGTTTGGTTTTGTGTGCACCAATATTGCATTAATTCACTCCCAGATCCTCTGCTTGTGTCCCAACATAATGAGTATTATCTGCTCCATTAGTCCATCTTTGAGTGTTTTTCGGTTTGGCGTGCTCTGGTGAAGGAAGGGGCATCAGGTTGATTCCACTTTAAGCCCACACAGAGATAATGCACAGCTTATTTGCACTCTGGAAATTGCCCCCCACATTAATATTTATAGGTGTTTTTTAATCTCCATATGCATATGCAGTAAAATAGAGCACCTCTAAGGTCAGTCCTATAATTTTGCATTTATTTATTCAGCTTTATAAGTCAGAAGTGATTTCACTATATTTAGTCCTCCCTAATTTTATTTAATTGGTTTTATCTCGCTGCCTAGAGAGGCTGTCAATCAAGCTTAGAAATCGGAAAGCATCCCCAATCAATTCTCGTTAAATTCTGTTTTTGGTGAGTCAATGATAATGAAGAGCTGTGCAGAAATTATGGAAAACATCCAGAAAACATTATCCAGTCCTGTACCCCTGAATTTTGATCGCACACTCATACGCATTTAAATTGAACAATATGAAGAGAGCTTGCCTTCAGTGGAGAGGAGAAAAGTTTAAAACAATGTTTGGCAGCACCCCAATTTGGACATTTCAAAACATTTATCTTGTACAATAAACCCAGGAATATAGAGAAAATACTCTGCTGTTTGGGTAGGCAGATCCAGTGCGATGCAATAGATCACTTTCTTTATTTAATACCACAACAAGATTTAAAAAATCATGCAGTGCCTGTAAAACTAATGAGCATTAGCAAATTTGTTTTGAAACAAAAGATGACCATTTATAATAATAATAATATATATTGTATTACCTGAACATGGGAACAGATTTGTTTGGTAAGGCTTAGTGCAACTGAAACACGTACATGCGGTTGTGCTTCACAGATGTGTTTTTAATGGTCGTTAGACCACAGTGGTGCCCTGAATAACAAAAGCTTCGATTTTAGGCGACACGTGTTCAAGATCTCTTTTAAAATGGAAAAAAAGTGCAAAATAACAGTGAATATAAAGCATACAGTAAATTGCCTTGACCTGTGTACGCAAAACCTTTGCCCAAAGCTCTCCCCAGAGTATTGCCTTCAAAAGCCCATTTGACTTTCATTTGCTCCTGCTCCGACCATCCAGCCTCTGCTGTTATCCCTTTCTCTTCCCCTCTGCTCCACTCCATCCTCCCCCGGTCTTCAGTATTTCTTTAATATCCACTCCTCAAATGATGAAACCATGGGCTGGTAGCGAAGGAGAGACGGCTCTTCCGTGGAGGTTAAGAGACACCTTGTGGTCCTAAGAGGTCATTACATCTGTGATACGAAATAAAGATCACTGGTTATTAAGGGTTTCACAGTACCACCTTTAGCACTTCTTTTAAAAATGTCAGTGATCGGTATACAGTGTTTAATAGATTAATCTGTTAGAGTAGGGATGCATATAAATAAAGAGTGTTGAAGTGATGGAAAGGTAGAGTACACCTTTTTTACACCTTGATTTTGCTCGTTTTTCTTCTCGTGCATGTGCAGCTTTCATGTCACTTGGTTTGACACGTCTGTGAGCGTGAAGCCTCTGGGGACTCTGCAGCATCATCAGAGTAGGCTCATTAATGTCACTTTGCTTCATTTGGGGCTATTTTTACCAGTCTTTGTCCACCGCCGCTGCTTTCTAGTGGCACATCTTTGACAACGTGTCCGCATGTGCCAAACCAGTTTCCGTGTGCACTGATCAAAAAGCGGTGAGCCGCCGCTCAAAGCCTGGTGGAGACTGGAATGACTCGGTGGAGTGACAAACGCGCCTTTTGAAAAAAGACGTTTGCCTTAAATAGAAGCACAGCTTTGCAAAGCAGCGGGACAGTGTGTAAAACGTGTTATCCTCCACCCACTCGGACTATTCTGATGTATTGCAGCCTCTCTGCAGAGTCATAGCCTCAGGGAGTGGCCTCGCGTGTGAACATGGTAGTGTATAGCAGGTTTTCCTCTTTAATTGCTTCTTCATCAGCATTAAATCAGCTGACTGGACACAGAACAGTCCTTCTCTGCCCCCCGCCTGGAGAACATAGGACCGGTATCTGCCTTAAAAATGTACTTAAATGACGACCTCCAATGTAAGCTTTATTTGAATTTGTTGTGGTCTCGTTTTTAGGGACACCAGAACAGAGACACAAGTCTACATGAAGTATCCAGCTCATGTGATATGTGTCTTTGTTAATAGAGGTAGCAGGATTTATACAAATAATGACTGAATCGGATTTATCTGTGCCAGCTGACCACTTCAGAAGAGGCAACTGTCAGCAGTTAAGAATTATACGGCAGATGAAAAATCTTTTTTCAGTGACTCACAACAGGTCTGGTCTACAGTCTGTTGGATTTGATATTTTATTATGTACTGTTTACAGCAGTGGTCACCAGAGAAGTGCCAAAGAAGTGCCAAAAATCTCCCACATTTAATCCTCATAATCACGGGACACAGTTAAATCGGTAAACTGGTGAGTTGAGTAAATATCCCCCTTAGATGGAGCTGAAACACAAAGGGATATTGAGCGAAAGAGGCAGATTGTGACAGAAAAGTGGATTAGAGTGGGTTTAAGTGGAAACATCCTCCCACTCTCTCCTGCCTATTTGCCATTAACAGCCAGCCCCTATGAACATTATGACTATCAAGGGCCACTGAATGAACAATTAGCTCCCTTTCGTCTCAGTTACACAAAATAAAAGAGTGCTGGTGCTCATGGGAGTCAGTGTCGGTGGTGATGGTGTAAGACAAAGCTCATACATGGGCCACTCTTCATTTTGAAATCTAAGCTTAGAAGTTGTAATGTGTAAAACAAAATAGACAAATTCTTCCATATTTCTAAAAACGTATTTTGCTTCCCTCCTTTGCTCCACCTCTGAAAGGATCAGGGAAATTTGAGTGCTCAAATGAAATAGCCAAAGAATAATAATAATAATAATAAAAACAGTTAGTTACACCTAGTTGTATTTGGCTCTCCTCCACGAAGGCTTGACAACCTCCTGACTCATGAATTATAAGAGCTTGGCTGTTAGGTGATGTCCTCTCTGTACTCCCAACTTGGATGGACAGTAAGTGAAGGTGGCAGCTGGCTGTCTGTGGACGGGGCGAGCTCTGCAGCAGCAGCAGGGCCTAATGGGAGCTGATCAGGAGCTTAGGTCACTGCCATCTCAGATACAGCCATGGCACAGCAGACATCAGCGCTAACTCACCTTAGATTAGAGGCTGGAACCATGGCTGTAACGCTCCCTGACACCTCAAAGCGAAGCCTCAGCCATAGCATTTCAATTACCTGCCTTCCCCCGCTCACACGGATCAGTGGAGTGCACAACCTGGCCCCGAGGACTCACACCGGGGCCACGGCCTGCTCCTATTTTCAAACGTATATGGCTTCAGACAGCGGAGCAGGATTGCTCTCTGTTGTGTTGCCTCATTTTGAATGCGATTGTCATCTGAATAAATCACAGCTTTAGGTCGGGGTTGAACTGGAAGCGGAAGGGTAACAGCATAGCAAATGCTCTTCTGAATCAGTAGTTCAGTCAAGATAGATCATAGCACATCTTGACACAGCATAGGCTGCAAAATAATGTATGTGAGTTACAATTCAAGGCATTGGGGTATTAACTCAAACAAACAAAACAAAAGGAACTGCAGTATCTGTGATTATGGTCATGAAAGTCCACAAACTTACAGCCAAGCTTGCCCAAATAATATAAGTGGCAGCTCTCACTGGGGGGAAATAAGTGAAGGTTCAATAATTCGCTTCTATTAGTATTACTGTCACCTACTTCTGTGTACAATATCTGATTTTATGTATGCCACCCCTAATAGTATTGGGAATCAGTATCGACAAGGGCTGCAGATAAAACCTTGTTGTTTTTTTGCCTCAATTGGACCAATCTTTGTTCAAATCCTCACCTTTGGTCGTGATCTTTTGGCGTGTGACCGTTAGCAGCAGTGGCTGAAATTAGTTTTCTCTGCAGGTTGGCTGGCCCCAGACTTTCAGAAAGGGGTAAGGAGCACAGAGTAGAGCCAGGGCTGCTTCATGTCAGAGGTGTTTCGTTGAGGTGGTTGTGGTATCTGATTGGGATTCCTCTGGGGTACCCTCCATTGGTCTTTCTGGCCTGTCCTACTGGCATGAGGCCCTGGGATAGATCCAGAACACACTGGAGAGATTATTAATATAATCTCCGGCTGCCTGGCAGCGCCTTAAGATCCCCCAGGAGTAAGCAGGGAAACACTGCTGGGGCTGAACGTCTGGAGCTGAACGTCTGGTCTACTTTGTTTTTCCCGTTTCCACCGGTATTTGAAAAACAAAACCTTTTAGTCATTGCTCTTGTATGGTATTGTATCTGTATTTTTAGTCAGCTGCGCTGTTGGGTCCCAGTCCTTCTCCTTCATCCACAAGGTTTGCATCCAAATCCAGACATTCAGCGTGTGTGTGTATATACGTGTGCAGGGCGGACAGCTGCTGCAGGTAATGGGCTTTCTCTTTTTGAGGTGAACAGAGGCCTGCTGGGTACTGACCTCCATTTAGATGCCCAGAGAGAGAGATAAAGCCCTGTGATGATGACTTCCCTCGAGCTCGGCCAGGTCGCAGCCCTGCTGTCAGTCATCGGCACACGTCTCAATCTGACTGACTGCTTGTGCTGTCCCAGCTGCAGATGCTTGTTTGGGTCCATTGCTTGCAATGTATTCAAATCTATCGTAATAGGCTGATAATACAGTTTGTGAATTTCTTTTGAGAATTGTTTGTATATTATTCTTAGAGGATTTTATTATAGAATGTCCTTTTTTAATGTCGATGTTTATTCTCTGTGGAAAAAATGCATATAATGATGTCCGTCAGTCTGCTTCTCTGCAGTGCAACATATTTTTGTGGGCTCACTTCAGACCTAAGAAAGCAGAAAAAGCCCAGTGATAGTTGCTTTCTCCCCTCAACCAATTTGCCTTTTATAAATAAACAAATAACCAAGCCTAAGCTTTCACCTCCTCTTTCAGATCCAGCGCTCCAGAAACAAGCAGATGAAGGAGATGTTTCCAGAGGGTTTTGGGATCCACCATGCTGGCATGCTGCGGTCAGACCGCACTCTGATGGAGAGCATGTTCTCCAAAGGACACCTGAAGGTGCTGGTGTCTACTGCCACCCTGGCCTGGGGAGTGAATTTGCCGGCCCATGCAGTTATAATCAAGGTCCAAACCCCTACTCAAATCATACATATTATTTTTTCAGTTTTGTTTTGTTTGTTACATTTCAGTTTTTGGATTGTATCTTGTTTAAATCTTAAAAAAAAAAAAATCTAAGTTATGGTTAAATTATTTGATAAAGGTTGTGTACATTTTCTGGCCGGTCCATGTTGTTTTCAACAAACAAGAGAAAACAATATACCAGCCAGCAGGACAGTGTATGTGGAAATGAGTCATAATTAATTACTGTGTGTGCATCCCTGGTGCACCAGTCTTGGCAAGTGTATGTGTCACTAAATGTGTATATATTTAATACGAAGCAATATCCGTGCAAGAATTCAAACTCAGATACAGAGTTGAGTAGAGTTTAGTTGGTATCGCATTGTTTCAAGCCCATAGAAGATACAATATTTTGATAAACTACTAAATGCACAATTATATTGATGACAGTAGAGAAGCTTACATATTGCACGATAGCATTTCATTAAGTATGCTATTTATAATGCTAGTACAGAGAATTTCAAATTGAATTGTTATAATTCATTAAAACATATATTTTGATTTATTTCGTTTTTGATCTCACCTCCTGCAAAGGAGGTACCATTGGTAACATGGTATTTAGGGATTCTATGCACATTTTGAATGAGCTGCTCCTCATCAATACATACTGAGATAAATCTGTTGTTTGTTTAAATAGGTTGTGAATCCTGTGACTCTGTCTTTTGTCTGTGTCTATAACAGGGTACTCAGATCTACGATGCCAAACGCGGTACCCTGGTGGATCTGGGTATTCTGGATGTCATGCAGATTTTTGGCCGCGCAGGTCGTCCCCAGTTTGACAAGTATGGCGAGGGCACCATCATTACCACCCATGATAAGCTAAGCCATTATTTGACCCTGCTGACGCAGCAGAACCCCATCGAGAGTCAATTTCTGGACAGTCTGGCCGACAACCTTAATGCCGAGGTTAGTCTCCATTCGAAAGGACTTTATAGAAATGTTTCCTTTATTTTTCCACCTGTGTGCAACATTACCTAGATTATTTCTGAAAATGAAAGCAATCTTTTAGGTTGACACCTATTTTCCTGCATCAGGAAGTTATATAGATAAGTAAGATCTTGACAACGTTCAGCAAGTTTCATCATCCCATATGTTGTTGGAGGATTTGAACTTCTTTCATGAGTTCCCTGTGTATAATTACAGCTGAATCTGCAATACCTTTTTGATTTATTAAAATGTTAATGCATTTGTTTTTTCCAAAAGAAAGGTGGTAAGAAAGTCTCCATTCTTCAGAAATAGTCAAATATACTGTATATAATGCAGAAAAAAAATAATTTCATGCCACTTAACAGTGGATTCTGATTCAGATTAAATTGACTGAAATATGCCAATTTCCTTTAACACAGAGCATATACATGCATCACCAAGTTTCTTTTTATAGAGCACATTATGCAAATCGACAATTGGCAGAAATATTTGTTTTCGTTTGAAAAAAATCACAGCTGTGCTTTAAAGTGTTGAGAAAGCACGTTCTGAAAGTGTCCACTAGGTGGCAGCAGAGACCAGTACAATTCCTGATTGTTGTAAGGAGGGCTCCTGCTTCTCTCTCCTGCCCCAGGTTGCTTTGGGGACTGTCACCAATGTGGAGGAGGCTGTGAAGTGGCTCAGTTATACATACTTCTATGTTCGCATGAGGGCCAACCCGCTGGCGTACGGCATTAACCACAAGGCTTATCAGGTGGGTGCACAGCAAGGTACTCCTGAGGAGTGTGATGATGGAAGTAAGTGGACAATGAATACAATGTCAAAGAGAACTGTTGAAATAATTGAAGTGAGACAGTTTCCATTTAAATCACATTGTTACTGATTGATCTGCTTGTTTTCTACATATCCCAGCAAAATAAATATACCTTTTTCTCACTTTGATATGACATTCAGTCAGTGACTTTGAGTTATTTATCAGGTAGCATACAAGGTCTAAGGGAATGAATTGAAAACCCTCTCCAGCTTAATGTATAGGTAGAGTCAATGCAAACGTTGCACTTTTTTCAGATGGACCCCTCCTTGGAGATGTACAGGAGGGAGCTGGTGATGGAGTCTGGCAGGAAGCTGGATAAGGCCAGGATGATCCGCTTTGAGGAGCGCACGGGCTACTTCGCCTCCACAGACCTAGGCAGGACTGCCAGCCACTTCTACATCAGATACAACACTATAGAGGTAGACTCACTTCTACATCAAATGCAACACAGTGAGGCAGAACCTTCTTAACCTTGGGTGAATCAACACTTCCTCCCACGCTTTATCTGCCCATTGTTTTGACCAAATTTATGCTGCCGAAAAAGGTAGCCCTTTTCACTTATTTGGACTTGGAATAAGTCATTTTGAAATATTAGAATATTATTAGAATTTTCTTCACTCAGTATTTCATTTTTCCTTTTTGTTTCCAGTTTTCCTCAGTGTGATTAAATACTATCCAACCGGGCCCAGAGTCTCAACTGATCAATAAAGATGATAACATTTAAAGAAACCATCTATTAGAGAGAAATGTATTGAATTGAAACTTTTTACATAGAAATGTTGAATTCTAACACCAGTCAAATTCCGATTTTTTAAATCAAAGAGCAATGTTTTCCTAATGAGTGGTGGATTAAATGAACATTGTGCTTCAACTGTGAATAAATGTTATGTTTATTTTTTCTTTATTGTGCTCTCCCTCCATCTCTGAAGACATTCAATGAGCTTTTCAACTCTCAGCGAACAGAAGGCGATATCCTGGGTATTGTGTCCAAGGCCGAGGAGTTTGAACAGCTTAAGGTGAGGGGATCATCACATATACATCACAGCTATAGTTCTGACAGTCGGGGCTTTTTGCAAATTTCCCCACTGTGGGACAATAAAGGATTATCTTCAATCTCACTTTAAAATCTACAGTCAGAATTATCTTCTTAATTATCTAAATTAAAGTGGTAATTATTTACCTAAAGCACCCATCAAACAACCCATTATTTATTAAGTCCACACTACAGATCTGCTTTAAGTCTGTAAAGTGTACTCGTCCACTTAAAGGTCCATGAGGATGTGCAAAAATTAGTGTATTGTGTTGATGGTTGTTGTCAGGTCCGTGATGAGGAGATGGAGGAGCTGGAGCAGATGCTGTGCAACTATTGTGAGCTGCCGGCCGCAGGTGGGGTGGAGAACGGCTACGGCAAGGTCAACATTCTTCTGCAGACGTACATCGGCCGAGGGGAGGTGGACAGCTTCTCGCTCATCTCTGACCTGTCATATGTGGCGCAGGTGAGCAAAAAGCCACAACACACACAAAAGTAAACCCTACATCTCATATCAGTAAGTGAAACCACCTGGCACCAAATGGCACATGAGGGGTAATAAGTTGGTGCAAAGTTATTAGGTTAAAAGTGGGAATGATGTTACCAGCTGATGTGTCTACTGTGTGTTCTTTGCATGCCAGATTTCAACAGTAGATCTAGGTACCACGTTTTTGGTCCAAATATTAGACAAACCAAACAGAGATTTACTTTGTTTCTTGACAGAGATGGAAAGAGACACTTTGGGATTAAGGTGTTGAACAGTTTCCAAA
Organism: Colistium nudipinnis; assembly: GCA_016785305.1. Lineage (NCBI taxonomy): Eukaryota > Metazoa > Chordata > Actinopteri > Pleuronectiformes > Rhombosoleidae > Colistium > Colistium nudipinnis. The sequence continues at coordinate 303,863 of JAFBJU010000410.1, forward strand.
CCTGATTAAATTGATAGTTATTTACACTGTCGATTGAGTAAATGTGTGGTTTATACAATTTAACAATCGCAATGTCCTAATGCAAATTCCGACCTATTACAGCTGATGAAAAATAATTAAAAGAAAAACACCAAACATTTACAATTGTTATGTTAATATTTATGATATGTGTATCATATTGGCCTAGTTCAGACTTCAGTGATTAAATGACTAGCATTGTTGCTGAATGTTTGCCTATAGAATTATATAAATATTTAAGCTTGCCTTGGCTTGGCTGCTGAAACCTTTTTTTTTGTTTTCTTTATGGAGAGGTATTTCCAAAAGTAAAATAAACAAATTAAATGCATTTGCAAGACTCAGGCTGGTGCCTAAATGGAAAATATGTCATTTTGTTCTCAAAGAAGTGGCTGAATGAAATGATACTTTATTACCTTCAGCTGTGGTCTTTTAGAACTATCACGACAGCACAGCTGATGATTTGAGGAAGATATGGAAGCTCACCGGGACACATTGTTAAATCTGAATAACCTTTTCCATTTGAAGTAGCGCACTAATTCACCAAGCAAGCAACTCACATTATTATATGTTAAAATCACAAATTCTTTTTAAATCTGGATATAAATTCATATACACCATGTTTTTCATATTTCACAATTAATTACCTAATTCACATGCTTCTCTTTCCTTCCCTCCATTGTCCTCTTGGTGCTCACTGTATCCATTTCTCCCAAATTCCCCACAGTAACTGACTCCATGTGGCTAAATACTTGGAATAGTTTGTGCAGCTTCCATCTTTACATTATTAGGACTTATTTCAGATGTGTTCGTTGGACCGTAGCTATTGTGCATACATGATAATCTAAACTCATGTAAATCATAGCAGGTATTATGAAATAGGTTTTTCAGTGCACTTTTCATTAAAAGTGGGTCTAGAACATCCAATGGCAACATTAAGATTTACCTGAGGAGATAGTGATAGTAATTCAGCTGGAAGTTTTTGATAGTTGGGCAGCAGTAGCACTTAATGAAGTGGAAGGCAGCATGTTCATGGGGTAATATGGTGTGAACACAGATTAAGAGGATCCATTGTTATGGTATGGTCACCTCTGCCATGTCAGGCCAGATCTTCCAGTCTCACTCAGCTATCATCACCGCACAGATTTGAATAATTTCCAGTGGGAGCGCTTTCAGACCTGACTGGCCAATCAGATCACATGCACACCTGACCAAATGAATCGCAGCCAGCATATCAGTGAAGAACACTGTCGGCCGACCTCTCCTCCACAGCTGACATGAGTAATCCATCAGTGCACAGCTGGGGCCAACCTGGATGTCTGAGCCCATCCAGAGCTTCTTATCATCACGTGTGATTGATCCACACTAGAGAGCGAAATTGTACCCTGCTTCACTACAAAGTTTTACTTGTTTCATTCCAACTTTTTGTAACTGCTGAAATAATCTGTGTATAAGTTAATCAGTGAAGTTATTGATTAAGTTCTGAGATTGATGGTGATGCAGCTTCTCCTTTTTGTCCTTCTCTCTTGCTTCTTTCAGAACGCTGCTCGAATCGTCAGGGCTTTGTTTGAGATCGCTCTGAGGAAGAGGTGGCCGGCCATGACCTACCGCCTCCTCACCCTCTGTAAGGTGATTGACAAGCGGCTGTGGGGCTTTGCCCATCCTCTTCGCCAATTCCCCAACCTGAGTCACGTTGTCCTGAACCGCCTGGAGGAGAAGAAGCTCACTGTGGACAAACTAAAAGAAATGAGAAAGGATGAGATTGGTAAACTTATTTACAAATTTACTTGGTTACTTTTATTTACCTTGGCCGGTCATAATTGTTTTTTATGTCCTGTTTCTTAAAATTCTTACTTTATTTTTTGTTAATGGGGATGAAGCAAAATAATCACTACTTCCATGTTTACCTGTTGTTTCAATACATTTTTGGCAATGATCCACAGCATTACCACACTTCAATCAAATTGACTCTTCTTTGGCATTTTTTTATTCTGTCTTAAGCTTGTGTTCACACAATATTTATGAAGACCTTTCACACTTAAATTGACCCCTCATTGACAGTAGTAGAAGTAAAAAAAATACTTTTGTCAAAAAAGTTGAAACAACAACAGCATAGTACTGTTCTGAACTGGTGGAATGAGTTCTGTGTAAATATTCATTATACTGCATTGAGCGTTGTCCAATTTGCTTAACACATAATAATTCCAGGTTTGTTGTTCCCAGGTCATATGCTGCACCATGTCAACGTCGGCCTAGCGGTCAAACAGTGCGCCCACCAGATCCCCTCCCTCACGATGGAGGCCAGCATCCAGCCAATCACACGCACCGTCTTACGTATCCGTCTCCTGGTCACACCGGACTTTCGCTGGAATGACCAGGTAAACATGGATGAGTTTTCCAGTCACACACGATAATACTTCTACCATCTGCTTAATTTTGGTTTCAAATATGTTAAAACAACCATTTTCTGAGTTCACGGTCTCCCAAATGCTGGTAAATGTAGCTTGAGAGCTAACCACAGACAGGGAACAATTGGAGTGAGGTGAAATGAGTAATAACAATGCATCCTTAAAGTTCCGAATAGTCTTAGACAGCATCGGCAAAAAACGGACAGGGACAGCAAACCATCTTTCCACAGTTGAGCAGTGGACTTGTTGCATGTAAATGTAGGAACCAGGGTTCTACATACTGTGGACTGTCAACATTTTTATCAAAGTCCCTGTGTAAATCCCGAATGCACTGGTTTCCTTTGCCCATCGATATGCTTTCTACTTGCTTGGGGCCAAAACAGTCGGAGTCTGAGACAAAAAAAAAAGAAAATAAGTCAGAACTTGTTGAAACACATTGAAAAACGTCTTGTACTACATTAGAAAATAGGAAATATTTACCGTCCTAATTGACTGCAATTCACCAAACCTAGTTGATGTTATATAGGGTCCCTGATATAGCGTTGCCAGTCAAGGTTGGTAGATATGATTTTTTCCTCTCCCTCTTTGGAGAAAAGGCGAAACTGTACTTAGTGATTCAACAATGTTGAGTTTTGTGGCAAAGAAATAGACTAATGTAAGTTGCCGTAAGTGCATTGGGTCTGATTATGTTTAATCATAGAATATTTATGGAATTTTGGGGAGGCGGTGGACTAGCGACTAAGGAAATGGACTAGAGACCAGTGGGTCGCTGGTTTGAGGCCCCCACAACCCCAAATGCGATCCCAAAAATCAGATCTGGAACGAAGGCCGGAATCCTATCCCGCAGTCCCCTCAAAAAAACTTTTGCCCCTGGACAAGGCACCTTACCCCTCCCAACATCAGCTCCCCCGGGCAAAGCCAAGTGTCTGGAGCCTTCACCCTCTCTGTGGACATTGTTGTGCTGGCCGAGATGGGTTAAATGCAGGGGACTCATTTCCTAATTGTTTGTGTTTCCCTCCACGCTGCATGTGCATGACTCTGGGATTATTTAAGGTTGACTTTGTCTTTGACTTTGAATTATCAAAGGGGTTTTAACACTATCCCAAGAGAAGGAGACTTCAACATTGAAGGGTGCATCAAGACAAGTCATGTACTTATAATTCTTTTAGTCTCCGACATCAATCTAGTGTGAATAATTGTGCCGGCATAGGACATCTAGGACTCCAATGTATTTTCTCTTCTGATGCTTTGGCGACAATAAACGCCACACTTACTAAATCAAACAGCTAGTATACTTAGTTAGCCATGCACACATTCTTAACTGGAAGGAAAGAGGCCTTGTTATTCACACAGCCATGGAATCTCCACCTGTCCCTTAGAGCCAGAATGCCTTCAGACCTCACCAGCACGTTACACCTCAGTGGGCAGACTCCACCAGGGGGGAGCATGCAAGGCTTAGTCTGGAGTTGGGTGTGGAATCCGAGCAGAACAGGAAGCTCATTGTTGTTGGCTGTATATGGATGTTTATGTCCAATTAGCGATGCATGCTCCAATCATGGGAGAGTGGTAATGGAACACGGGCTGGCTTAGCTGTGATCCGCCTGCAGAGCCGGGACACATGTACAGACACATGAGATGGCACCCAGGAAGTAGACGAAACTCAAATATCACCACCACCCTGAGAGGATTCCGATGTCAGGGGATTTCTGTGCTGATATTTGATGTATTGCTTTCAAAATGCTGAGTGCTGATATTTGCAGTATCATTGTTTTTGTCATTTGATATTTTAAACTTGTATGCCAATTTTATGGCCCCTAAATTCCACACAGTTAAGAGCAGAATAGGTAGGCATATAGTGAGGTGAGATTTTTCTTTGACCTCTGCCAGTTTATTTTATTCTGTCAGTTGTACTTGAATACCTTGAGATTGAAATTTAAGGTAGAATTAGAAGTTACTGACATTAGGTGTATTATTACTTAATCAACATTTTTCATCCAGACCATCAGGAGTTAGCAGAAGCTGATACAACATTTCATTTCCTTCCTCTTCAGGTCCATGGGTCTGTGGGGGAACCGTGGTGGTTGTGGGTGGAGGACCCCATCAATGATCACATCTACCACTCTGAGCACTTCCTGCTGCAGAAGAAACAGGTTTGCAATTTTCAACATCAAATGACATGAGGACAGAATCCATTAAAAAAAGAGCGTGGGAAAAAGTGTGCTTGTGTGTGTGTTGCCGTCCCTCCAGGTGGTGACAGAGGAGCCTCAGAATATTGTGTTCACCATCCCCATCTTTGAGCCATTGCCCTCCCAGTACTATATCAAGGCGGTGTCTGACCGCTGGCTGGGAGCTGAGGCCGTTTGCGTCATCAACTTCCAGAACCTCATCTTACCTGAGCGACACCCACCTCACACCGGTACACTTCACACTCGCGCACATACCATTCACAGGTTGTGAGAAGGTGACTCAACTTGGATTCTACCTAGCACAAATAGGTTAACTTGTCTTTTGTTGTACCATTAACGGCTGGTTGACCATATCTATTGTCGCCAGCTCGACTGCTGTTGACTCCACTCAGAGTCTGTCCAGTCTCAAAAATGCTCTGTGTAAAGTATCTAGTAAAAGATCAAATAACACTGATAGGCAATTGTGTCAGCATCATTCCACTGTTGCAGCTGGTCGTGGTGGAGCTAGCTTTATCTATTGAACATATTGATGTGCAAGTACATTTTAGCTCAGTGGATCATGACCTGGGGTCAGGACCCTCTAAAAGTCAAAGGATAAAACTGAGGGCTTCTGAGATGATTAATGGGAGAGGAAAGAGACACAGTCGCGACACAAATCTCCTACCACTGGCTAATAGAAGGGTACTGTTTAAGCAACATAACCAAACCTCATGTTAGATCTAAAATAGATACTCTTTGAAAAACATACTTTATACAACAGTGTTCTTTGGTATATTTTAGTAGGTGGTATACACTTGATACTCCAAGAGCAGCTAATGTCTATGTAGTTATAGAAATATAATTATTATAAATATAATATTTTCGGAAGAATGGACATGGTTTACATGAAATACCCGACATTTCTGTTTCAACCACAACTACACAAGGCATGAGCTCCATTTTTATGTGAAGGAAATTAGTTGAAAGATGAGAATAGAAAAGGATATTATTTTTTGGCATGTCTTTGAATCTTCTACTTTTAACACTCCTGAAGACTTTTGCCATGTTTAAACAATTTATTTCCAATGTGTAGTAGATTTCCCCTTCAGTTATTTTTTGTTACGCACTGTTCTGTGCTTTATCTATTAATTATATGCAGCCTGGTTTTGGTACCACAAGCTAATTTTGGTTATACAAATCCTTTTTTCCCTGTCCATCTGCTTTTCTTCTCAGAGCTGCTGGACCTGCAGCCTCTGCCGCTGACAGCCCTGGGTAACCAGCAGTATGAGAGCCTCTACAAGTTCACTCACTACAACCCCATCCAGACTCAGATCTTCCACACACTGTACCACACAGACACCAATGTCCTTCTGGGGGCGCCAACAGGCTCTGGGAAAACCATAGCAGCGGAGATGGCTATGTTCCGGGTCTTCAACAAGTATCCAGGCGCTAAGGTTAGATTGCAAGTCTCCATCTGTGCTACTGGGGAATTGTGGGGGAATTTTGTTTTACCTGAAATCACCTGACATCATTATGCACGATTCAGAAGCAGAAACATGAACACCGTCATTGTGTTAAACGACTGGTGGTCAAAAATCCTGTAGTGTAGCTTTCTATATAGCAGTCATCATCTGAAGGCGTTGGTCATATAGGCACACTTCAGTTTCAGACCCTGTTTTATTTTAATAACATTATACCTGTGTAGCAGTGTGTCTTGTCCTCAAGTGACTCTGTATTTGTTGCCGTCTGGTAGGTGGTGTATATCGCCCCTCTGAAAGCTCTGGTTAGGGAAAGGATTGAGGACTGGAAGATCCGAATCGAGGAAAACCTTGGAAAGAAGTAAGTAAAAGTGGAGCTTCATGCTCCACTCAGTAGGCTCATCAAGTGGGTCGGCATTAGTAACTGTCATTGGCATAATAATAATAAAGTAATAAAAACCTATTTTTTGTATGACGTGTTTCATGTTATTAGGGAACGTGATATTAACATTTCACCAGAAGATATTTGAAAAACATTTGGTAGAAATTACTAAAAATGTTAAATAAATGAACAGGCTAATGTGTGAGTTGGTTTGTGTGTGTGCGTGTAGAGTGGTGGAACTGACTGGTGACGTGACTCCAGACGTGAGAGCCATCGCACAGGCCGACCTCATCGTCACCACTCCAGAGAAGTGGGATGGAGTGAGCAGAAGCTGGCAGAACCGAAGCTACGTTCAGAAAGTAGCCATTCTCATCATCGACGAGATTCACCTCCTGGGTAAGAGTCTGCAGCTGACTTGTTCTATTGGACTGGATGAATGAGATACATCCTTTAAGTAATCTTATTGTTTGTATTAGTTTCAAGCTCCTGGCAAGAAGGTAACTTCAGTATTCTTTCATTTTGTCTCTGAAAGTTTGACAGATACAACAGCTGTGCGACTTTATGCTCATTATTTACAATCACATGATTGCAGCAAGAGAGAAGGCATCTCACTGCAGTGGATCAGTGATTAATATTAATATTTGAGCATTTTTATTTGCTTCTTCACATTGCTCTGTGAAGCAGTGTTTAAAAATGTGTGACATACTAAATAAAATAATATGCCTGCATACTGCATTTCATCAAATCTTAACCAGACACTTTTATTGGACTGTTCTATTGTGTGTGTGCGTCTGTATGTCTAGGTGAGGACAGAGGTCCAGTGTTGGAGGTCATTGTGTCCAGGACCAACTTTATCTCCTCTCATACTTCCAAGACTGTGCGAGTAGTCGGTCTGTCCACAGCTCTGGCCAACGCTCGAGACCTCGCCGACTGGCTGGGAATTGGAGAGGTAAGAATCCATCCTGGCAAAGAAAAAAATCCCTGCAGCATCTCTCATGCAGTTTATTTCTTGTTACCTCCTGACCTCATGCTATTGTCCAGATTGAGGCATCATTTTCATAAATGCCTTGGTTTCAGTGTGTACTAGAAACTACTAAGAACAATGCTGCAGTGAAGCCAACCAAAAACCACAGTTTGTTTTTCGGTTCACGTTGTTCATGGTTGTTGCCTGTGCCTTCATTTATCGTTGAATATATATATATATAATAACAGCAATCAGGATAAACAGATACTTTTGGTCTGGAGTTAATGTGGAGTCTGTAATCGGGCGCAGTATGTGTGTGGATGTCGTGCTGAAGTTCAGATCATGAGGAATGCTCACAGCGCTGCAGATGGTTGAGTTGGCCCCGGCAGCTCGAAGCAGAGAGGCACATCAAAATGATACGTAGAAACTTACTGAAATGATTTTACCAATATGTTTTTTGTGAACAAAACTGATAGTTTACACACTTAACTGAAGGCCCAACGTATGCCAATGTGGGGAAAAAACTGCATCAAAGCAGAGTTCTGAAGCCCCATTCTCAGCGTCATGTGTTAGTAATTGCTTTCTGGTTCCAGCATCTCTCTTTTTCTTCGCTTTAACCAGTTTCATAGTATTAAGGCTTTCTATACCCACAGAGTCAGGCAGATGTTCACAATAAGTTAAAGATTTGTTCATTATTTTATCTTATTTTGTGTCCTCTGTTGAAACGTTTTTGAAAATGTTTCTAGAACTTCAGAGGTCTCAAAACTACTCAAAAAATGACATTTTTTTCTCAATTTATCTAATTGTCGCCTCAAGCGATGTACTGTAGGTCATGTCAAGAAATAACTTTTTGGGAAACCTTTTAGCCCAAATACTGAGCATCATCTGCAGAAAGTGAATATTCTCCAATTTGCAACCCCTCAAACCAATGAAACCAAAACAAATGTGTCAATTGATCAACAAAAAGCTGGTCTGAAGTAAGGTATCAGCAGGTATACTACTCATACACATGTCCCTGGGATTTTATTTCACACATGAGCCATTCAACTCTATGTAGAGAAGCATTAATCCTACTAGATGGCTAATCGGCCATACTAACAGAAATCCTTCCAGATGCAGGCACACCTGGCCTTTGAATGGAATGGGAAGGGGATCTCTAATTGGATTATTGCATGTTAACACCTACAGTTAAATACACCCATGGTATATTCACACTACAACCCCTGAGAACCATATGACTGGTGCGATGACCTAGTTTCCCCGCTTTATTTAACAATTCAACAAAAAACATTGGTCCTCTGTGATTTAGACCATGAGCGTAAAGTATTTTAATTGAGCTGTCATTACTATCTTCTAACAATCAGTAATATTTGTTCTCTTTTGGCCCATTTCTACTAGTCATTATATTGTGGATTTCTCAAAAGGTCTGTTTGGATTAATTACATGTTAGCATCATCACAGACACATTTCATCTATGTAAACATAATATATATTTGTGCTCTGCTGAGAAACAATGCTGGCAAACCAGACCGTGCATTTTGACTATAAATCTGAGTGGCCGGCTGCTGGCGGAACTGAGCTGCTAAATTTGCAGATCCGCAAGCAATTAACAGCGACTGAAGACACACACACACACACACACAGAAAACAAACAATGAAGCACGCTTTTATAGAACATCCTCAGTTCAGTTCCGTTCCTACACTGGGCCGTGACGCCTTATCACACGATAAACGCAGCAGACACATGAAAGGTTAAAAGAGAGCAGAGTTCAGCGGTGACCTGCTGCTCTGTGCATCAGTGACAGACAGTTCACATTACAGCCAGATGGGGCTTCGTGTTGCCAGCTGCTCACATTAAATCTCTTTTCTTTGTGTGCCCCCCACCCCGACACACACACACACACACTCTCTCTGCCTTCCTCTCTCTCTCTCTCTCTCTCTCTCTCTCTCGCTCTCTCTCTCTCTCTCTCTGTAACAGGTGGGTTTGTTTAACTTCCGTCCGTCTGTTCGCCCTGTGCCGCTTGAAGTTCACATCCATGGTTTCCCAGGGCAACACTACTGCCCCCGCATGGCCAGCATGAACAAGCCCACCTTCCAAGGTACAGCTCAACATCCCCATGTACACATGATTTACCCGCTGAAACGTGTGATGGTAGGCTCATCGTGCTGCTGGTTGTTGGTAGGATCACTGCTAAAGTTTTAGAGTGTGTCTTGTGAGCAATTTATTCGACAAATCAGGATTATTTTGCCGCTGAAAGTAGTTACCCCACACAGTAAATGAACCTGTCTTGTGTTTTGAAATATTTTGATCATATCTTCACAGCGATACGCAGCCATTCCCCAGCCAAACCTGTGCTGATATTTGTCTCCTCACGACGTCAAACTCGACTGACGGCCCTGGACCTTATCGCCTACCTGGCCACAGAGGACAACCCCAAACAGTGGCTGCACCAGGATGAGAGAGAAGTATGCAAATTTAGTGTCCACGCAGGAATTGTAACGACATGTGTCAATATCGTACCTGAATGCATCTGTAAAGACAGCATCAATCACTCAGCCGAGATGGCAAACCGTGACCGTCAAGTGAGTCACTGCTTGCATGACTTTGTCCTGACACATCAAGCTCATTCATTCATTCATTGTTCCTATTGGGTTGCGGGGATGCTGGAGCAGTCTAGAGGCGAAAGTGGGGTACACCGTGGACAAGTCCCATTTAGCTCATATATGCAGATATACTCTGAGCGCTGCGTTAAACATGGTCCAGTTAATATTCATGCATTGGCGTCCCTTCTGCTCTATATTTCCAAAGGTATCCTTGTCTTTTGCTTTGCCTCCTCCTCCGCAATATGGCTGAAAAAGCCTCAAGCTTGTGGAAAAATGTACTTCCTGACTATCACCCCGACCATCACCCTCTGTGTTAAATATTATAAATGGATCTGGAATTGCATTATTCATTTAAGACATATCCCAGTTTAAAAATGATACACGTGGAACCATTGCAAAGTAGTAAACCTGGCTGATACGCTGCTTCAATGCAAATAGGTACCATCTTGTAACATACAGTAGGTCCACTTTCTCTATGTGTGTGTGCACGTCTAACAGCCTCTGTGTGTGTTCCGCTGGTATACAGTATGCTACTGCTACCTGCGCATGCCTGTGTAGCAGCTCCTCTCCCTGTTGTTTGACTGACCTCTGGTGATAGCTGGTAAACTCTCGCGGGTCGCCTACTGCCCCGAACCCGGGGGATTTCCACTCCCCTCCTTCCATTCTCTGACTTTGTCTCGGATTGTTATCTTTGAATGTACGCATTCAAAAACATTTGAAAGATGCATGCGCTTCTTCACAGCTCAGGCTACACATGTTTTTCCCTCACAGCCTCAAACATGTTTATTTTGCCTTGAAGGTGCCTCAGGCCCACTGGAACCACAGAGCCATGCATATGCGCTTTGTACATCTATGTGCAGGTGTCAGGTGTAAATAACGTGGAGCTTTTTATAGGGAGACCAAAGCATCTCAAACACCACTGCTTTGAATGTTTAAATGTTGTTTTTCATCCATACTGCACTCTATCTATATGGAGTCTTGTCATCAGCCATGATCGTTCAACTTCATACATGTCATTGCATAGGTTGCATTTCACTCACTTAGTCATTGGATATGTCTCTGTCACTGATTAATGTCTGCGCTCTTGTTCTTCTGTAGATAGAGGACATAATTGGCACAGTTAGGGATACGAACCTGAAGCTAACCCTGGCCTTTGGGATTGGCATGCATCACGCTGGCCTGCACGAGAGAGACCGCAGAACTGTGGAGGAGCTGTTTGTCAACTGTAAGATTCAGGTACATGTTCACCCTGTACAACAGAGCTGTCCTTAACACTTGGCCAATCTTCATATATACTGTGTATATCATTTTTTTATTTCATTTCATTGGGTCAAGTTTCCTCCAGTTTTTCTTTTTTTTTTCTTTTTT
>JAFBJU010000410.1:315283-373522 GCA_016785305.1 Colistium nudipinnis
CAAGTTCTCCTTTGTTTCCCAGGTTTTGATTGCCACCAGTACTCTGGCCTGGGGGGTGAACTTCCCCGCTCACCTGGTCGTTGTCAAGGGAACTGAATACTATGATGGCAAATCCAGACGCTATGTGGACTACCCCATTACAGGTATACAGTCCTGTCCATTAGGTGTTTGTGTCCTGTAATATGAGTGTTTCAAGACATATTGGTGTGTGTGTTTGTGTGTGTGTGCGTGCGTATGCATGTGTGTGTGTGTGTGTGCTTGTGCGTGTGTGTGCGTGCAGATGTTCTGCAGATGATGGGGCGAGCAGGTCGCCCTCAATTTGACGACCAAGGCAAAGCAGTTATCCTTGTCCATGACATCAAGAAGGATTTCTACAAGAAGTTTCTCTACGAGCCGTTCCCTGTCGAGTCCAGGTAACTGTCCCGTGTTTGTTATTGATGTCGGTAGGATTTCTGCCTTCATTGTCTTTTAAATCAAAGTCCAGAGGCCTTTTACACCGACAATATGATAGAAACCTCACCTATGCATCCATACGGTTACCTCACTGAACCAATATCATCTAAATAATAATTAAGTCTAACATAATACATATGTCTTCAGATATTGTATTTGTAAGTAATTTAAAGATGAATTGTATATCATTAATTTGTTACAAAAAATATTGAGATAGGCAGTCTGCCGGTTAATAATATTTAGGGTCCAGGTCTAAATCGGAATCATTTCTAGTAAAAATAAGAATCCATCTGTAAATGATTTGTCTGTGCCTGTGTGATTTATCCCAAGCCTCCTCGGTGTGCTGTCGGATCATCTGAATGCTGAGATTGCTGCAGGAACCATCGCATCCAAGCAGGATGCAATGGACTATATCACCTGGACATACTTCTTCAGGCGGCTGGTGATGAACCCCAGGTTAGGCAACTGTCATCACACCACATATCCGTTCATGTACATCAAAAGAAAAAGCAAACACACAAATACACGTGCACATAGAGCAGTCTGAACGGAGGTGTGCTGTGGTATTGAGTCGAACATCTGCTTCGTAGAAACAATTCCAGAACATTCCAGCCTGTTGGTATTTGCACGGCTGTCAGCCCGAGTTAACCTATCATGCCCTGACTGAGGCACTGGGCAGTGGGATTATACCAATACAGTTATGTGAAACCAGATATTGATGTGATTGATGTTGATTTAAAACGATAAAAGTGGAAAAGACAAACGTTTGGGTGTTCCTTATAAATATTAGGCTATTTAACAATATATTATTTTCTATACAGACTGTCAAGAAAAGCTTGAACTCCCAGATTAAAACACATTTCGCATAATAAAATAGAAATTCTTGGTAATCCCTCTGACCTAATGCCTGTAAACTATGCTGATGACATATTAAGCTGTCCCCCATTATTCCTTCATTAAATCACAAATTAATCTAACCAGAATGGGGTTCTGACTACCCAATATGGTTCTATGTAGGCACAATATCTGGATTTTTAAAAATATATGATTCCCTTATCATGTTTTTTCATTTCTTATTGGCTAAAAAATATTTTTTCATAACCTTTATTATTTCAAATTACAAACTTCATAGCAATCATAGTAAGATTTTTTGTAAAACAACATAGGGATATACCATAATTGGTTAACATTTTGACAAAAAATGCTAACATGTAGACCGCTCTTTTATTTCATTACTTACACTGAGGGAGATGGACATTTTTTTCAATCTAAACTTAATTTGGTTTCAGTATGATGTCAAACATTTTTGGCCTCCTTATTCAACAAGTCTATATCAGTCCTCTTAAATTCAACTTCATGATACCTGGAATGATATTAGATCTCTTAAATAATGCCTCCTAATGTACTGATCCCCTGACACCTTTGTCTCCATGCAGCTGTGTCTTATATCTGAACAGCTAATCTATCACTACCGCATTCAGGCTTTGGTCCCCGCACCACACACACACTGACACAGGTGCACACACACGCCCACATGCTCCCATGGGTAACATAACTGTCTGCAGGCCGTCTCCCTGTGCCATCAGGAGCCTAATGGTGATGATGCTAATGTCCATAACTTAATCCGACAGGTCCTGCCACCAATAAAGACCTGTGAAATGTGTTCGGTAATAAACGCATTCGGTGCTTAGAGTTGTGTGCTGTTAACATGTGGAGCGTTGGGAATTCAAGAAATACTTAACATTAAACGCACAATAAATATGGCCATCACCTGTGTCAACGGCTGCTTCCAGCCCATGAATGTGGCTGTAATTTATCCTCCCTGCTGCTAACTGCACAATTAATGGTTTTCTCGGATGATCATGAAGAAATCTGTGTTAATGTAATATGGACACTTGGCAATTTTTCAGTGGGTGCTGGTTTGCAAGCATTATGCAGATAACTGAAAAAAATACCATTACCACCCAATATTCTTTTTTCACGTGATCAACCTTGTTTTGTTGTTCATCCTTGCTATGAGTTGCACTTTGCACAGATGGGTGCATTGGGAACATAGTCTGTTAGCTCTATTTTAAAATGTTCTGCCCCTTCACTGTCTCTAACCAAGTGCATAACACATTTCATTTTATTCGAACAAAGGAACAGAGCATGGCATGAAAGCAACAGACGTATACAACTCAATAACAATTCATAATTTTCTTCTAAGCAAGGAGGAACAATAGAAATGTTGTGAGGACCGGTGTTTCACTCTGAACTCGTACGAGGATGTTAATAGGACCATGTTCCTACCAGTGTCTTGTTGGTGTGCTGCAGGAATATATATGTGCCCTTACAAGAAATGTCTTCCGCGTATGATATGAACATGTGAGTTGGTTTGTAGTCCTCTTTTTTATGTTTACAGCCAAGGGGCAGCTGGTAGGTGCACAGTGTAAAGCACAGTGGTTTCCGTATATCATTTCTGCTGTTTACGGATGATGTAGTTTAGTTGCCTTTAGCAGCTTGCGAGCTCCAGTGCACGCTGGGACGGTTTGGAGCTGAATGAGCCACGCAATTGGGATGAGAATTAGCACCCCCCAATTTGGTCCATGAAAATGATGGATTGTGTGCTCCAGTTGGCAGTCAGTTCTGTCCCACGTGGAGGAGTATTCTAGTCTTTTCACAGACATTGTATATTTGCCCTATTACAGACTCAAGATCTGCATTTGTTTCTGAGAGCAGATTTGTTTTCCATATTAGCCTTTAACCTTCTGATACAGACAAAGGTCTCACGTCAATACTTAATAAGAATTTGCACTTAAGCGGTGTACTTATGCCCTTGTGTGATAGATTTCTTTTGGATAAACCAATTATAATTCATTAACCCTTGTATTGATCTTCAGATGAAAGCATTATATGTGGCCTTAGAGAACAACTAAAGCAGTTGGCACTCAAATGGCACATTCAGTAATAAATTGATCTCCAACCTTGCCTAGACATATTTGAGATGATTTACATTAAAACTTTTGTTAGTCTCAAACTCTAAGTTTTACCGAGTACATACCATGCACAAATATTGGCATTGTAATCTAATGAAGATTGTCTGCAGCGCCTCATATGGTAACTCTTACTTAGCAGAGCTGAGCATGGAACCAATTTTGGTTCCACAGGTTGTCTTATTTCAGGTAATAGCAGTCTAACCTGGGAGTCATTTGCTGGCAAGGGCTGGTCATTATTCTTTCAGCTGGTGCGTTCCTTCTGTAGCACAACAGTGTGTACAAGATTGTAAACCTATGTGTAGTTACAGATGTGGGGAGCCAATTTCCTCCGCAATTGACATCATGGATTCCCATTAGGCCCCATTGAGGTTCCATTCTCACTGTTACACCACTACCAACACTGTTATATTCCAGGGCCAACATATAAGAACACTTTTGTGATTCTATCCTTGTGTACGTGTCGATATCATTATGCAGAGAGTCTGCAGTGGTTGCAGTGATCTGTACATGTCTTTTACTACCCGTTTTTATTTATCCTTCGAGTATGAGGGTTACACTTTCACTTTCATTTCCCTTTGTAAATAATAAAAACACTTTCTTGTCTAAATGTATGTGCTATGTTCTATGCAGTCCATCATTTTAATTGAGACTTTGAATTACTCCAGTTTTTCCACATACAGTCACTTTTTTTGAAATTAAACTCTATGTGCTGTGTTGTTATAGTTATTACAGCCTTGAAGACACAAGCCACGAGTCCATTAACAAATTCCTGTCCAACCTGGTTGAGAGGAGTCTGCGGGACCTGGAATGCTCTTACTGCATAGAGATAAAAGAGGTATGTAATGAATCTTAAATACGTTTTTAGTCACTTAAATTCCGACAACGTTTTGATTCTCAAACCTTTGTTTCCAATAATATTGCAGGATGATCGGACCATCGAGCCATTGACTTATGGTCGCATTGCCTCCTATTACTACCTAAGGCATGAGACCATTCGCATGTTTAAAGAACGGCTGAAGGCTGAGCTGTCCATCCAGGAGCTGCTCTCTATTCTGTCTGTGAGTTTCCTTCCATACCTATACAATTGCTGTCTATATGGCACCACTTACTTTGTCCATATTAGCAACAGCTCAATTTTTTTTATCATACATTTGTCCTTCTAATCTGGAAACGGTGCAAATAAGGCAACTCTGCCAAAACAACAATACTCCCAGTAACCCCTTTTCAGTTTGGTATACATCATTGTAACAAACCCAGGATCGTTTACCCCAGCAGCAGTTACAATAATACTTGAATGTCACTTTTTGATATTTGGGTTTCTAATACAATGGTGCACAATAGGTTTTGAAAAAAAGCCAGGTCAAGGGGTTCTCATTGAGAGGTTGAAAAAAGTGCAACTTTTGCTCGTGGTGTAATAAATCATTAAACTTTGTGCATACAGAGTTACAAATTTGCCAGGTGCGAGTCATGCAATTAAAGAGATCTGGCTCTTGCAAACCATTTTCCAATTAACATTAACTTCGAGTGTAAAATTAAAAAAAACAAGACTGTGCTTATTTTAGTGCAATATTTAGTTTTGATGGACATTTACAGAATTTAGTGTTAATTATTTTTAACCTCTTTGGCACTTTAGAAAATCGTTCTTTTTCTATATTTTTTCTCTTCTTATGTTTTGTTATTGTTGTTATTGTTGTAATCAGGCATATTTGTGTAGCAGTATTTGCAACTTTTTTAGCAATTCACTATGTGAAACCTTCTGTTTTTATCTTTTTGGTAGTTGAACAACAAGATACAAGAGACCTTTCTTGCATATACACATAGCTGATATCCACACATGCCTTATTCCCTGCCATCAAATTAACACCTTAGTCTGAGGTTCATTAACTCTTCTTGTTCTGGAAGTTTAGTGTGTTCTGTCACCCTCTTCCTTTTACATTTCGACCCTCCTGTGCATCCCAGAAGCGAGGTCATCCACACTCTGGCTTCTGATTGGTTGGGTCAACCAAAGACCCAAGGTAGTTTCACACATTCACTGAGGGGGGGTGGCATACTCCTTTTCACCACTGCTTTTAATAGGCTTATATATTTGTTTCTAAAGATTCCTGGTACAGTCCATCACTTAGTGATCTGGTAATTTGTGGTAAAAGCACAGGGTTCTGCATTTGTTTTAATACAATGAGGGCCACATGTATTTCTTGAACATCTGATCTGTTTTGATGAAGATCTCAAGCCATTTTTTGTTGCTAAAAGTTCTTCACCTACCAGTTCTTTCATGGCAATGATTAGGGTGCTCTCTAACTATTTGCTGCATAGTAAAACGATAAGGCTGGTTTTACTTAGTCAGTGAGTTTCATGATAAAAAAACTTTATTGTGACGTAAACAACAATAACATTGTGCAGTTGCTGCTAATTTGATTCTTGGGTAGCAGGCTCCCTGTAGCAATACTCAAAAGCCTATGAAAACGTGTGTGCTTCATTGTGATGAAGTCACTTTGAGCAACAATCAAGTGAACTAATGTGCTTTTAATAGTTTTTGGACAGCAATGGAATTGTGAGTCACAGAGGTGCTATCCTGTAGTGGGAATTAAAAGATTACAGCAGATCAGCCCGATGGCAGAATATCTTCAAGACTTAATAAGAAGAGGAAGACATTTTTTATTTATTTATTTTTTGTTGCTTTTTGGGGGGGGGAAATTGTGGTCTGCCGGTCATTAAAAATGATTTATTGTATTGCAAAGATTTAAAGGGAACATTTATTATCCGGATAGGTCCATTTTGTGTGTGTTTAATGGTTTAACCTGACTTCAATGATGTTGCTAACATATGGAGGGGAGGTTACTCTGAGACAGTTAACATCACTCCCCTTTGCACACATGTAGCTGGAGGCAGACGAGGGCATGCCATGCCTGGCTGCCTCCCTCCCCAACAAGCTGCGATACAATAGGCCAGTCACCCCACCGCCCCGTCCACTCCCCTTCTATTAGCAACAAAGCACTGGCATGCTCCTCCAGTTCCTCCTAATTGTTGCAGCGTGGCCACTAATGAGCGACACCCACGCCTCGCTACACAACCACCTCCCATCCCCTCCGCACACAAGTTTTTCCTGGCCCAGGACTACGCTACCCCTCTGCCCGTCTTTGTCTCTGCTTTCTTTTGTGTTTCCCAAGATGACAGTGTTCACACAGTGGGGTTGAGATCGCACCAAATCAAAGTTTGGCAAGCACTTATTTGTGTAGTATGTGTGGGTTTTGGCTCAATCACCGTGGAACAGGCAGTGTTGCCTTGGCCATTTGCTTTGTCATATTTGCATTGATCCCGTCTCAGGTCTAAAGCACTCTGGAGCAGGTTCTTTTTATTTATTTATCCCTCCCTCCATTTTGACCACTCTGAAAAATGCCCCATATCATCACACTGCCTCCAAAATTGTTCACCACAGGGATGGTATTAGCCACAGGATGAGCATTTCTGCCCAAAGAGTGCATTTTTCTCCTCATTTCAGAGTCCATTCAATGGTTTGGCCCAGTGGCCAACACAGAGAGGAGTCCCGCTGGTAAACTTGCATATAAAACTTCAAGATTTCTGGTTTTCATGACTATTTGATTTGCAAAAATGCTAAGAACATGTTCTCACTTTGTTGTGTGTTGTTTTCTAGGTACCTATGGTTTATTCATATGGTGTTCATTGAGTCTGAATATCCTCCTAAGCCAATTAAGAAATACATTATCTATGTCAAAGTGGTATGGCAGATAAAACAGTTTTGCCTAAAGCATAATAACTATGATCATTTCATTTAGTTGAACTTAATGTTTACCCTACCAATTGAGGAAATATGTACATTTTAGGGTTTATCTCTTTGAAAGCTGACTTACAGAACTCTCTATATATATATCTCCCTGTTTCGGGCTGTAGAATAGGTAATTGTTGACTAAGTCTTACTTCCTCTAGTTTACAATGCATTTCCAGACATCAGTGAGCATAGCATATGACCTAATGAAAATTATCATTGAGATTGGTTCAGATTCCTAAGGCAGGAAGCAGATTTTCTTTCCCTTGCAATTAAGTATCATTAGAGACATTGTGGGTGTGTTAACTTTTTGCTTTGTCTCCTCATTAAGAAAAAAAAAAGGGTGAAGAACCACATGTTGGAATAAGTCAATGTTGTGCATATTTTACTGAGAGATGGATTATTGGCAAAGTGCTGTTGAGTTATCTCATGTAAATAATTTAAACTGAACCAGAAGCAGAAAATCAGGAAATAGTACAAATGAAAAGAATGTTGTAAAACAACATTTGATTAACATGTGGTATTTCAGGCAAAGTGCAGTTGAGCCCCCCGCCCAAAAGTACGGTGTTGTAAAACTTATAAATATGTTTTTGTAGCACTTCTACTGTCGCCTGATCCCACAATAGGTCTCAGCTGTGTATATTTCACTAATTTTCTTTTTTTTTGTTTGCTTTCTCTGAAATGCAATTGCTGCCTCAAAGCCCCAGTCTCTCTGTGGACTTCTTCCTCTCATCTGTGTCAGTAAATGTTCCTTTGGAGGCTTTGAGACAGCATGGAATTGTTGCTTTATGTCTACTTAAAGAAGAAGTCTTTCTCTCAGACACATCCAAGTCAAGTCAAGTCAAGCCTTTTATTGTCATTCTTGCATGCATTACATACATGCAAGGACGAAAAGACGTTCCTCGAAGCCCGCAAAACAACAATAACAAAAACAACTACAAACAACAACAATAACAACATACAACAACACAGTCAACATGTTGCATGACAGACAACACACAAGAAATACACAACAAAGAAACATATAAATATGAAAACTGTGGAAACAGATTTAAAAAAAAAATAATAATAATAATACAATATAAAAAGGTGCAAAGAGGGAAGGGGAATCAGTGGGGTGAGGTAGAGAATGTAAGGAATGAATATAATTATAACAGTAATAATAAAACAAAATAAAATAAAATAAAAATATATAACAGTATAATATTATATAATATATAAAAATATAATATATAATAACAATAATGTAATATACAATATATAATAATAATAGTACAATAATAGCATATATATAATAATAATATTGATAATATAATCGTAGTGATATATAACAATAGTAATAACAGTAACAACACGACAACGAGGGGCCACTGCGTCCAGACGCGCCGCCGCCGTATATATATGCAGAGGCAACAAATGATAAATCATTCAGTGATGATTTCTATTCCTATTTCTCACTCCCAGCCCCCACCCTGCTCAGGTCATTTTTTTTTAGGTTCTAGCTTTGAAAACACTGGCTTTGTCCAGTGATGGATGGAATCCCAACAGTGCAGGCGGATGAAGGCTGTGACAAATGCCTCCAGCACAGCCTGTTGATGGGAGTACATTAGCCAAAGTTGAACTGGAGTGAATTAGAGGAGAGGAGCAACGCGTGTCCATGCATCACTCCGTATAACTATTACAAACAAGGCTGGAAAGAATAAACAGCCATCATCATCATTGCACCTACCCAGTGCACACCACACACAATCTTCCAAAGAATTTAAAATGTCATTCCAACCATCTAGATTTTTACAGTCAAGTCATTAGGTCTGGTGAAAATATTCCCCACATTGTTTGTGGGTAAGAAAATTCAGCCTCTGCATTTTGAAGCTCAGCCCGCATGGTGGTTCTGTCCAGCCTGAGAGATCTAAGAAAAAACACACCGTTTTAGTTGTCAGGTTGCTCGACGATAAGTTTCATTTTGTGGCGCAATAGACGGTGGGTTCAGTTTGCACTCGCGTGCAATAGCTGAGTGATAAAACGCCTCAGAAGTTTGTTGTTGACGAAGAAAAACCTTTTTTATCAGAGTATTTTTTCCCAGAGGATGGCAGTAAAGCTGTGTGCTTACTGTGCAATAAACATGTGTCTGTATTTAATGCAGGATGGGTTGTGTTCATAAAAGCACCGGTATATCATATTTCAATGTAAGCACAGAAAGGGATTTGATTCTCAAGCAATTGTTTGCCATGACAAAACAAAGTTGTTGTCTTCATGCAAAAAAGTAACATGTGCAGTGCATACAGGGACGGGAGGTGATGTTATGAGGGGGGGTTGTTCAAAAATACGCGGTTTGGAGCGATTTTCAACTTAATAAATGCTGAAAAATAGGTCACAGTATATTTTCTACAATTTGATCAAATGATAAAATCTGTGTTTTCAAATGGCCCTCCAGGAAAAATAATTGCCAACCCCTGCGGTCCTAGAAATGTCTCTAGCATGTTATTGACTCCCTATTTGTTTTTCTCAGGACGCAGAGGAATATGCCGAGTTGCCTGTCAGACACAACGAGGACCAGCTAAACAGCCAATTGGCCCAGCAGCTCCCACTGCAGGTCAACCCCCACTCGTTCGACAGTGCCCACACCAAGACCCACCTGCTGCTCCAGGCCCACTTCAGCCACGCCCAGCTGCCCTGCAGCGACTACACCACTGATACCAAGACGGTGCTGGACAACGCCATCCGAATCTGTCAGGTAGGATTCTCTGCACCGCCAAAACACAACTTCCTTACATGACTGATCCATGAATTCTGGGAGCATCACTTTGACAAAATATAAAAACAAGCTATAGTAATTTGGGCTAAAGGAATCTTTCTAAAGTAGTGGATTAAAAAATTTTTTTCATGAAATGTAATAGATTTGCCACAAATGAATGTTTTCCAGTGGATTTGTGTTCTAACACACAGGTTGGCAGAAGGTCATGTAGTAGGTCTGTGACTTTTTATCAGCTGACTGTCATCATCTCTTGGACAAATGGTACCAGTGGGTGATCATATCAGATTTCAATAGTTCACATTGATAAACTAAAATAGAGGCTATGTAAGCTACACCTGTTAAGAAATACATCACATTTGATTTGAATGATGTGCTGCAATGAAAAGAAAGCATTTCTTGGGAGACATTGTGGTGTTGAAGATTAAGCCAAGAATGAAACGGGAGTGTTAAACATTAGTAGGTGATTTGTAGTTGAACTCAATGGTCCATCTTATAAATAACATAATACTCAGGAGTTAAATGTGTCCCCCAGGTTTCTTATTGTCTGACAATGGCTCGACATATAGAAGGTGGCAGGTCACAGATAAATGTGTGCTCATTACAGCGTCAGGAATACAGACCACACCATATCTTCATCAATCACTAAAGGTCCATGCAGATTCTTTCACATCCCCAGTGTGATGTGCTGGATCGTGTTTATATATCTTCTATGTACGATTTGAAGTCAGGACCATATCTGTACGTATGCAAGCCATTGTCCACAGCTCAGGATGGGTGTTTGTGTGCGTGTGCGTACATGTACACATGCTTGTGATTTTCCATGCTGCTTTTCTGGCAGTGATATGGATGTGGTTACTTCACTGGTGTCCTCCTGCTACCATTTTCCAAAAGGGTTCTGGTCTTCAGTCTTCTTTACGGTTGTTTTTATTGGATGAATGTATTATTTTATTGGTACTTATACTGCACATAACACAAATACTACCTGTGACTGTTGCTGTCCTTGGACAAGAATTCAACTGACTGAAAAATCAGTATTAACAGTGTGTCCATTTTCACCTTTTTCAAATGGACACACTGGGGAACAAGGCATTGAGCTATGAGCTTCAAGTATTCAAATATTTATTGATAATACATGGATACCAATTATATATTTAGTGAAACCCATTGCAAAAGTAAAAGAATATTATTTGTCTTTCAGACAGTGCAACTCAAATTAGTAGCTCTCCAAGCATGCGTCATTGCTAAATGTTGGTTAGAAAGCCAT
This sequence comes from Colistium nudipinnis, assembly GCA_016785305.1. Taxonomy (NCBI): domain Eukaryota; kingdom Metazoa; phylum Chordata; class Actinopteri; order Pleuronectiformes; family Rhombosoleidae; genus Colistium; species Colistium nudipinnis. The sequence continues at coordinate 326,515 of JAFBJU010000410.1, forward strand.
TTAGTTTGGTTTCTAACATTCTATCATATTCAGTCCAATATTCATAACTGAAAATGACTATTCTTTTGGTGTGCATTATGTAAGAATTCCTATAAATGTGATCTATGATAATGAGGATATGAAATGCGATAATTTGTTTATATGTATGCCTTAAAGTGGCTATAAAGGAGAGTTGGTTGTATTCAGTTGGACACAATCAACTGACTAGAAGGTATATGTGTAAGTTCCCAGTTGTCAAGGCCAGTTCATCCAGAAGTGTTCCAAATGGAGAACTTGACTAGTTTAAAATTCTAAAAGATGTTTTACCGCATACAAGAGGGAGGGGGTGTACGCCAACCAGTTAGTTGAGTTAGAAGCCCCCTTGGATGAGAGGCGAAATGTCCTCCAAGAATTTTAAAGTACTGTAGTCCAGTTGCCTACTTGGAACACTCCTGATGACTAGAAGGTACTTTTTTACCCAGATGTGTTGTTTTCTTTCACATGTTTATATTATTTCAGTGTGTGCACACTGGATTCAAAGTGAGTCAGTCCAGCTGTTGACTGTGTTAACTGTGAACTCCCTCACTTGCAGTTTACTTGTTGCAGTTCTGTCCGACTAGATGACACAGGTCACATCATACAGTGTCCTTGGGCCAAACGATTAACCCCAAATTGTGTCTGGCGCATGCCCAGTAGTGGGAGACTGTGATAGAAAATCATTTGTTTTACGTGGCCTGTATGTTGAGTTGTCTTTACTCTTCTTCATGGCAAGACATTTAAGGTGGTTTCAGGTTGTCGTTGCTGTGGACCAATAAACAGCCGTCTTTGAGGGCCCCCTTCTAGTTCGGGGCCCCCAAGGATGGCTAACTGTTTAGCAAATACTGTAAGCAATCACTCACCTTGAGATTCCCAGTTTGGATGCACTGTCCACCTAGACTGCCCATGAATTTATGGAAAATAGTGCCATTTTAGTCATGCTGCGATGGAGAGAAACCTTCTGGGCGCTTCCAATATATAGCTGCCCTCTGTTCCGTGTGGTCACTGCCCTTGTAATTGTTGCCATTTGTGTGCTTTGTTCAATTATGGATAGTTTAAAAGCAAAAGTCAAGTTCTTCAATATGGCACGATTGTGTGTGCATGGTTAATGTGGGACAATAAATAATCTTTCTCTAAATCTTAAAAACTCTAAAGTTACCCTGGGGTGTGTGTCCTCTGTTTCTTCTCTACAGGCAATGCTGGATGTAGCTGCAAATGAAGGCTGGCTCGTTACAGCCATCGGTATTTGCAATCTGGTGCAGATGATTGTCCAGGGTCGCTGGCTGCATGACTCCTCATTGCTGACGCTGCCAAATGTTGAACAACAAAACCTCTATTTGTTCAGGTACCCAGCATCCCCCGACCACAGGCGCAGCTTTGATGCCCATTCCCCCACTTATGGTTTGAATTGATGGAACAATCTGCCCGGTTGATGTCCAAGATTTACTGCTAATCAAAGAACATGACATCATGTTTCATTCAGGTCTGAACAGCCTCTTTATGTCATCTAAATCAGTTTTGCCCAAATTTAATGTAAAGAAACGTCCCAAAAGTATGTGATTTTATCCTGAATATATATTTTTTTCACCACAACCATAAGGCTGTGCCCAGGAATTATATTTCAACCCCTGCAAGAGAATCACTGGTCTAAACTACTGTGTTAAGGGGTTTGTAGCTTCAAAGCTGCCATAATGACAAATAGGAATTTGTTATGTATGCACCATTAGTAGCTGGTGTGTCCCTCTGATTAACAGTTTCTAACTATTCCCTCCCTTAGGTGTAGAACTCAGCGAACATCATCAGTTATCCCCCTGGAAATCTCCCACACACGTGCAAATACAAATGTAGTAAAACATAGGACCTAGTGATTATTCTGTTCAAATAGCTAGCCCCGTGTTTTCATGCACCCACCACATAAGTCCAGAGGCCTGCATCTTGCTGTTAAAAAAACGTGTTCAACCCGATACAAATGGTAAAAATAGGGGCATGATAATAGACCACGAATCTCTCCTCTGTCTCCTCCAATCACTCAACAGGAAATGGGCAAACAGGAAGGAAAGGAGGGACAGAGGAGGCTACAGTGGGCCAATAGAAGGACTCCCTGAGCTGATTGCTGCCTGCAATGGAAAAGAGAGTGTTTTTGCTGCTATTGTCGGACAAGAGTTTCATTCAAATCAGCTTTTCCAGGTAAGATTACAAATATTTACCAAACCCTTAGAATTGAAATCAATAATGAAGAAGTAAAAATGGTTGATATTCTGTCCTTATGTCAGAGATGAAGGATGAATGGCTTGTAAAGATTGTTTCATCTTTTGGACTGTTCCACTCTTCAAGCATTAATTTGGAACTTGAAGGGTCTTATTCCAGCAGTTTGATTTGACAGTCTGATTTTAAATGCCCACTTCTCACAGTGTTGGTGGCGAAATGGACCTGGGAGGTTGTCAAAAAGTCTGCCAATTTGATATCTAAAAAACACACATCTGAAACAGAGATTTATTACAGCAGGATTTGGGATTTGGTTTGCCTGGAACGAGTCGGTTTATATTGTGTTGATTTGTTCTTCTTCCTCTAATCTCTGACAAACTAGGCACAGGAAGTGCATTGCTGCCTTGTGCTGATTAAAAACAGAAACACATTTGGTCTTTGCAAACGGAAAATATGTGATAAAAGTGGGAATGAGATCTGACCTGGATGGGCTTATTCCCCCATCTAGTTATCCATATTACCTCTCCCTTAGACACACACACACACACACACACACCATTATCATTGATGTGCCATGAGAAGTCTTCCCACTATGGTCCCAGATACCTTCAGGATCCCCAATTACAGCTCCATTGATAGGGTCTACAGCTCCAATTTAAGTGCTAATTGCAGCGGTAATGAGAGTGTCCAGGCACACGAGCAGGCCCTGTGGCCTCACCCAATCAGTGTCCCTCCTTTCCCCCTTCCACACCTTTATTCCCCCACTGCCCCCACCCCCAGCCATGTGGCAGGCTCTCTAATTAAATAATTAGATGTGCAGCAGTGTTCCTCTCTAAATTTGCTCAGGGAGAGTAATCCTCATATAAATAGCTTTTGCAGGGTGAATCTGAGAGGTTTTTTCCTCTTCCCAGCTCCCAACACGTGCGCGCACACACACACACATCCCATCCACTCACATCACTCTCTCTGTGCCTTCATCTTTGTATGTTTTACACCCTCTTTATGGTGGGCTTTTGGGCTGAACCAACTGTCTCTCAAATTCTCCATAGAAACACTTAAGACTTCACCTAAGACCAGAGAAGTGTCTGTTAGAATGAATTAAGGTTTTATCAAACAGTGGATTTCCTCTGCCATGGCTGAGGGATCGTTAACCTCGTTTATCGGTCTCTAAATTCTGCAGTTATTCTCTGAACACCACACTTGTGTCCTATAAGAACATTTGAGGGAACATGAACATCTTATTTCTACAGTGGGTGGTACATCAACAGTGGATTTTGGCACCATTTTTCTCGGGTTCCTTGGGTCTTCCACCTTCTTAAAAGATTGGGCCCATGTCAGGAATTATTCCTCTGTGGCCAAAATCCCTCCCATTTGCGATCAATATTTCAATAATTCCATTGCTGACACTTTCACACCCCCCCACCTCAAACTGTAGTACACAAACAACAGGTGATTCTGAAACATGTCTAATCACTTCTTAATAAAGTATCATGTGCGAGGTAAGGCCGTGTAAACATAAAATAGACCAAAAAATAAAGCCTGTGTGGAAAACCCTAGCTGAGAAACTTGCCAGCTGGACTCACATACATTTCTCTGGTATGTTGTACATCATAGTCTCATGCTGGATGTCCTCACAGCTTCTTATAAACTGAGCCAGGACCCAAGTTGAGGACACAGTTTTTCAGTATAATTCTAAATATTACAGGAATAAACAATGACCTTAATGTTCTTTCTGAAATGTTGTCTGCATGTCATACTCGGATACGATTGTCACTTCTCCTCCTGATTTCCCCCTGATCCATGTTCTTCCTCTCGTCACCATCTTCTTCCTCCCTCATCAGGCGTGGTCCTTCCTGAGTCACCTGCCAGTGCTGGAGGTGAACATGAGTGTGAAGGGCTGGTGGGAGGAGAGCAAGGGCCAACTGGAGGTTCGTCTCCCTGCAGATGTTGGAAACCTTAGAGAGGAGAGCACCTGGTTGCGTGTCCATGCTGACCAAGAGTATGTTCTGCAAGTGTCCTTGAGACGCATCAATCTGGGCCAACAGAGGGTCAGTAATGTCTCCACACTTTTTATCTATTGTCATTATAAACTCTGCTTACAGGTTGCAATACATAGGCATATGCATTCCTTCACACCAAATAGAAGATAAGATATTTGAATTAGAATGGATTAACCATTTCGACTAAAGCAACCAGCTATTTCCAGGAAAAACGATCTCCCTTGCTCAGGTTGCTGGTCTACAAAAATACTATAAAATCGGATCCAAATTAACATGCGGATTAATTTTGTTTGTTATTTCAATCTCGTCTCTACAGATGCTTCTTTACAGTCACTTGCAATGTGAAAAACATAACATTCTGAGTAAAAGTTGCTATGAAGTCACAAGCGCACGCGATTATTGGCTACCATGCAGATAGGTTAGTGATGTGTGGACACACGAGTCCATCACTTATAAGTGGGATTTGTGTGCCTGAACAAAACCTTTCATCATAAAGGTTCGATCGTCGTTTGATAAGTTGTTTTCCAGAAAGCTTTGAGAAGCATTTAAGTCATGCTCTTCCCTGATAAAGCTGCAGTTTGCAGTGTGTCTTTTGATGCCTTTTTAACCTGGTTTCCTTTTTTCGGGTTCTTTGCATGTTGGCCACATATGCTCTGTCTCTGAGAGACATACTGATCTTCAGATGTTGTGGATACTTGCAGTGATTTAGTATTGTGCTTCCATAACGCTGAGGGGAGGCTTTATGAAAATACCTCCAAAGTGCCTTGAACTACTCCAAGAACCTTTAACGTGGCTGTGTTTTGGTGCTGGGATACACCTGGTGTTCACCAAGAACAATTTTGAGGCAAAATGTGTCGGCGCTTTTTCAGACTCTTTAAAGTCAAAGCCCTGTGAGACGAAAGCACAATGTAGGGACAAGCCTTATCATTTAATCAGTGCAGTTATTACTTCGGAGAATTGTCACCAGGATTGTTTTAGTAAAGTGGACAACTGTGCTGAGCATTTGAACACTGTTGGACTGTACAGTGTGTCTATTGTTTCAGAGGAAGCAGGACAGCAAGGCCCAGGCTCCCAGGTTTCCCAAGCTGAAAGACGAAGGCTGGTTCCTGGTGATGGGGGAGGTGGATCGCAGGGACCTGCTGGCTGTCAAACGGATTGGATACGTGCACAACCACTCGTCCGTCTCTATGGCCTTCTACACACCCGAGAAGCCGGGAAAGTAAGATGCTGAACTCAAAGAAGATTTGAATACACAAACACCAGCTTTCCCCACACACACTCTTTATTTAAACGTAATTTAGAAGACCTCACTTGTCAGATAGACACCTGTATTCAAACTCTCAGTTTAGACAACTTGAACCGCAACATCAGTCTCATACTAGACACTTTGCCTTAGTCTCACTACAGGTTTAAAGTCCAACACATTCATTTTGATTTAAGGATTTGTTTAACAAGGCTGCAGGTTGTGACATGGTCCCTACTAATCACTGAATTCAGTAAACCTCTGAGAGATGTTTAGCATAAACAAATATTGGGCTCTTTGATTCATTTTCAAGAAAAAGATACTGTGATTTACAATATAAATAATTCACAATCAATCATTTCTCTGTAAAGATTGTTTCACTGCGCCCCATAAAATGCAACCGAGAATGTGAAAGGGACCATGTCCCATAAGAGATAAAAAATGCATTTGTCCTTTGTATCTTTAGCCCACTGACTGACATAGACTGTGGCAATCTGCTCCAAAAATCGGAAGCTCTTTTAGCTTACGTATATATTTGGTTTCATTTTGGATTTAGTCTCGGTTATTTCCTAAAAAAGCTAATCTGGACACTTTACAATGCAAGTCAAATGGAGGAAACACTGCATTTGTTGGGTACTATTTTCATGTGGGTATTAATACACTACTTCAACTGTTTATCCATGTAACCCTTGTAACTTGTGTTTTCAGGTGTATCTACACACTGTACCTGTTGAGTGACAGCTACTTGGGTGTGGACCAGCAGTACGACATCCACCTGAATGTAACACCCGCCAGCATCACTGCCCAGGTCAACACAGAGGTGACTCAATAACGGGCATGAAGCCTAAGCTGAGGGGGGAAAAAAACACAATGATTGTGTTAAAGGAGGCGTTTGCTGACATTATCGCACACACTGTCGGGTGTCGCTGATGTGGGATTGTTGTGTTCCAGGGATTATCCCACAGTGACAGGTTGGAGTTTACAGTTTTGTTATGATCAGTGTGTGTGTGCTTCTCTCATGTACTTTTGATTCAATTATCAGTTGCCAGCATTGGCAGTGAACATCACAGAAAAAGATTACATTTTATTTTATTGTCCTCCTAATTCAACACGTATTCGGCAATCTGCTGTTTCACCTCTGGCCTCACCTTCAGTGTTCAGTTAACTGCCTCATTGACGATTACACCAATCTACAAATATTTCCTTTGAAGCCTGTTGACACCTTTTGTTGCAGACAATTCTGTTGAATTGTGGGTTTGCTTTTGTACTTTGGTGAAAAGTCTACGCGCTCCCAGTCCTCAAAAGCCCACTCCATCAGCAGCCACATCAGCTGGAGGAGGCAGCCCAGCAATGTGACAGAGCCTACCCCAGTGGAACTTTCACTTTCATTTTCGAAGCCACTGTAGTTTGTGTGAGGGAAAAGTGAGCTCCACAACATTTACTCAAAAAAATCAATTCCATCCAAGATACATGACAGAGGCTACTCCAGAGTAAACAAGCCACTTGTTCTACTTTCAGAGACACAAGGATAACAAGGCCTGTGAACTACATCATTTAACAGCAGTTATTTGGCCTGTATAAGACTGTATTGATCTGGTTATCTGACCAGAAATGGATGATGGATCCATAAATGCAATGTATAAAAATATCAGAGTCTATGTTTTGTGTACTTTTTTTTCAAAAAGACAGCAAAAACTAGACTCATGGGAATAATCAATAAAAAATGTATAAAACCGCCTTGAAGTAACTCAACTCCAGACAGAACCTTACTCCTTGTCACATTGGTTTAGAATTAAATTCTGAACAGAGCTAGTGGTATGCCCTTTGACATGATATGTCACAAAATCTAACTGTTGGTACTTTGCATCCATATCTGTCAAAAGTCTATTCTATCCGATTTTCTCCCAAGTTTAAAGTGATTTCCCTCAAGGCGTTCCTTAGATTAAATGTTTTTGATGAAAGTGGGATATAGGGAGGGACGAAAGCACCTCTATGCCAGCTGTTGCCGGCATAGAGGTGTTAAATGGCATTTATGATATTGAAAATTGTTCAATAAAACAAAAGTTTCATCAAATAAATCTTCGTCATCCACAGAAGTGAAGAAATTAAGCAAAGAAACTGTTCAGGTTGCCTACCTCCTTGTGTGTTTTACCCTCACCTCAGTGTTTCCTGTCTGTCGCTACCCCTATGTGTGTGTGTGTGTGTGTGATCACCTGGAGGTGGGAGGGGCCTCCTTCTGACTGCCTGGGCAGCTGAGGTTAATGTCCTTATCAGCACCTCAGCTCTACAGAAGCCAGCTCACCTCTCCAGTCTCTTCCAGATCGTTCAGTAGTGTGAACCAGCTTTTTCTGAATCATCCTATGCTTCCTTGTATGCTCCAGCCTCAGCCTCACAGCCCCATAAACTCCAGCACCAAGCTGACCCCTTCACAATCCATCCTGCTGTTTGTGCACTGCATTTTGGGTGCACCAGAAGCCAATTATAACAGAACGATCTGGCACACATCTTTGTGTGCCTCCTCATCATCCTGATGATTATATACTGTGATTAAGGTTAGCCACATAAAAACAAATGAGGAAGCCACTGATGTGTACGTCTACGGCCAATTTTCTAGAGCCTGTTCAAGCCAGGAATGAGCCGTCTTTATGCCGACACGTTGAATTATATAAATGGGTTGAACACGGGTTGGGAGGAGGGGCTGTTGCCCTGGTAATAAGCCTGCACAGAGGTAGATTGATCTCATGTGTAAAAGGGAGAGCCAGCATGGCGGGACAGTGTGAGCTGTGCTATGCATCACGCCTGCTGCTGTCTGTAATCAAACACCAGATTATTTCAACTCTTTTTACTCCAATGTAGGCAGAGCTGGAATGGTGAGGACTCTTGTTCATGACAATATAGCAAGCTCCCTGTTTAACAGAGGTTTACATCACCCGATAATGCCATATTATTTCCTGTTCAGACCTTTTCCACTCAACATATGCACATCAACAATGGCTGTTACCCTAAAACTTAATGAAATTCAGCCATTATTACGTGCATTATGTGCAATTTATCCTCATATTAAGAATTTTCATAATGCCCTCTGCTAATAAAGGCCTGAACATTGATATTGGACCAATTTACTTATTATATGAAAAAGATAAATTCTCCTTATTTCACTAAAAGACAAATGGCACAATTTTAATAAAATTATCATAAAATGGTAATTAGTCAGCTGCTACAATAGCATTCTTATTTAGCCTTTATATTAAACCCAAATGTTAATTCATCATTACACCTAAAATACAAAGCTACAAAGTATCAATAATCTGAAAATATGTTATTCTTAGACCACATATATTTGAAATAATTAACTGCTTTGACCAGAAATGTAACATTATAATAAAGAGATATATTCGTGTAGAGAATGGTTTGAAAACAACATATAACCCATTATGTTGGCAGACAATATAAATAATAAAAGTAAAAAAAAAAAAAACATTAATTTACTTGTCATTTAAATTCTCAGGAAATGTAATGGTGTTCTCTAATTATTCAAAACCTTTCTCTGTCCTTTCTCTTGTGAGTTGAGTTGGGCAATTTATTGGGCACATTATTTACTAGAATATTGATGACCTTAAGTATTTAATACCTAATCTGACTACTCAAAATATTTTAAAGTTCTACAGTGTTTAATGATGGAAGGCAGCATGGCCCTTCATTCAACTCAAATAAACTTTAGAGAAGGCATTTATAGTGACCATGCATCTTGAAGAAAGGCCTTCTGATATAAAAGCAGGATGCTCTTCAGCTGACGTTCTTCAACTGTTTAAATTACATTATTATTATTAAATTATAAATAATAACAGTGTAGTATAAGGATACATATCGATACTAATAATTTCGGTTCCATTATCTGATTCAGTCAAATTATTTTCACGGTTATCATGCTGCTGTGGGGTGGGGGGAAATAGAATATTCTAGATTCCCTTCTGTATTGAAACTCATAATGTATGTGTGCATGTGTGTATGTGTATGTGGAACTTTTGTATTTGCCTCTGTAATACGGAGGAAAGCAACAGTTATCTCTCAACAACGTAATCAGCGTGCTTAGCTGGCCTGAGTGCTGGCTGCACGCACGCTGAATTCTATAGATCCAGACTTTCCACAGACGCAGCCTAATTACCAGTGAGTGTATGGAGCAGGAGTGTATGTTAAAACCAGAGGCACACATTTGGAGTTTAGCCCTGGGCATCCAGGATGATTTTCTCACCGCAGGCTGGATCCCATTACCCAGCGGCCGCACAGGATCCAGCACAGCCAGAGAGGGGGAGCCAACCGTGGAGCTGTGTGCCCGCTCCACCATCATCATCATCCTCCTGGCCTGCCGAGGGACAGCGGAATCGAATTGAAGCCCTTTTTCTTTTCATTTTTTCATTTTTTCCAACAGCAACTGTATTTTAATTAATTCAAAACTGAACTGGACAAAAGTCTTGTATTTAGTGAGAACAAGGCACAGAAACGTTCTTTATGGGTGATAAGGTAAAGATATTGTGAAGCTGTGGCCTGGGTCTCCAGAAGTCCGTGCGCTTTTTTTAAACATTCTGACAGCATGTGCAGTGATTTATTCAAATTAATTGCGAATGTACCCCTTGCGCATCCTGACCAACGTTGCATTATCCAGCCTTGTTCCCAGAATGAAGTGATACAATGAAGAGCAAGAGAACTGCGGCAGTCTCAGCTTGGGCTGGCTTAAAACAAATTCAGCATTCACTTTGAGCGTATAGACGACACGGAGGCCGTATATAAACCTGCGTAAACATCACTGTTCACGTCTGGATCTGTCTCAAAGTTAAAAAAAAGTTCGAATGTTGGTAAACGTCAAACAGATACGAAACACTCTCTTTCCATGTACAAAAAGGGTGATCCCTTGAGGCTAGAATTTTGTTGCAAAGATAAAAAAAAAAAAAAAAAAAAACATTTTAACTGGCTATTCAATTCAGTGGATTTGGTGGTAATATGTACACAGAATGACAGAGACATTCACACAGAGTGGTAAAATGGCTTCCGCTGATATCTATTTATGTATTTTTCGTTGACAAACAATATATTCTTATTATAAACGTATTTCTTTTTATGGAGAGGATCTGGGACAGAGAGCGCACGGTTCTGTTTGGATCGAAGGCGAACATTTTCACCAGCCAATCCCCGTTCCCCATGGGCTGCGTCTTATTACAGAGAAGCCAACGGATACACGAACAGGAGGAGCGAGCGTCCAATAGCAGCAGACCTGGCCACGGTGGGCGGGTGTGCCACGGAGCAGACCCTGGGTCTGCTCTTATCCATAAAGATCCCACGGGATGGACGGTGTGCAGGGACCGAGCCCGGGAGAGAGGACACGCTTCTCGGACACTTTGTGAGACAACGCCAGGCCCCAGCGTCCGTGCTCAGGTAAGACAGCACGCCTGTGGGACTTAAATGAGCTCACACGTGACTTGTTCTTGCTAACGCTGTTCAGCTTCTTGAATGAATTTGTGAGGAAACATTCAAACAAGTGCCCTCATCAGTTTGACGTTAGGCACACACCCCGGCACACAAGCACGTTCAGGTGTCGTCTCTCTCGCGTGATGAAGCTGAGTGAGACGGTGTGTCCTCTCCACAGGTAACCTCCCTCTTCCTCCCCCGTCACCGAGGGTATGCTGGATCCAAGACTGCGCTGAGCCCTCCAGTGGGCCGTACCGGACCCCAACTTTAACCTCCAGGAATTAGACGCGTCCTGCGGGGGAACACTTGGAGATACTATGGGATTGTGTTAGCTGCGTGTAACGTTGCGGCTGTTTGGCCGAGCCCCGGCTCAGCGAGGACGGCGATGACACACACGGACACACACTTAGAGTGAGAGAGAGAGAAAAGAGAGCGAGAGTGAGGAGAAGCAGAGAGAAGACAACGATGAAGGAGAAATCTAAAAACGCGGCCCGGACGCGACGGGAGAAGGAGAACAGTGAGTTTTACGAGCTGGCCAAACTGCTGCCGCTGCCCTCGGCCATCACCTCCCAGTTGGATAAAGCCTCCATCATCCGCCTCACCACCAGCTACCTGAAGATGAGGATAGTGTTTCCTGAAGGTAAGACTTGCTGGCCCTGTTCATTTCACGAAATGAGGAATAGGGATGCTTTCTTCTCGATGTGCGATTTGTAACATTTGTACTCCTATTAAATATCGTAAAAGTTGTTTACAACTGATTTAAAAAAAAAATATATATATATATATACAATATTTATATGCAATATAACTTAAATTCTATTTAATCATGAATTTCTTGGCGTCAATTTGCAGTATATATAGCAGAAAATGATACGTATATATTTTGGTAATTTTTATTATTTTTATTATTATTTTTATTTGGTAATATATATATATATAATATATATATATATATATATATATATATATATATATACGCACGCACACATATATACACACACCAGTGTGAATATTAGGCCTATGGGCCTTTTTATCTATAATAGTTTCCGTTGTTTCAATGTTAATCACACATAAACAATAGTTATGTGTTTACACCTTAACTAAATTAATTTAAATATATATATATAACACACAAGGCTAAACTATTTTGGTGTACAAATTTTCTTTACTTTGTGCTTGGTGAACAATTGTACTAGCTTTCTGTAAAACAAAATATGTTTTTTATTGGATATAGAGACAGACAGAAACATAGATAGAGATATTTAGAGAGAGAGATAAGTGGTGATATGATTAATAATGGGCAGAATGAATATTCTTTTCTACTTTATTCTCCCCGAATGTATGGGGTCAGTAGTAGAGGTCTCCAGTGTCCATCTGTCCCTCTGTCCATCTCCAGCCTGCAATGATGTGGTTTCTGTGCGGGGCCCTGGCGGCCCCTGCCAGCAGGTTAGCTGTGATGAGGTTCCATCCTGCGTGACTGCTGCAGAGACGCACATATTAGTATGAAGTGCACATCTGATCCCTCACAATGTGGAGCAGGTCGTGGTGTAGGGAGGGTGCAATGACAACGGATATAATGGGCAAATGCAGAGGAAACACGGACACTGGTCATAACACTCTATGGCCAGGGAGCTAAATATGGTTATGAAAAACTGGTAGTGCATTCAGTATAATAAAACCTGATGCATAACATACTGAAGATTTGGGTTGTAAGCCACAGAACTCTTTTAATAATTATGTCAACAAGTATTACAATTTCTGCACAGGCATACCAGTAAATGAGATTGAATCCAACCATTGTGGTAGATTATTATGGATAATAATGAGGGATTCTTAGAAATATTACACAAAGCATTACATAAAGCATAATGCTAGGTGATTGGAAGGGACCTCAGAATCTCAGCCTGATGTGGCAAAAATGTGGTATAATGTTAAATAAGACACAGCTAAGTGAAGGTAGATCTTCTATCTTGTTGCATTCAGTGCTCAGTGAAGGTTATGGGTTCATGTGCATACGTGCATGAATCACAGCAAACACATTGATAGTGCTCAGTAACATCACTCATGATGCTTCTGCATTTCTTGCATGACTGGAAGATGTCTGGCTGTCATCCAGTGCAGTTTCACATTCGTGGCAACATGGGCATGCAGACAAAGCTCTCTGAATAATTTAAAAGATTATCTTGCTCATGCAGACCTCACACGTTTACTCTCTGTTCCCCCCCACAGGCTGTGTTGTGTTTTTCCCCCATTAAAATCTCCTCTAGTGTGTTAAAGCCTGGTCATCTCACACCCTTTTACTCTCAAGGATCCACACACGCACTTCACTGTGAGCTTTGCACCATTAATTTGTGATGAAGAAGCCAAGCAGAGGCTTTAGTTGTTCTCCCTAAGAGGGAAAAGAGAGGGCAACAGTGGCCACAGTTGTCATGGCATGCACCTTAGCCTGGTTCATAATTTCTGTGATACCGGTGTGTGTGTGTGTGCGTGTGCATGCAACCGAGTCTCACGTTTTTGTGCTGGGTTGAAGTATGGTGAGTCTGTGTGGAGGGTCATGGGGGGGAGCAGGACCTTTGATCTCTGAAATTACATAGCATTCACACACAAACATCTTCGCAAAATTCTCTCGGTAAAGCCAATGGAAGAGGGTTGAACAGAAAGAAAGCATTAAATATTTTTACTTTAATGTTTCTAAGTGAAATTCCCCAGCTATGTGTAGATATGTAATTGTATTCATAGTGTATAGGGAATTATTATATGTTGTTACAGCTTCCTTATAATTTGCTTTAATAACTGAAAAATAACACAGCCCTAACATTATTAAAGCATTGTTATGAAGATCAAGACCACTATGAAATGTAATTGGACTGGGAAAAAAGGCTAACTTACTTTTGTTTTCTGCTATCAGTCCGTGCTGCTTACTGAATCCACCAAAAAGTGAGATTTTGCAGCATTTTTGTTATGTTTAAATGTAAATTATTATTATTATTATTATTATTATTATTATTATTATTATTATTATTATTATTATTATTATTATTATTATTATTATTATTATTATGTACGTTATTATGTACATTATTATGTAGCGGTGCATTTGTCTTGTATTCAATTCCTTTTTTGTGTTCTGTATGTAGTTATTCGTTTTTAATTCTAGGAATCTATTTCGTTTACGCGTTTTTTATTTATGTTCAGTTATTTTAAACATACATTTATTTATGTTTTTATCTGTAGAAAAACAAAACATAGAAACATCCCGACCAGATCGGCGTCATCGGGAGCAAGAAAGAAAAGGATAACGTTACATTTATTCTGTGTATTGTTTCCGTTGATGTTGCTGCGACTCCCTTACACGATCAAAAGACGAAAGAAAAAACATTTCGGTGCATAGCGTTTTGACCAGAGACGTGTCGGGTTCTGAGGTGTTAAGGAGGGAAAGGCGTGAGGCCGCGGCTCTAACCGCGGTCAGCGCCCAAGTGTTCCCGCTCGCGGTGGTGATCAGAGAACAACATGTTGTGTAGATGACAAATCAATAATCTAAATGATGTGCAGAGCTGCTCGCTCCAGTGTGTCCGGTGACCACTTCAGGAGCTTTTCATGCTAAGCGGTTGAGTGTCCACACGTAACGCCTATGGCTCTGTCAGGATTGGCTCAGTGCTCTTTTCATTTTTCGTTGTTGCTGTTATTTGTGTTGGTGTATAGCTGTTAAAGAGGGCGTAAGGGACGTGTGGCGGCGAGCGGGAGGCCTGCAACGGCGTTGAATAAGCTGAATAATAACTCCAGGAGTGTGTCAGCACAGAGGCTCCCCACTGTGTTATAAACAGGACATTTGGCCGTTGTGTGCCTCACACAGAACGGCCCGTGGTTAAAATAGAGGAGAGGTATGTTTTGAATATGCATATGATAACGATGTGTGTTTTGGTCATGTGTTTGGATGCAGTCTACATTTGCTCCATATTAAGCGGGGAGCTGCGGGCCCCGCGCTCCCTGTGTGCAGCCTGTTTACTCTGCGGAGCCGGGATTTGCATTTCAATAGCATACACACACACGCACACACACGCACACACACACACACGGTCTCTGTGCTTCACACCACCCGACATGTCCTATTTGCTACTGTCGTGAAAATATTTCCACGCAACAATATTTGCAACGATCCGGTTCCAAGTCTATTTCTAGTTTGGGGTTTATTTGTGATGGTCAGTGACACGTGAAACATTCACTTTACATCCCCAGCATTCATTTCTTTTATTCTGTATTTTATGGATTAGCATATTACACAACATCACAACATCTCTTTGGCTCAAATAAATCAGTTTTTATTTGTTGATGGTGTCCTGTACAATGAAGACGTAAAAATGTCATTATTTTCTAATTACTTGTTCTTAAATTCACTCTTAGCTACACCTCTTTTTAATTACAAATGCTTTTTATTTACGTTAATTATGTTGCATATCTGTTATTATTATCATCATCGCTTATACATTTATGTAGGCTATATAATGTACAATTAGATATCTCATGTTAACAAGGATTAACGTTGCCTTTGTGACTTCACTTTAAAGTGTTTCCTATATTGATATTGTCTCCTCTTTGTCATGATTTGTTTTCCAGGCCTCGGGGAGTCCTGGGGTCATGTCAGTCGTAGCAGTTCTCTAGATGGAGTCAACCAGGAATTAGGCTCCCATCTCTTACAGGTACACAATGTCGGAGTTTTAAGTATTCACTGCTATAAAATAAACATGAATTATCATACATAAAATTAAAACTAACGGCTATGAACACTACATCCATGTCACTAAAAAGGCCCTTAATTGTTCATTGGAAAGACACCAAAAATATCACGTGTTATTATAGGGTAGACTTTGTTTGTGGTTTAGTGGCTGCTGCCATGTGCCTCCTGTTGCCTTCATTCTTGCAAAGAGTGAAATGAGCTGAACACATTCCTGGTCACGCACAGAGCCTCAGTCTGTCCTGCAGCTCCTCTCACATCAGCAACAACACAATGGAGCAGGGCCGTGGTGCTACAGACTGGCCAAACAGTGCCACACGGCTACAGGCCTGAAAGAAGCCCAGATTCACGTCTGCTCCGTCAGGGCTGCAGGATTGTCAGTTGAGCTGCAAAATATGAAAAAATCGAGCTGCTTAATAAATCAGCATTTTTTTCTTCAGGTTGTTGTTATAAATTACCGTTCCTCATTATCATAATTATTTTGATCAATTAATATTACAAATACTAATAATACCAAATGATGTTGTTCAATTCATTGAAATGGTGTGTACAAAACATAGGACATATTTCACAGTATAATGAATTGTATTTCAACAGAAGCACAATATACAGCTTCTAAAATGCCCTGTAATTCCAACAAAGAGTCAACAGGTGGTATCTATTTCATGGCTCTTTTTTATGACATGTGACTGCAGTGACTTTGACTCGGGTGGACTTAATAAACAGGTTGCTTTAACCTGCTCTTTTAACGCTTGCGGTACATATCAATGTTTTTTTGTTTTCATTATTTCCAACCTTTCCCCGAATATATATATATTTTTTAATGATGTTACAGCAGTCGGTCTTTCTGCTCTAACAGTGACACAGTCATTTACACTTAAATGACACCGATAGATTCATAATTATAATAATAAGAGGGCAGTGCAGGCACAGTGTCTGAAATTGAATTAAGACAATGACGTCCATTTTATTGAAAGCCACTTGATTTTGTCAGCAAGTGATATAATAACCGTTTTTTATTGTTTGTTTCAGACATTAGATGGCTTCATTTTTGTGGTCGCTCCAGATGGGAAAATAATGTACATATCAGAAACGGCATCAGTCCATTTAGGCCTGTCCCAGGTTAGTTTGACCCGCTTCATGTGTTCTTCTTCTGGCATGTGGGGCCTTGTGTGTCATATAGTTCTGAGGTGAGTGTTCATTTCAACAGGTAGAGTTGACGGGAAACAGCATTTACGAATACATCCATCCGGCAGACCATGATGAAATGACAGCTGTTCTCACAGCACACCAGCCTTACCATTCACACATTGTCCAAGGTAATCAACAGCCCAGACATGTTGTACCACATAGGATACGGACTCATCGCAAAACACAAATAACAATTCAATTTTCTTCCTTTCCCTGCAGAATATGAAATGGAGCGCTCCTTCTTCCTGAGAATGAAATGTGTCCTTGCTAAAAGAAATGCTGGTCTTACCTGTGGAGGCTACAAGGTAGTAGGGATATTCTTCTAACATTTCTAATTTTCAACAAATTATTCAGAGGATTGGAGGACTGATCAGTGTTGAGTGAAATGATTAA
This sequence comes from Colistium nudipinnis, assembly GCA_016785305.1. Lineage (NCBI taxonomy): Eukaryota > Metazoa > Chordata > Actinopteri > Pleuronectiformes > Rhombosoleidae > Colistium > Colistium nudipinnis. Next base: position 343,757 of record JAFBJU010000410.1, read on the forward strand.
ATCAATTAATCAAAATAAAATCCAGCTTATAAAAGAAACCTTATAGTAAATTTGTAATGAATTTAGTTGTATTCATGTCATTTATTGGTTGACTGTCCAAATGGATTTGTGGTCACTTTCCTTGGTAAAATGATGAGAATGGTTGGAAAATAGTGAGGGATCTTCACATTCCATAGAGTCAATGTTCATGGCAAGCCTCTCATTAGACCATGTGTTGTCTTGTGTGCATTTTTATATAGTCTCCTCCTGAGGGTGCTGCTACAAAAAGGGCTCGTGGATGTCATGTAGCGGTATTTATACGTTATGCATCCCTCTGTTCTCTCTTGTCCCAGGTGATCCACTGTAGTGGCTACCTGAAGATCCGTCAGTATAGCCTGGACATGTCTCCGTTTGATGGCTGCTACCAGAACGTGGGGCTGGTGGCCGTCGGCCACTCGTTGCCGCCCAGCGCCGTCACTGAGATCAAACTGCACAGCAACATGTTCATGTTCAGAGCCAGCCTGGACATGAAGCTCATCTTCCTCGACTCGCGGTACGTTCTGTACAACACAGAGTTCTCTCGCTTTGTTTGTGCGACTGAGAGTGTGTCTGTGTACATGTGACAGGACTTAATGACACCCAGAGGGTATGTGTGTTTTGCTCAGGGTTGCAGAACTGACAGGCTACGAGCCCCAGGATCTCATAGAGAAGACGCTCTATCATCATGTCCACAGCTGTGACTCCTTCCACCTGCGCTGTGCTCATCACTTGTGTGAGTAAGGTTTGTTTTACCATCCCATAAATTATTCGCTCGCGCCACACAAACACAAATTAACACTATATACCATTTTATTTATCATGTTTTACCGTAATTAGCCAATATATATACTCTAATATGTTGGAATTTCTTTCCATCAGTGATCATTAGTTGTTCCTTCTCCCCCGTCTTGTGATCTTACAGTGCTGGTGAAAGGTCAGGTTACCACGAAGTATTACCGCTTCTTGGCCAAGCAAGGTGGCTGGGTCTGGGTTCAGAGTTACGCCACCATTGTGCACAACAGCCGCTCATCCCGGCCTCACTGCATAGTCAGTGTCAACTATGTTCTCACGTGAGTATCTGGGTCAATGCACAATGCTTCTAGAGTTGCATATAGGATATGAGCCAAGTGAGGAATCTGACTTTCTGATTCGAATGGATTGCTTGTTTTTTTGTTTATGTCTTTGTGGTGAGTGGTCATTGGAGTGGCATTATTGTGGATCATTTGAAAATCACACAGTGTGGTCAAATGTATGACTATGTTTGCTTTTAGATTCAGTGTCGCTTCATGTGTCAGCCATGGTAACTACTGCTGCTTCTACTAATGTACAGACTGGGACAGAAACCACTGTACCAGTAGATGAAAAGCTTAATGATTAGATTTGTCAACACGCACAATGTTGCTTTCAGTACTGACTGGGGTAATCTACACATTGAATTCATTGGACAACTAAATGTGTTTGAAATATCCACATCTTTAAAATCTGGATAGGGTTGGCATTTGCAGTTTAGGAGACTATGATGGCTCCATGTGTCTTTGACTGTCTCCTGGTAGCTACTATTTGCAGAAAGAGAGGAGGAGATGATGTATACACTTATTTGCTAAGCTGATACATTGATTTGTGCAATACAATACATATTGATTGGGGTTTTTCTACTTTTTGACCCATCTAGTGCTGACAGGCCATTTTGGCGTGGGCCAACCAAACTAAGTGTCAAGATCGATTTGACACCTTTTATGAATGAGTAATGAAAATGTCATACAAACTACTTGCAAGTGCAAACTAAACTTACATGAACACAAGTTTGCTCATTCCCATATTTTATTACCCTCCCACAAACAATTGAGAATAAATGTGGTGATAATATTTCATCCTATTAACTATTGATATGGATCACAGCTTTATAGCAGGTGTCAGAACCAGCGTGATGTCTGGACGCATAACAGTACATTGGGACTGGAGTGCGATGTCACTGGAGTGTGAGGCATCTCCTGCAGATTGGACCAGAGGTGGCCCATTATCTATGTTGTGCTGTCATTATCTGCTTTGATAAGATAATGAGTATTGATACTAGAGATATAAAACGACCCCCTTGAAACAATTAACTGCAGGTTAATTGTAAATGGGACACCGGTTTGTTGAAGCCAGGTTGGCAAAATCTGGCTATAAAAGAAAGTTAATCAACTTATCTTTAATATCGGAGTTCGAAACAAAGGAAGTGCCCTGGGATGCACACAAGCTTCTTGCCCTTTCTTTCTAGTGTCAGACATTGCTCTTCTATCACTGTCTTGTATGACAACTTTGTTAATAAGTTTGCTAAGAGTGCTCATGTGTTGGTCGTTACCTGTGGCGGCCTCTCCATGCTGGCATCTGGTGGAGTTTATCCAAGACTGGCAGCTATGCCTGCAGAGAATATAAGCAGAAATAGAAGCTGTAGTCTTCCTGCGCTGGGGTTACACATAGAGCCTTCATCCCGCACAAACAGTCCAAAAGCCCGTATTACAAACTGCTATTCCTGCTATGCCTCCTTCCAATAAAATCAAACTGGAATCATGGCAGGGACTCCACCTGCACGAGTCTTATTAGTGACAAAGGGCTTTTATTTATTTGCCTATTGCCCAGTTATTTCATTACCCCTTATGTTTGTATTTCACAGATGTACAAGTGTGCACGTGAAGGAATACAGCCCATAAAAGCCCTCCATTGAGCGGCACGGCTGGCTGCATTTTAAGGCATGGAACAGCTTGACACACATTTCCTCTACCTCCTACATCAAATCCATCATGGCTTTGTGTTTATGGCCTTTTAATTGATAGGCTGTAAACGTGATGAGTGTTTATGGGCCCCAGCTTGCTATCAGGGGAAACAAAGCCCTATTTCCCTCCTAGTTATTCTTCCTTTTTAAATATTTTTGAGATACTGTATGGATTGCAGTGATGCCAAAAAACGTTTTTTTTTGCCTAACATGTGTAACAAAATACAGTGTTGGGGTACGTTTTTGTGCGCCGTTGTTAACAGGAGCAGGGGAGGTTTGCCCGACAGTCTCTATGGATAACTTAAGATAACTTTGCCAACATATGAACCCTCACTGTGTGTTCAGCTCTGATAACCTCTGCACCTCCTGTCCCGGGTCCATGGACCTGCCACTGCTACCACAACCTGCCAGTGATTTAGCAGTTCTTCGAGTGAAGGCGCGTAAAGGAAAGGCACGTTGTATTTGTCCGACTCTCTCTCAACGGTCACATCGTGTGTTTGATTAGTGCTGCTGCATTCTATTCTAGCTCTGAGTAAACTATTCACTCTGCTGTTTAAGGCACGCACTCCAACCCTATCTGCATAAGTGAACAGTGTGTGTCAGTGTGCAACAGCTTCATTAATACATCTATATTTTGACACATTTAGGGAGCTGAGCAGTGTTTTCATACAAAGATCGGAATGCTCTGATGAGATATCTGTTTGAGATAATTAATCTAATAACAAAGTTATTAGTATGGCTGTATAAGAGTACAAAACAAAGGATTCTTGGCTATTGCGTTATGTAGATAGAAACAAAAACTGAGGCTCTTTGTCTTCAGGTGAAGTAATAATGTTGATTTCTTCCTCAAACTTGTTGTTTCTCCCACACGGAGACAGAGGACCTCACTGTGTTTTTTTCTGCATAATTCAAGACTCTGAAGATCTTTTGTTTCTGGACATCTACCTGTCTTGCTAAAGAGCCCCTGTCAAATCCGCTGGCGCCACCAAGTCCTACCTTCTTCCTTTGTAGCCTTGCAATTTTTCCAGCGAGGTTGACTTTGTAAGGTTCTTCAATGAAATATGGCAACATGACTAAAAGGGGATAAAGATCAACTGTGTTGCTGGCTGGCAGCAGCAGGACTTGGATGGACATTTTCACACACACTCTCCAATTGCAACTGATACAAAACCTATGAAATATGCATACAAGTTTTTGTTTGCTTGGAAAGAAAGGAGGGAAACATGTGTAGAAAATGGATCACTATTTGTCTCAAGTAAACCCTCCCCAGGTTTTCTGTTGTCTCAGACTCAATTCATCATCCATTGTAAAATCTGTAGAACACTTGAGTGAGAAATCAATTCCAATTTCCCAGTAGTGAGACGTCCAAGCTTCTCCTAGGGGCCTGATTTAGCCAGACATAGTTTTTAATCTCTCTGTGTATTTGATTGGACGGCTTTCCCTCTGTAGACTATTTGTTGAAGGCCTTGCTGCAATCCTTCTGGTAAAACAAGAATCCCAACAGCCATCCATCCCCAACCCATCCCCAACCCATCCGCCATTCAAACACACACACACGCACGCTCACACACACACACACACACCTTGGCCTTCTCCGCGTTAATTCCTGAACAGATGCTAATGGCTTTGTACCTGGAGAAAACAAAATGAAAATGCAGGTATGCATGATCTGTGTTTGCTCTTTAATGAACAGCATGTCCAGCTGACAAGGATCTTTACTTGTTTAATTGTGGACCTTATTGAATTTGTGAATGCGAAAACACGCAAATGCAAAATGTGATATCTGTTTGTGTCTTTAGGGAGACAGAGTACAAAGGCCTCCAGCTCTCACTGGACCAGTCCACCTCCAAGGCCCCTTTCCCCTACAGCAGCGGCACAACCCGCAGCCTCGCGGACAGCAGCAGAACTCCCAAGAGCAAAGTGTCCCGGCACAAGACCAAAGCCAGATTGTCGCCATACACGCAGGTGCTGATTTACTGGAGTTCAAAACACTTCCGATCCATAGTTGAAATTAAGGCACACCCAAAGTGTTGCTCCACATTCCTTGATGCCCAAAAGCATTGCCGGTGTGGTAAATCCTGATAAATCTAGGAAGATGGTCTGACACTTTATAACAGGGGTGGGGAACCTCCGTTTTATGCGGCCCGCAAAATCAGCCTACTCACAAAAAACGAATCAAATTGGAAAAAAATATGAGAACACACTCAATAAAATATGCTAGTGCTTGTCTTTCCGGGCCAAGGTTAGGGTCCTGAACACAACACGAGCAGAGCGTGTCATGCACGGTCAGCCGACAGTGTTTGGATCGGATCGGTACTTGCGTGATGGGATCGATTCTTAAGTTTCAGTTTCTCTACTCTGTTCGGTGCTAAACCTTTTTTTTTTTACTGCCTATCAATTTCAGAAAGTTTGACACTTTGATGTCGTACAGATATATTTTCTTTTTTTGTAACGTTATGAACAATATGTGGAAAACATACAGTATATCTGGGTGCAAGTGGGTACATGATCTACCTGGCAATGTTTCCCAGGAAACAGGCAGATGACTAGCTCTGCCTCTTAGAAGCATGGGTGGCACCATTATCGTTATAACCAAACATTTTGGACACTAATTAACTTGTTTGCCCGTGTAAAATGTTCTGAAATAACCGTTGCTGTTGAGCAGCGGGAACTCAGTCGAGCTCCCAGGGAGAGTGCCACCTCATTTAAAGATTCTCTTGCCTGCCCACATGTCTCTCTGCAGTATCCAAGTTTCCAGACAGAACGGTCCGAGTCAGACCAGGATAGTCCATGGGGCAGCAGCCCCCTCACTGACTCGACCTCACCTCAGCTGCTGGAGCATAGCGAGGGCCCGGACGCCTCCTGTGTGTACCGGCAGTTCACCGACCCACGAACGCTCTGTTACAGCCCGTCCGAGGAGCAGCACCACACTCATGGCCAAGGGCAGCGCTGCGAACGGGGCAGATGCGAGGCGGGGCGATACTTTCTAGGAGCGCCTCCGCCAAGCGGCAATGTGTTGTGGGGTGCCACGCGACCCATCCTACCGCTGAGCAAGAGCTCCCTGGAGAGCCACGATGGATACGACAGCTGCATGCCACACATCACAGCAATCCATAGCTACAATGGTGAGGAGTGGGGCTACATCTACACTGACACAAAAGAACAATAAATGACTCATGATTGTTGACAGATGTGGTGAAATTAAGGAAAGGTATAACTTTTCTTGACCCAACCATGAGGTGAAACTGTTAATGACAATAACAAAAAGCAACTTACTTTTTATCCCACAAGATCCAATCATGAAGCGAATGAAGCTGACTGCCTCACCTTTTCCAAAAGTCTTAGTGTCCGTCCAAAATAAAGTTGGAGCCTTGGTTTCAAAATATATGTTGTAAACTCTAAAATCTCCTGCCTAGGGTGAATACCATACAAAAACATCTCAATAGTGATTTTGAAATGAAGACAGATTACTGTGGAGGTCGCCAAAAACTTGAGTACTGTCTACTATAGAGCCTGAAATATATGGGCTGTTAAAGACTAGATATTTCAGACAGTACCTGCTAGCACCTAATAGATTGGATAGATTGAGTGGTAATGTCATCAATGCAGTCACATAAAGCATTATTTGTTTATGTTGTAACAACATCCAGCTTGTTTTCGTTTGTGGATTCCAGAAAGCGTGCCGGAGTAAGAGGGGCATTTGGCAGCCATGTCCGGTCATGGTTGCCAAGAATGATAACAATGCTTGTTAATGTTGCCAGTGCACAGACAGCTTTGATTGTGTTCCGCAGGCCAAGGCCACTGGGACGAGGACAGCGTGGTGAGCTCTCCCGATGCAGGATCAGCCAGTGACTCGGGGGACCGGTTCCGAGCTGACCAATACCACTATAGCCCTCAGGAACCCAGCAAGATAGAGACGTTGATCCGAGCCACACAGCAGATGATCAAGGAGGAGGAAAGTCGACTTCAGTTGCGCAAAGGACCCTCAGATTCCCCACTGGGACCAGCCAATGGGCTGCCCAAGGGCTCTGGGCCATGCTTCACTTCTGAGTATACTCAAGGGCCCTTGCCCCTACAGTCCGTCGTGTGTCGAGGGCTGAGTCAGGCGATCAGTCCCGTGAATAGCCCCGCCCCCCTATCCAGGCTCAGTAGTCCAGGGTCGGAGCAACTCCACAAGCCCAAAGACTACCTCCAAACAGACCTGCCGCCCCTGTCTTTGCCCTTACATCACCCGCTGGGTCGGTCAGGCCCGTGCTCAGCTTCTCCCACCCTGGCCCCGGCCCTCTACTCTTCCCACACCCACCCACGACCCTACTTGGACAAGCATACGGCCTACTCCCTCACGGGCTACGCCCTGGAGCACCTCTATGACCCGGAGAGCCTCCGGGGCTACTGCGTCTCCAGCAACACCGGCCCCTCCCACTACGATATGACCCAACACCTTCACATACCGGCAGAGCAGACCCCAGGACACAAAGGCACCTCTGTCATTATCACCAATAGCAGCTAACACAGACGGAAGGACTACAGGCACATAGCCTGAGCTGGTTATCTCTATTAAAGCATTAAGCCTATTTCGCTCTGGATCTTGTTAGCTTGTTTTTCCATCATACCGATCAATTCTGATCTCATTTGTTGCCTCATTATGGAACCAAATTTCTCCTGAAATATTGCCCAGTCTGCAAAAAAATGTTAATGCATTTTCTGTGAACGGGTGCTATGTGAATATTCCCAAGAGGGGTCGACACCCTCGCATCACTAGCAGTGCTTGTTATTCTTTATACTTTGTCTTGTAGTATCAATTCCGGTACGAATCAGTCGGTCTGAAATAGACCTAATTATAGATTCAGTGGCTTATATATACCTACAGTATATATATATATATCTGCTGCCGTTTCTGGGCACTTGCTGAAATGACAGATGCTGTCATTCCTGGGAGAATAGTCTCAAAAATGTCCTTTTCAATGTGGATATCCATCTGTAATGTGACAGCTGTAAATCTCACTGGTGTCTGTGGCTGCTGTCACTAAACTTGACTGCACAGTACAGTGAAATCTTTCTCTGTCAGTTTCTTGTTAAAGGTTGATTGATTCGATTTTTTGATCGAAGGAAAAAAAAAATTATCATTATGATGGAAACAGAATGGAAGACAGGACTGAGTAAAAAGAGGTTGCAGTCATGCTTTAAAATTGTGTCCCTTATTTGAGGTGTCCAATTGTCCCGCCATTTTCAGTTTTACTGAGCTCTGTAGCTTTTTGCACTACGAGAGATGAAGTTCTCGTGAGGAGGCCTCCTTCTTTTTCAGCATTTGGATGAGGCGTTGGGTGTGGTGCGCTTTGCAGCGATGCAGATGAGGTCGCACAGGCTGGTGCGGAAGTTTCATTTGAAAGTTGACAGATGAATATGCAAAGCCATTCTCAAGTTGTTTTCCTTTCTCCGACTTTAGAAATCTTTCAGGAAAGTGAATATAGCAAAGAGGGCATACGTTCATCATATACATGACAAATACAAGTGTACAGTGAGCCCAGTGGCTTGCTGAATGGACATATTTTAATGGCTGACACAAGCTGTATGTACGGGCATGCAGGCTGACCTGCATGCAAGGAAATCAAAAAAGTTGTTTTCCACCCTGTTGTCTGTGCCAATCATTTCTGAATGACCGTGGAAAGACCGACACCATATGCAATTGAACCCTTTGGAATGCTCGGTAAGGCAGCTTAATTGCATTCACATATCCCTAAGCCAACTGTTAATTATTGTTATTTGGGCATGTTTGTACAACAGGATTTAGGTTTTCTCCTTTATGTCCTCTTCACTCCTTAGATGAACCTATATTTATACAAGTTTTAGATTTTTGTTCCGGGTTTGTCTCTGCCTGAAATGTGCTCCATCTTTTAAAGTTATTTATGGTGTACTGTAAATATGCTCCGAAAACTAAAATCGCACCACATTAAGGCACATTGGCAGGAACTGTATTTATTGAGTAAATGTCACTTTGTGATTTTAAAATAAAGCTTCAATCAAATCCAGTCTAACTATTCGTATAATGAGTGTGTTTTTGACTGAATCAAATACTAAACTGAGAGAAAATAAAATCCTTTGGCAAATGTGTTGTAATTTTTTTTATGTCATTAAATGTGCAAAAATGTCCTTTCATATGCATCAAAATACGATTTTGAGTAAGGTTTATATTTCATTTGATATCACAGGTGATACACACGTTTTTAATTTGTATAGGCCATTGATAGGCAACTGGCGGCCCACGGGCCACATGTGGTCCCAACCTTAATTTGTGCCGCCCGAAAGCGAATTTATGAAAATCGAAATTTTTTAAATATTATTGGTATAACAAACTTTGATTACCTGTATATATTTAGTTCTTTTTATTAAAGTAGTTTCCACGGTTGGCTAATTATATTACGGTGTTATAGTATTCTAATGGTGGAAGTGCATGGCCCTCTGGTTGTGAGGACACATTTTTGTTGCCCTCCCCAGCCCAAAAGTTGCCTGGTATAGGCAGTGGTTTGTCAGCCTGAAACAGCAGGGAACAAATCGATATGACATCTGACTGCATGTACATGTGATACATGACTTTTACAGATGGGTTTATTGTAATTGTTAGGTTATACTCACAGGGAAATGTTACATATGTACACATTATTGGTCATTTCACATGACCATTCACATGACCACAACAACATGACCATATTGCAACATTTGGTCTTCAAATGCGAAAAATACAATCTAATGTGATATTTCACTTGTGATTTTTGTAATGAATATCCAATCTGGCCCTCCAGTCTCTACTCATAAATAAAACAAAATATAACTGATGGATTTTCTAATCAACTGAAGTTTCCCATCATGTTTTGCAATATTTTATATGCAATATCATATTTTTCAGGTATCTGGTAATCACCCCCCTCACTAATGTTAAGCGACTCCCTCCCACATTTTCTGATCTAAATCAGACTAAAAAAATATATTTTTTGTTATAAAGGGCTTTTATTCTGACAAACCCTGCTAACCCCTCCCTCACTCTCTTCCTCTTCCAGGTTGACACCTGAAGAGGTGATTTTTATGGAGTGCACACCTGGAGATGGCCACGCAACACCAGCAGCCTCCAATCACCTTGTTAGTGTGTATGGTGAGCCATTTGAAATGTAAATATGTGTGTTAAAATGTGTTGTGGGAGTGGCTTCCACTATGACTATGGGTATGAAAAGGCCAGGTGAGGCCTCAGTCTTAAAAAAAATACAGAGCTCTGAAACAAAACATCCCCTCTGTTGCCCCACATTTTTATAGGTTTACCACCATCAAAACGTTATACATGTTTGTATTTCTGCATCTAAAGAAGGATAAAAGTAGAATCTTTTTTTCTGGCGGCAGAGTTTATGTGTGGCTGCACTGGCAAATGAAGAACACTGATGGAAATAAATATGGCTAAATCTCCAATTAAGCCAGGGGATTTGTTGGCATGTCGGGGTCAGAGATGAGGGCTGGTTCTCCATCTAGCCTGGTGGACTTTTACAGTCTGCTTTAATCATCTCAATCGGCTCTGCTATCGGATTCTTCCCGGCCTCTCCCTTGCCCGGTACCTCGATTAAAAAAAGCCTTTTATCCTGCTTGTTATTTCTCACTTTAGCTCTTCTTTTTTAGGCTATTTTTTCCTTCGGCGTCACTGAGGCTGGTGTAGCTCTGCCCATTAAGTACAAACATGTTACTAAGAAACCAGCAAGGCAACGAAAGGCAGTGTCAACAGCAAGGCAGCCTGGGAAACGCTCATGCGAGTATAGTGTGATGCACACTCAGTGTCATTCAAAGCTTAAACTTTGTTTCTGATGCAATGTGACTTATATTATAAAAATTACTTAAAACCACCCAGTATTTTATTAGTAAAAGCACACTAATTACTGATTATGTTTCTGTTGCCTCATTAGATTCTATTTAAGTTACATTACATTACAGTACATTGCTGAAGAACACTTAACCTCGAATTAAAAGAATGTTGTGTGATTGAAAAACCACTGTATTATGTGACTTGTAGTGTAAAGGTTTTTTTAGTGGGTAAAGATTAAAAAAGCAGTGCACTAATGACGCACACCAAATACGTATAATACAGTATGAGGTTGTGTGAGTTGTGTGTATAATTTCAGCAGTTTTGTAAAGGTAGCCTGGGCATTTGGTGAGATGGCATTGCTTGTAACTTTCTTAGCTTAGCATATGAACACTTGGTTGTGTTGCCATGTGTATCTTCCTTGAATCAGGCACAACTTACACCCCACTAGGATGTGTTTGGTGGTTGCTGGGGTTGGAAACAGTTTACATCTCTCTAGCCTGAGATGTGGGCTTGCTGGGAAGGCAAAACATCATGTATGCCTATGATGATAAAAGGAACCCATTCGATTCCGTGTTCTGCAGCTCCATTTTACTTCTTTTCGGGCCATCCCACCTTATCCACCGGCCTCGATAGGCTTGGGTAACTGCTCTGGTGCACCTGGCCGCTTCCTCCTGGTGTCGCAACTCCCCAACCACCATATCACACCGTTCAGTTGGAGTAACCTTTTGCCTTGTGGGTGTTGAACTTGTCCCACTATGTTCCGGTTTCTGAAGGCAGCCTTTGCATCTGCTACGGTTGCATCTAGGCAAGGAAAGGGCTCTGTTCCCATAGAGCCCGTCTCTCCAGTTGGTTGATGGTTTGATGATGAATGAATGTGTCATTTGCCAGTTTGGTCTCAGGCTCAATTGTCAGGTTGCCTTTGGAGAAATACAATTTCAAACATTTCAAAATGATGTTAAAGGGGGAAAAATCTGTTTCCTTATTATATAAGGGCTCCTCCTAATTGTACAACTGCAAAACATATATAACAAACATTATTATTATTATTTTTTTGGCACAATTCAGATATTATCATTTAGCTCATGACTCAACTGCCTCACAGATATGCCTGTACGATCAGTGGCTGTGTGAAAATGTTCAGCAGCTCGATTTTGGGGTGAAGGCTGAAATCTCAAAGTCCGGACAAGTGAAAAATATTAGCTGGGCTGACCTTTGACACAGACTTAAAGAATGACTTGTAAAGCCCTCAGCAACAAGACAGGGTCTCTGACTCCTTTGTTAAAAACAGGTGAACCACTTGAGCCTTACAGCTGTTGATCATTTCAGACAACATCTGCAACAATGCTTCGGAACAACAGTTGGTTGTTCTAATTGGATTACCTTGTCTGAGTGTTTCCTAACAGTGACACAAGTCAAGTCTTATTGACTTGTGGGAGTATTTTCCTCCCTGCACCCCCCCCCCCCACCCCCACACCCCAGCCTCTCTGCAGTAAGAGGTAGCAGTGCATGTCTAATGGAGGCTCCATGAGGTTAACTACACTCATTTGTTTTGCAAGCCTTTCTCCGTGGCTCCCCATTTATTTCCACACATCCAGGACATCTCACTGACAGATCATTTACAGATGCTTCTCAGTTCAACACACTCACAGAACAAGGATGTAACAGCAGTAAGGCATCGGAAATTGTGAAATGACTATGTTGTCTTCACGTGCAAAAAGTCTGTGGGAGAAGTTTACCCAACAAAAAGTTAGGCAATAGTTTGTCATCCAAAATAGCAGAGTGGAAAGTAAGAATGTAGAGATCTGGAGAGAGGATGATGATGGATTCTGGTGACCTGAGTTCAACCCCCAACTCACAGCAGAGACTTTGAGTGATTGTTTTTTTCACCAAATATTTTTCTCATTTAACCGTGACCCTAACCAATGAAACTAAAGTTTAACCCTATAATCTCAAACATAAGAACTTAACATGTCTCAATTTGAAGGTCCAGTCTAATCAAAATAAATCCAAGTTTAATGTTCTCTTTCTTTTAGTTCTGTATTTTTCGATACCAAAATTGAGCAGCACATGGCCTGGATTTGCCTGATAATTCCCAAATGCTTACTCTTGAATAAACCATAAACTATCAAGCAGCTCATGTTGAATTAGCAGGGAACAAACTTAAAGACAAATTACATTAATAAATCATTAGGTGATGATAATAATTGATGTGCTGACCAGTGATGCTGATGTATTAAAAGCCAGTGTCTCTGATGGTGTCCAAGCTCCCAAAATATGTATTTTTTCTATTTATATACATTTAAAATAGCAATTTGAGATATCAATCTCATAATGTGATTAAAATGTCAGTGTTCTATCAACAGCTCCACACTGATAAGTTATTGTTCAGTTCATTTTAACCGTACATAACTGTGGAAACCTTTTTTTCTGGTACATTTTGACAGGCAGGAACATTGTCGATAACATACGTTTTGGTGGAACCCCCTCCTGCGGGAACAACAGGAAGCACAAACCCAGGTTGGATGGTTGTGAACCATTATGGGCTCAACATTAGCCAATCCGGAAACCTAAGATCCTAGACAGGTGAGGGCCCTGCTGTTGGTTCCAAGATTATTTCGGTATCGTGTTCACACACACACACACAAACACACACACACCCACGGACACAGGGACAGAGGGACACAGGAACACAAAGTCCAGAGGACGTTAAAGTTTATTTTCCTTTGAACAGAAACAATTGAAATGACATCATGTCTAAACTGATCATTAATGTCATGTTCCTGTAACTGTCCGAGACATGTTTGATTAGATGACAACTCAAATCAGTAGAAAGAATGGACACACACACGACAAATGTCTTCTTGTTAAGCTTTGTCCACCATCAAATGACATGATTCCTGGAGAGACTATGTGAGTTAGGGTTAGATTTTTGTATTGCTGTTGAGTTGGCATGTAAACATTTGCTGTGTCTCTTTATACATGGAGCTCAGCAGTGAAAATAATAGCATGTCTGCGCTATTGATCCCTGAAAAGCAGACAACAGACTTCAATGTTTTTAGGATTATCTTGGTTCTTATGCCACACTAGGTAACCCCATTCCATTTGAAACGTGTGCCCATATGTTCAAAGGTCAGAAAATGTCACTGCGATCGGCACAGCAGAGCTCGATGGGCATGCAGAGAAAAAAATATTGAGCAACACAAACACTGCAACGTTGACCAAACCTTATACCTTATATGTAGGATGCAGAACACAAAGAATGTATCTGCAGGAGGTAAAGTCGGTCCCGATATTTATATGAACATAATACAAAAGCACATTAGCTTTACTATGCAGTAATGAGAAATATTTATAACTTTAATATTAAAAACAAATCCTTTTAAAGGAGAGATAATAACCTGATCGTCACCAGAATATGCTATTTATTAGGATCACCTCAAAAATGGCTGTTTCTGGTTTGGAGAAGTCGGTCTCACTTCTTCTTTTATCACAGGAACTCTTTGTGTTTCAACCATGGAGTCAAAGTAAACAATGTTATATTCGGCTACAGGGAAAACACATTTGGAGCACAGAAATGAACCAAAATCACACACAGTAACTTTCACGTAACTCTTGTTTGCATATTGACCCTTAGATTTGGTACTCAAACAACCATAATTAATAATTAAAAATGTGTGTGTGTCAAAGTCCAACACTAGATCTAGGGGATGATATACTGGAGAAGATACAAAAAGAAAAGCAATTATAAAACTTTAAAGAACTGGCAAGTGTTTTTTTTATTTATCAGTCAGAAGGTTTTTTTCATCAGACACTTCTTGAAGTGCTCCTCTGTTTTTCTCATTAAAGCCATCATAGAGTAAGAGGAGATGGTCTCTATCCATCTTACAAACACGCACAACCCACACGCTACGGGGTCCTTGAAAAGCAGTGGCCTGTCTCACTCAGACATAGTACCTCTGTGAAGTGGTCTGGGGGTGGGCTCTAATGCTCTTTGTTTTACAGTCCCATTAATCCCTCTGTTCACAATTTCACGCATAGCTTGGAACCCGGTGTTATTTTCACAACCTTTCACAGCTAATTTCTGTGAATCCTGAAACAGAACACTCTCCCCTCTTCTCCTCGGTGCTGCGTGTCTTGACTTTTTTCAAAGCTGCCCTTAAGGAAGAAAAGAGGACTAAAAAGCCCTCCGTGGACTCCGGGCCTCCTCTTTATGAGGCCTGGAAGAGAGAATGACAGCATGTTCAGGGCTTATGTCTGGCCTTATTGCTTTTCAGACCTTGAAGAAATAAAGTCGGTTTACACTGGAGGAAGACGGTAGATTTGAAGCAGTACCCACAAACTAATGCCCTTTTTGCAAACATATAACATAACATATATAAAATCAATTCAATTCAATTCAATTGAACTTAGCTTAGTGTCGGGAACTGCAGCATGAGTGTGCCAGCAGCCTAATATTAAGTCTTTCCACAATAGCCATCAGGAAGCTTGTGTAGTATTGTTGGACATTGTCATTTGGCTGGTAGCCAACTGGTATCTGAGTCAGTGACTGTAAAGCATGAGTGGAACAGCTGAGGCCAATCAGCGCAGGCATGCGCTGCTGAACCAAATGATTCTTTAGAGATCAAATTGAAAGTTAGTGCTAATTAAAGGTTGACAGAAATTTGCCTGTAAGTGATCATGTGACTCCTTTATGCGTTGTTCCCCAGTGGACTTCTAAGGCAAGACAATTATATTGAGAAGACGTCAGGTCTTTTTCTCTCATTGCAGTTACCTTTACTTCCTGTCCTCTCGTCAGTGTTGGTTATTTCCACCTGTGTGCACTTACCACATGTATTCAAGATTCAAGCATTTATTTCAAATATACATTACCTGTACATTGACATTCTTAGTATGCTGTCCACTCTGAATGCCAATAAGAAGAATACGAATAAAAAAATCAATTAAAATGACAATGCCAAAAATATGTTAACAAAGAATACATGAAATTGATAATATTAACTTTGAGATAAACATTGGATTTCATTGGCTTTGTTTTTCAGTCATAAGAGTAGCCAGTGTGTCCAGCTTCCATTTAATACATTTTTGGAGTAAAACATACAATGATTCCAATCTAATGGGGTTGAATTATTAATTGGAATCATTTGACAAATTATTAAAATTGCACTTATAATGTATTTAGGATTTCTGCATTTAGTTTCAAACTCTTCTAAAATGGGTGAGAGTAACATCACTCTTCACAACAACACTCAAAAATAGTGCATTTGTCAAAATGTATTAAAAAACTAAAATGTCTTTTATTTAAGTGTGTGCACCAATGATGGTCGTAAGCTCACACCATCTCTACAACTTTTTAATTCAGCACTGGTAACTAGTGAAAGTCCATTGTATAATATAGTAGTGAGTCTGATGATTAACTTTCACATATGCCATGTTGTTACGCATTTCAGAGAACAAAAAGTAGTGTCTGTGAGTGAAGCACAGAAAGGGCTCCTTGCCATCTGTCTGCTGTTGGGACCACCACAGCAGTGTGTAACTGCAGTGGACCAGAGCATGTTGTGTGTTTAAGGAGATAATGAGGAACAAAGCAGAAGCCACCCTGCCTCATCCCTGTCTCTGACCTATCACCTCTACATGTACCAGTCACACACTGTCCGCTTTTTGTCTACTCCTGCAGTTCAAACCATAAAGGCCCCATACTCCTTATATATCAAACCACATGGCACTGCGTCAAAACACCACTATTCACCAGGTGGCTGATTGTTGCTGAAGGAGAATACATAGCCCAGACTATCATGTTTGAACACAACTGGCCCTTTTCTATCCCCTTCCACATCCTTCTTTAACATACAAATTGGCTGTTTTGTGTGGCTGAATTGGAGATTAATTGCAGCCACCATTTGGCGGCGCTTGTTCAAAAAGAGTGTGGCCTTTTTTTTTTTCCACAGTGCGTCTGTGATTAAGGTTAGAGATTAGGCCCTGGAGATTACTCCACACAGCTTTCTTTGTGAGGCTGTGGAGAGGCAGACTGGATTACACTTTAACATCCATTGAAGCAGGTGGTTCTCATGGGGACGAGCCAAGCAGCCACTCACTTCTTTCACTGCATCATACGTCGGTATCCCAAATGCAAAAACATTTGCAGATCCTAGTGAATTGGTGGGGGTGGTGATGTGACCTAAAGAAACAACTGCCATTAAAACCAAAGGAAGAGGAAAGAAGAGGTTACCTGGCTGCTGGCATAGCTGTGTATGTACAGCATGTCTTTAAAAAAAAACATGTAGTGCCATGAATAGTAGAAGTGCCACAAATTAGTTTCGACCCTTTGAAATGCCACCAAGGAGACCGGACACTGCATCTCTTTGATGCGTTCACTCACACCAGTATAGGGGTTCCAGTAGTCCCAGACGTGTTGCAACAGGGAAGGCAAACTAGGCAATTTCCTAGGGCCCCGAGCTAGAAGGGGCCCCCCAAAGACGGCTGTTTATATTGGTCCAGAGCAACGACAACCTAAAACCCCCTTCAGTGTCTTACGATGTAAAAGAGATTGCAGTGACACGTCGAGAACCCCCTTAAAGTGGGCCTCATGATACTTGCGCAGTGTCAATAGCTTTGTTTTAGTTTTTTTGCCTGGGGCCCCCTGAGTGTCTTGAAACGCCCCTGAGTAGTCCATGCACCATACTTTATGTCAGTCTTAAATCATTTCGTCATTTGTATGAGGGATTTCATTGTCTATGTTTCTTGTCAAATGAGCTTGTTTTGTTTCTTTGAGCTCTGTTTTTGTTTCTTGGTCTGGAACTATAGTCTACAGTATGTAAACCTACCAGATTTAGAACAACATAGGCAGCCGCCTAGGGGGGTGGCATCTTACCATGGGTGGCACAGTGCTAGCACAAACCACCCTCCCCCTACCCCATTCCAAAAAAAAGCTTTTAAATCTGTGAGATTATTATCATCACCACTTTTACCAGTAGTACGTTATGATATAATATCACCAAGTGCGTCAATTAACGGAGATGCAGTAGGCCCCCTAGTTTTGGGTTGGTCTCTTAGTTAACTGGACAGGCTTCGGCCAGCTGAGAAGATCTCAGGCTCAAGGTCAGAAATGGGAGATTGGGAGGGGGTGGGGGGAACTTTGACCTGCGCTCCCCTCACTGAAAGCACGAGGTAGAGGGAGTGGGGGAAATGTTGAGAAATTTTGTAAAGTGGTTTACTGATTCGATCAGTAAAAATCAGCTGCACTAATGCTACAAAGTATACCACAATTGATTTATAATGAATATTTTAGTTTTACAAACACATTGGTGCTTTTCTTTTTCCTGGGTTATGTATAAAATCGTTAGGGATCATATAAAAACAGTCAGTCAGCACCACTAAGGTGAATTGGCTTAATCCTGACTCTGAGTGGACACTGGGGGAGGGGAGGCAGTGATTCTTCAGTGCCAAATAAATCTCCTTATCCAAACAAGGATAAGAAGAGGTCAAAGCCATCAGATGCCAAGTTCACGAAAGAGAAAAGAAGAGGAGAAATGTTCAAGAGATAAAGTTGTGTTGTCATGTCTTTATGAGAAATATTATTGAGATTTTTAAATACATATACATATGCATTGTAATTGTCTATTTTCCATTTGCAGAGTGTAAAACGGGTAAAAAACATACTCATACTCTTTACTTAAAGAGTTGCTCTTTAAAACTAAGTTAGCTGACAGTGACATCTTTAATTTCTATGCAGATGGGAGCCTGTTACGGACCCTCACCCTATGAACTATTCCTTTAAGTAAACTTTCCATCAAACTGACACACTCAAGTGAGTTTTAATTTTGTGTAACTTTTAATTGTCTCGTGTGGGATCAGAGTTTAACAACGACATGGTACATACAAGCACACAAACATACAAACTCATCGGCACAACTTTTAAGCCAAGGCTTAATGTGACTCTGCAGGCTTGCAATTCATCAACGTTTGTGCTGTCAATATCAAAGGCAAACCTTTCAGGACACACATACGTGCGCGAACACACACACACACACACACACACACACACACACACACACACACACACACACACACACACAGTAACATTATTCCCCCAAACCCACAGCGTTAAATAAATTATTGAAACACGCACTAAACCTTGTCCTCAATGAATAGTTAAACTTTAAACTTCTACCAGGACATAGTGACGGCCTGTTCCCTGAAGCCACCACGGTACATGATCATAAGTGGGTGCGGGAGTGTTTAGTTAAGCATTTTTCTGAATAGGAACTGTGTTAATGAGTTTAAAAACACAGTTTGAACATGTGTCTTTGTAATTGCAGTCATTGCTGTGCACTTAGTGTCTGATATCTGCTGTCATTTTCGATACAGACTACATATATATATACATATATATAAGCACTGCGGAAAAGGGACAACAGAGGGCCATTTGTTTCTGACTTTGCAGGTTTAGTAAAAAAATACATGACCTGATTGCTATGAAGTATGTTGGCAGAGTAGGGCATGATCTGAGGAAGAAATCAGTTTCAAATAAGTTACATTTTGGAAGCCGATCTGGATAAACGTGGGTATTCATGATTTTTTTCCACCATGACAAGCGTTGGTGGAGGTATGTGCTCTCCCAGCACCCCTTCTGGTTGAGAAAGTAACAGGTTAATCCGAGGTTCATGCACACAGATTAACCTGAGTCAGACCTCAGGCACAGCGCGGTCAGCGACAGACTATTCAGTGGCAGTAAACATGTCGGCCCTGGCTGAGGTGCAGGTTACACATGGACTCTCCTCCCTGGCAGATTTATGTGCACTCTGACAGCAGGGGCTCCCACCTGCACAAACACTGTCCCTGACTGCCGCTCATTGTGCTAACAAGACCTGCAGAAAGCAGTTCCCCGGACACAGCCTCTCCACGACCTGCAGGACTCAGAAACCACACACCACAGGTAGCATAGCTCTCTCACAGACGCAAACACACACATCTTTGATTTGCAGTTTTTTTTGTTTGGTCCCATCATTGACATAAAACATTCCCTAAACCCATACACCTGAACTGACTTTAACCTGAACCCCAAAACTAAGACATATTCCTCAAATGGCCACATAAACTTGTGGGGGTTCAGCGTTTTGTTCCTCATACCACAAAAAGAGGGTGGTTTCTTGGTTGTCCCCGTAAATACAGTGGAACACGCCAACACACTCACGGCCACATGAGAACAGGTTGTCAAAGAGTTTTTCATTGTTTCCTGTACCGTGAAGACAGTTGTTTTTTTTAAGTTTGTAGATCTTCATGTACCTTCAATCAGTTCACAGAGCAGTCCAACCACAAATCAAGTACGTTTTTTTCCGATTCAGTTGTTGCTCTCGACAATATCTGTGCATAGCTATGGTGAAAGTCGTGAAAACGTAAGCAATCGGGCTTTAGTATGATTTGGTTTCGCTAGCTCAATAGGTTTGGGTCCGAAGAGCAGGCTACTGACTATTATCCTTTTGTGTTTTACAGTTAGCCAAAAATAGATCACACAAGAAAAATAATCTTATGTTCAGTGAATATCTTTAGTTTTTGCATACTCAAATTAAATAAAAATAATGCTAAATGAACTCAGTATAGAAACATGCTTTGGCATTGGTATCCCTAAGTTGATTTCTGTCACTTGCTCGGTAGACTCAAACCCCCGCATATTGTAAAAGGTGACTTTTGGCTGAATGCCTGCAGGGGCCTTGGAGGTGTTAAAAAGGTCACGGTGGGGAAATGGCACCTGACACAGGACAGAGGGCTGCGTTTAGACTGCCTGTCTGCATAACTGGGACGGTGGAAGGGTCAGGAGACAGGAGTCATTTGGACTGACTCGCATCACACGCAGACATGCAAGGTTGTGCTTATACACCTGTTGCATTTTATAATAATTGTACATCCAAGAACATATCCACATCTGCATTCATGAATATGTGGCACCACTGGACAAGTGTGGCGTGCATGCCGTTGGTGTGCGAAATAAATATTTCAACAACAATATCTTTCAAAGTAAATAAAGAAATGGAGGAAAATCACATTCTCACACTCCATTAGTATTTGCCCTCTCTGCTGACCTGGCACAAATGACTGGACAGCTGTGTGTGTGTGTGTGGGTGTGAATGTGCGTGCGTGCGTCCCTTCTAGTGTGCGTGCCCTGTTGCTTCTCAATGATCCTTTTTGGGGTTTACAAACTTGACAAATTCTTGTCCATGGATAGAGACATCACCTCTGTCATTGACACCCCACTAACCTATCACCCATTCACAAAATATCTGAATGGGCTACCACGGCATATGTGCCCTTCAGCAATCAACAACAGTTCTCACACTCTCATAACTGCCTCTCCTTGGCTCCTTGACATTGGCGGAGACATTGTCACTGTCACTTTCTTGTGTATTTGGCACTCATGGAGCTGGGTGCTAATGTTGTCCTGAGAAGGAAAGACCGGGAAGTGGAGTGCATGTGTACGCGTGTGTGTGTGTGCCTTCGGGGGTGGGATGGGGGGAGTCAAAATAGAGGTCAGCACCTAACACAAACAAAGCCCATATTTACTAAATCACCATAAGTAACTTACTACAATATTGAACATTAAAGTATATTATTATTATTATTATTATTATTATTATTATTATTATTATTATTATTATTATTATTATTATTATTATTATTATTATTATTATTATTATTATTATTATTATTATTATTATTGTTATTATTATCAGAATATTCACAATATACAGGTGTATTTGTAAAGCATAATAGCAACCAAACTTGCAGAACAATGATATGATATTAAAAATAACAAAAAAAATAAAAAAAAACCCTACCATTAAGTGACATACGTTGAACTGAACATATGTCATGTAATCATATGAGTAGTCATGGTGGCATATATATATATATATATATATATATATATATATTATAGGAATTATACATTCCAACATATTTCAGATCATAGAATTTTGGTACAGGCAATGACACAGTTTCCACAAATTGTTTGTTGTACAATTTAACTCAATCTCAGGTTTATTGACAATGGGGCAACCTCATAAGAGTATCAACTGAGGAGTCTTACATGAAGATCCCTCTGCACACATTGCTTTTTTTGTTGTCAATACAGTATATCCATTTTTCCAGATCCAGACGCATCGGTCTAATTTAGGTCCGGGCCCAACTGTATCGATCATGTCCCTGTGCCAGGTGCACAAATCAGCCCTTTCACCATGTCACAACCCCATCCTACTTTAGTTCTTTCAAATGAAGCTGACACCCCACCTAAAGCTTCAGTTTCAGATTGATTGGCATTCTGGTGAAGCAAATACACCTCTAGATTTCATGTTTGTCCTGCTGGAGTGGGAAGTGTAAGCTGATATTTGGCATTACAGCCTGCTTGTTCCTCCCTGGCCTTCTGTTACCAGACGGCAGGAGATGCCAGAGGGTGAGGGGATTGACACACGTGGTGCGTGGATGGTCAGGTGGAGAAAGGAGGCGCTAATTTAGTGCCACTGGGTGTCTATTCTAGGCCTGTTGAGACTGCATTTCCCCTACACTGTCAAACCCTCAGAAATCACTCATGTATTATTGCTGTGTTTACTGATGGTGTGTCAATACACTGGGCCTAACTCTTTCTGGTTGGTACTTACCATGTGCTGTGGTTTGACATTTGACTGTATTTATATTTTATATTATTTTTACTCTCCTTGAACACCCATCCCTTTAG
The DNA here is from genome assembly GCA_016785305.1 of Colistium nudipinnis. Classification (NCBI taxonomy): domain Eukaryota; kingdom Metazoa; phylum Chordata; class Actinopteri; order Pleuronectiformes; family Rhombosoleidae; genus Colistium; species Colistium nudipinnis. The sequence continues at coordinate 366,095 of JAFBJU010000410.1, forward strand.
ATACATTGACAAAAGAATAGGTTTCCGCATTCAGGCTGCTTTTTAAAATGTACATTCATGCTATTAAAATGTATTATATAACATTAAAACTGAACTTGATTTTGGATGATATGGTGCTGATTTGTGAATTAATAGCTATTCGTTGAATTATCAAATGTTATACCTTGAAGTTACACTAACTGGTTACTGACTACCAGGGTGCGGAAATAAGTCAAAGCAAATGACACGTACACACATCGCCAAATACGCAGCCACAGAATTACTATACTGTGGTGTATTGGTTTAAGGTAGCCTGTAAACAATTATACATACGTCGTGTTGCTTCCTGTGGTGATGTACATCTGCTGCGATCACTGAACACGTTTGGGTTCACATGGGGACAGAGAAAACTGAGAGGCGGGTGACATGTTTATTTTAAAATCAAAACCTCTTTTCTTTTGTAACGATTACGATTGTATTTCATTTTTATTATTCTTCCTGGTCGAAACTTACCTAAGGAAGGGTGCATTCTTTCCGACTCCACTTCCTAACATCCCCAGATCATTTTCATCAGATCAGTTTCAAAGTATTCAGCCCATGTCTATACCTATTCACATATGCACGGGCACTTTCTAACACATATACATACATATTGCATTGCTGACAGAGTTAGCAGTCACTCTCGTGAGACAAGGTTTGAAGAGAAAGAGTCTGTCACTAAGTCAACAACCTAACATTGCTCACTCAAACACAGAGGAAATACTGTGTCAATCCACAACAACCAAAATATGCATGAAATCAAAAATGGAAAAGAATGACCTTACAGAAAGTATGATGCACAACCAGCCAATCAACATGTCTCCAAAAACCTGTCAAATACAGTGTCATCCAATGGGGTCAGTACTGCAACTCCTATAAGAACATGTACTGTTCTGCATGTTGCCTGTAAACCAAGCGGTGCTGTTTCAATCACACCATGGCTGCACAGATGTGAAGTTTAGAGCCTGGAGATATTAAAATCATAGGCCTCATTAAACTCACTTATTTATGTTCATCTAAACCCCCACGCAGCAACCCAGCCAGTCAGATCAGATCCCACTGGCGGTGCGGTGCGGTGGTCGTGAATTGTCGTCTAAATAACAGCAGCTGTGAGAGCCTGTCAAGTCGGACCGACTGATATCTTGGCTAAGGATGCTCCCGGATCACAATTAATCTGTCACAGATATTTTATCGTCTACATTCCGAGCTCAGTACATTTCCACACATCTTAAATTTCCATGAGATGAGCGGCAAGATTCACACTTTCTCATCTTGCCAAATTGCATTCTGTACATCCTCTTGCACATACTTTACTTTTCTTTAGGCTTTCATTATCTCGGCTAATGGCAAGAACTGCAGTCTTAAATTAATTCTTTGCCACATGTTCAGACACTTTTTGTGAAAACAGTAACGAGGCAGTAACATCAGTTGTCTGTCCGTCGAGAAGTACTGTGTCTTGACAAACCGGTATAGATATTCATGGTCTTCAGGGTAGAACTCACAAAGAATATCTCTCTTGAATTTTGCCTAGATCTTTGCTACTACGACCACGTTCTCATCACATGAGATGTAAAAGAAAGAAAAGACTTTTACTGTTGTGTATTATGAGCTATTAAAAAAAAAGGCATTTAAAAGGCACGTGGCCATAATGTGCCCTATATGTTCACTCTTTGTTTTATCCCATTATTTTTGTATTTTTTTTTATCCTGCACTCTACAAAACCTGTGCTTGGGGAAAAGTCGTACTCTTAATGTTGTTAGGAAAGAAATGGTTAATTTATTTACCAACAACAAATATAAATTGGAACTGCATTATGTAACATTTTCAGATTCACCTTTACTTTATGTCTTGCTACACATAGGCACTTCTTTCTCCACTTGCACTTAGTGCTGCTACTGGGCACAGTGACAAAGCACAAGACCTTTTGTTCTCTATTATTCATATAAAGTGAATTGTATTTTCTTTAAACCTTACAATAATAATACCATGTTATTTCTGAAACTATTATACTGGCCCGTTGTGTTGTTCATGTTTACTACAGTTCATGTTTAATCTTAGTCATTTATATTAGTCATGTTATACTGTATTGTTCTAATGTCAATTCACCTTGTCTTAGCTCCAGTCCCAGGTCCTTAGGTCAGTCATTGTCTGCATTGCACTTCCTGTTGAGAGAACGCTGTTTGGTCTTTCCTACAATTTTGAAATAGTTTGATGTACTGAACGGTGCAGCATCCAATCTATTGCCGCCTCACCCTGTTGCTGCAAAGGGAAAACAGATATGCCAACATGATATCGAGGGCATGGATAAACTGATGATGATCCAACCCATGGACAGACATGCTGTGTAAATACCCTTAATATGGCGGTTTCCTGAATCTGCCAGCCAGCACGGCGTGGATGTTGCCCCCGATATGACAGCACTGTAAAGTCTGCAGCCATGCTGGGTGGGCGAGGCCAGCCATGGTTTAACAGAATAATCTCCACGACAGACTCAATCCTTTGTTCCTCTTCCAAGGATCTTTGAAGGGGAAATACCCACCTCGGGTTTACGGACAGAGTTAACCCCTCAGAACAGAACAGGCAAGTCCCCTCACCAGGGACCAGTATCCACAGTCCATTAAAAACACTCAACGGCCGGATGCCATTTTCACGGCAGTCTTTAGCTCTTTTTTTTGACCTGCCTTTGATGTAGTTATGTGACTCGTGTGGTTCTCTTTGTGTTTGTGTGTGTGTGAGAGAGACTCAGTTATACGCACATGCATGAAGGACAGTTTCACCTGTACCCTAGTCTGAACTCATCATACTAGAGGTCGGACAGGCCAAAGACCTAACAATATAGGTAGACAATATATTCTTTTAGCATTTGACTTCACCCTACCCCGTCCCTGACCGACAGAAAAAAGGCAGTGAAGGACAAAAGGCATTAGGGGATGGGTGCTGATAAGAGATGTTGCGAGGATGTTGCAAATTTGACTAATTGATGTAGTGGTGTATCACACATAAATGGGCAGTGTAGAGCAGTTCTATGGTAATGTTGCTGAATTACTGAGGTTTCATTCTTTTACCCTTTAAGGCTGGTCCACAACGCTCACTGACAGTGAGTCATTTTAGTCTCTGGTCTGCCCTGCATGCAATGGCTGCCAGTCAAGCTAACTTCCTAAGAATCCAGTCTACTGCGGCCACAAGAGGCCAGTGAATCACAGGATGCGTGCAAACAGTCACGCACTGCTTGCCTTGCTGGTATTGACAGCGCACAACTGCTGGTTTCAGACAAAGTTAGAAGCAGACAGTGGACACACAGTGGAGCCTTTGGCAGCTGAAGAAGCAGATCTTTTCCTCACAAGTTAAAGATCAAACCAAAGCCCAGAGGAGAGTGAATATGCCTTCAAACACAACTACAAATGCTAATGTTGCTCTTTGTATATTGGATCTGTAAATATGCAACTGCCTGCACGCATTAGCAATTGAAACTGCATGTGGCCTAACCCTCATGAAACGGAGATGTGCCTAGTCAATGTGAACATTTAATAATCCTGTGAAAAAAGTTAAAAGCAAGGTTACCTCTTTGGTAATTTCCTGCAAAAAATGGCAAATTATAGATGTGAAGATAATAGAAATAGAAAATAGAAATAGACTTTATTGTCTTTGTATGTTACACACACAACAAAATTTGGGGAGCTACTCCGCATGGTGAAAAATAGTGCAAGTTACAAAAGATAAAAAAAAATACACATATTTATATATAGATAAAGGATAAAATATAAAAGATAAGAGGTGGGTAATAAGTGAGGTAGAAATAATTTAGCAGCGATAATTACTGTACAGTGGATTTAAAGTGGATATATAGTAATATATAGTATATATAGTAATAATAGTAAGATAACGTAGATAAATAAATAAAAGGCTATTAAATACTGAATGTTTCTGCACTGAAAATTCAACAATATAAAGATGTTTGAAAGTACGTGCGTACGATAACTAATATCTAACTAGTACAGTCCATAAATGTCAGATAGTACTTTGAATCACAAAATCAATTTAATGGAATTTTTCTCACACTCTTTTTTGTTGTCACCTCTCAATTGCTCAGTTCTGTATTTCTGGTGTTGTGTATGTGCTGTACATGTGTTATATGCGTTGACATACACATGCGTGAAAACTATCCCCCCGGCTGGCCTAACAGAAGCAGGGCTACATGTCCCCATGACACGCACACTAATGCAGGAACAAGTGGGACATGGATTAGGAAAACAACATTATGTTGCATTGGTTATGATGGACACCGGGCAGGTGTGTTGTAACAATGACATTGCAGGTTGGGAGCAGCATGTATGGGTATGTGTGTGCTTCATATACAGAACATGTTGTTGATTTGTGTGTGTGTGTGTGTGTGTGTGTGTGTGTGTGTGTGTGTGTGTGTGTGTGTGTGTGTGTAATGGTAATCAAATATCACTGGTTCACTGGTGCCAGAAACTCTTGCGGGACAGTAAAAACAGTCCAGTGTCTACCTTTGAAAAGAATTATAATGGACCTTTAGGATTAAGACTATGTATCTATGAAAAGCAGAGGAACATTTTACCTTTAAAAATGAGCTGAATTCAAGTAGACTCAATGGGTTTTAAGTATTAATTATCATCATCATCAAACAAAAAGTTAACTGGTAATTATGTTTTATGAAAGCTACCTTAACATAAACATTTATTTATCTGGAAACATCACAGAAAATATATGATGACCTAAACTATAAATAGAATTACATGTTTTTTTGTTTTTTTGTCTCAATAACCTAACATATGCTGGAAATGAAAAATTGTTATCTTGGGGCACAGTGCTAACAAAAAAGAATTCTTCATAACCACGTTCATTGGGCTTCCGGAGATACTGTTCGCCTGCAATTCCATAACGGTCAAACCCAATCATAAATTATGGCCAGACAAGCTGGACCACACAAACGAAGAGGTGATGAGAGCAGCCACCTGTGGAGTGAAAGTCACCGAGGAAGGATAAAGATTTTAGAACGGTGGATGTTAGGCTGTTGTTGCTTTAAGGGGGGTGGATTCCGCGCGCTTTGACCTCCTGCTCCGCTACATCTTTATTTCATGGCTGACAAAGTGAACGCCATTGCGGTGTAAGGAATTCTGCCTCCACGTGTGATTTACGGTCTACAGCTGCTGTCAGCCACCAGCTGGTCCTCAGATGGGCCTCAGAGGGCCACAGACAGGCACACAGACATAGACAGGAAGGTTCATATGTTGGGTAACAGAGACACTATATGAGAAGGAAAGGAGTGAAAAGGGGAAATTAGGTTTGTCGACAGTTTGGATTAGTTATGCATTAATAGATATTTTCAGTAGTCTAGAAATAAAAAATAAAAAGAAATAATTCTCTGCATTAAGAACATTTTTAAAAAGAATGTAGTAGAGGCATTGACATTTATTATCATTGTCAAACGTTAGGCCCAAATAAGGCTAACTGAATGAGTTTATAAGGTTTCTCACAGCTCCCCCTGGATCCACAATATACTTGAATTGATCAGTTTTTTTTAACAACAGATTGTGTCCTCTCCAGAAACTGAATGTGTAAAATCAGTTTCCCCTGAATACAGGGCTGCCCTGATGCAACCCATGTTCTCACATTCAAAAGTAGCAATTCAGCGACTACTTGCCAACATATAACTAAACAATCAAGAATAATTTAAAGAAAACAAAGGATGGAGTTGGGTTATATTGTCTGTTTTCAGCTAATCATCTAAACAGATGACAAGTTTTTTCAGTCCTTGTGAAGCAGTAATTCATTTTCATATGCGTAAGCAGCTTGCATCGAAGGTCTTGGCAATGACCCATAGGAAGCTTATTTTTATTTCTTCTTATGTATGGCCATTGCCCCTTTCGGATAAAGAAACTTTTACAAAATGACCAATTTCACAACTAAGTGATGGGAATGCAGGGATTTTATAAAATATTCAAAGGTTGTGAGGAAGAAAATCTTGATCCGACCATGCGAATAGCTAGTGTTGCTGTGTTGCGCTGTGCCTACATGCAAGTGGAGTTCTGTGATCTGACATACATGCACATGTATCATGTACATGTGTTTTAGAGTTACTTATGTCAGGACATTTTGAGAGACCTGTGAGGTAGTTTAACATTCCCTCCCACTCTTGAACCAAAAATGCCCAATAATTAATTAATTGAAAAATGAATCGGTAAATACGTAAGGGAGCTGCTACGGAAATAGGGAAAGGAAAGAATATTCAGTTAAGCTTGTTATGAAAGTCATCTGAATTCAAGCCTCATTCCCTTCATTGATCTGAGTGTTGGGAGGGAAACCAAAACGTTTGGCTTATTTCAGCCAATTAAGCTGTGAGAGAGCCAATTGTGCATGGGCTATTGAGGATCTCTTTGCTCAAAGTGCTTATCGTAAGGCTGCTTGCGGAAGGATCAATTCCAGGCTCTCTGATTGGATTAGCCAAGTAATCAATGCTGGTCACTAATATATTAACAAGCTAATTATGATGCTGTGGAAGAGGTAGCCCCACTGCAACAAATGTGACACGCAATCATTAGTAGATATTACAGGCTTGAGTGGGGAGGACAAAAGATTCACCCCCCCCAGCCCACCACATAATTGTCTCCTTTTTATGAAACAGACAAAAACACACACACACACTCACTCGCACAAAGCGCTGCCCTTTAATGCTCTCGTGGAGAAGGTGTTAATCACATTACAAATGATGATACTTCACACTCCCGCCATAAAGACATGCAGCAGCAGAGTCTAGATTCTTAAATCTCCTTACAGCTCAAAGCAATTATTCTTAAACATAAGCAGTGATCACTGATTTGTCTGCCTCCACTGCACACATCAGATTTTCCAAGTATTCTGTGCTCTCAACATTCCAGCAGTACAACGTTTAACATTAAATCCCCTTAATGTCATGTTGTGTCAAATGGGATCTTGTTATATAAAGTATGTGGTTATGATACACATATACTGTATATGACATAGAGAGTACAAGTTGTTGTAGCAACCATATTAACTGTTGTTCTTGTGCTTGTTTAGAAATACAAAAGTAGAGGATGGGCCTCCTTACAGTTTAATGCCACACACTATGAACTAAACTGCAGATGTGCTTACAATGAATTGAGTCGACAGTGAGTGACCAGTTTTTGTAATACAAAGCACAAAAAACTGTAATGCAATGTATGCTGAGTGTTAAAGGCATTGTCAGTTAATTGGTCTCCATACGCGTTGATGTAATGTATAACTCTAATCTCATTACAAAAGCTCATTATATATTAAAAAATACTTTGTTTACAGTTGATTAAATTAGGGCCACTTAGTATGTTAAAGTTGTAGTGTGTACAGAAAATTGCATAAAACGTTGATCGAATATAATTGATGTACAGAGGG
>JAFBJU010000410.1:373604-596104 GCA_016785305.1 Colistium nudipinnis
TATGAAGCTTAAATGATTTAAGCAATTCATTTTAAACATAGCCTGACTTAAGATGCAACGATGATTCCATATTAAGTCAGGTTATAGGCATGAGTTCATCTTGTTGGCTTTCTTGAGTGCGGGAGATCTTTACACGGTTAGTGGTGCAAAGTATTCACAAACACGGTCACGTTTAAACGCACCCGCTGCTGTTAACTGTTTAAAGGCCCAGCTCTGCTTTGAAGAGCTGTTTCTTTGTTCGGTGGATGGGGACAGGGGCTTAGTCGACCTGCTTGGTATTCCCCCCGAGGCTTTGTGCCTTTGGCTACCATATGGGAGAGAGAGCGAGAGCGGCCATATAAGTACTTAAGCAAAGTTTATATTTGCCCAGGAATCTTCACAGCTTTTCTTTGCTTTAGTGGAAAAACAATAACCAGACTGAATCAACGCTACCATTATAAGCACTTATGCAAAGTTCATATTAGCAATGGAAATTTCAACCTTGGCAGGAATGTCCACGAGGAGGGACATAATGATTCTGCACAAATCTTCTTTTCTCTCAATTCTGAGCAAGTGGTGCTGTGAAGACTTGTGAAAGATGATGTGAAAAAACCTTGAACAAAATTACTGTTTTCTTCATTCAAAATGTTATTTTATTTCTTTCCTATCTTCTACGAGTCCAAGAGTCAGTCAGCTCGTCTCTCAGAAGATACAAATAAAAAAAATTCTACAATACTTCACTCGCAAAAACTCTAAATATACAGCTTATTTATTTTAACTGTAGTGCTATTGAGAAGCTCTCAAATATTAACAAAAACAGGAAGATAGGTTTTTGCTTGAGAACCAGGTTGTTGCTCGCACCACTTGTTGACATGAGTTACATGACTAACGTGAGGTATTCATGTGTTTGTCTGGTTTGCAACATAGCAGAACATATGACAGCTGTTTACCAAGTAACTCTCAGTAAAGCTGTCCATCTGGAGAAGTGAGCGTCAGACCGGTGCATGCTGGGAGATTAGACTGAGCCTGCTTGGCTAAATTCAATATTTACCAAAGAGACTGCTGTCAACACTTCTCTGTTACAGTAAGCCTTTGTGTGCGTGTGTTTGTATGTGTGTGTGTGTGCGAGTGTGTGTGTGAGATTCTGATTTAGATGTTTATGGAGATATTAAATGATTCCGTAGTGTTAAAATATTGGGTTTTCTCATCTGAAATACACAGATGCATTCATGCACAACAACTTAATGTTTATATGAATTTCAATGGATATACTCACTCGACTGTAATGTAAAAATGTTCGAGTATATGTCAATCAGTCTTTGAAAGTTTGGGAACAGATCACTTGATTGGTGGAATTGTGGGTGAATGAACAACAGGACAGCGGAGCTATTGAGCATTCTCTTCAATTCTGATTCTGATATTGTGTGAATATGACACCTTAATACAGAGTTTCGATGACATGCATCTCATTTTCCCACTCCTGACACAGCTATCAGGCACAATGTTAAGTCTGGGTGTATTGGAAAAGAACGTGCAGACTGGACCAAGTGACCCTCTGCTTATTGGACGACCTCCTGGGCGCCAGCCGCCAAAATACTTGGCGCCAGGACATCACGTTTAGTAGACACTGGAAGTCAGCAGTCGGTAAGGGGTGGGGGTTCTTCATGTGTTTACAGCTCAAGAAAGAAAGCATCAGCACCTCGTCTGTGACAACATTTTTGCTTTTTGCAGTGTCACACAATCGCTGAAATAGTTCAGAATTAATGCTCGTGTCCATCCCTCTAATGTTTGGTGCACCTCTTCATCAACCACCATTCTTTAAATGGGATCTTTTGAATATACAAATCCATATTGTACTGTTGATGAATCCTGATATATTTGGTTGATTTCCAGACTTTTCATGATGTAAGACATCTCAACAACAGGTTGCATGATTGCTATGAACTTGTATACAGATTGTCACAATGCCTAGAGGATAACTCCCACTGCCTCTAGCACCACCAAGAGGTTGACCATTTTGACTTTTGGTGAGACGTCAGTTACTGGATGGATTGCCATGACATTTGATACAGCTATCCATTTATCCCTGGTGCCCCCGGGATCATGACTGTGGTGATCTGCTGACCTGTCACGACTGGTGGTTGCTTTCACACCTGCACTTTTCAGTCCGGTTAAATCAATCGGACATGGTACATATAGTCCAGAGCGCACAAGCATCTGCATATTTTGAACGTGGTAGTGAGTGGTTATTGTTGAAGCGATATTAAAGCTAATAGAATTAAAAAAAAAAATGGAAGTAAGTACCAAATAATGCATATATGTAAGTAAATAAAGCCAAACAAAAGCAAACATCAGAAACAGAACAGTAGATGTATTGGTTGGGGTATGTTAAGATAGATAGGTCTTTTATATTTATCACGAAGGAAATTGTTAAGCCAGAGTACAGAAATGTACAAAAATACAAAAACAAAAATACAGTTGTATATAATGTAGAATTTGTGTGCCATACATGATGAAATGAAGGTGTTTGACAATTCCTTTTGCCCTATCAATATTTCTTTTTACCTTATAGATAAACCACTGATCAAAACTCATCAAATATAGCTTGTTAAAAGTGTGTATATTCTGCACAAATAATTGGCCTGTTGAGAAACATAGCCATCAGTAATATACGTGTTATCACCATATTGATTGTGGTGCTGAACAATATGTTCATAACGCTCCTGAAATGTGCGTTTGCCACACCACTGTGAAAAAAAAGAATTCCATTATTTTGGATCCATTTGCGGTGGCCACCTCTGACACATTTCATCAAGAAGCAGTGTTTGCTTTGTGATCTGAAATAGATGGCAGCCAGGCTTTTAAAGTTAAAAAAATATATTTTACATTTTCTCAGCTTTGCTGCTCCTTTGGTCAGCATCAAGGTTAAAGGTGTGAGCACAGCACTGAATGAGGATTTTTCCTTGACTTTCACCTGCACTTCTTTTAGGCCATCACTGTGCTCCTGGGTGGTTGCCTCTGCACAGCTTATAAATCTAAAAGCCGATCCTCTGATTTCCATTCTTAACTTATCCACTACCTGTTAGCCAGAAAATAAAAAGGTCACTGGCACGCCATTAAGAAACCGAAATAGACCTTGTAAACTGAAATGTGGAGGATGGAGAAAACATCTCCAGCGATTATGTATGACAAAAATATATTTTTGACCTTCACTAAAGGCCTATAATTGTCATATGTATACTTTTTATTAAGGGCCAGCTGTTAAGATGGGTTGTCTATGTCTTATTTACAGAATCTCCTGCTTCCTGCGGTGTATTTATTCCACTGGCCAGGAATGCTGAATGTCAGACAAATGTTTGTTGTTTGAACCATCTGTCTGGCACCAGAGCAGAGAAAAGAATGAGAGCGAAAGAGGGGAGGCAGAGGCTAAAAGAAGAGTAAGAGAGGTGGTGTAGCCAGGAAAAGACACAGAGCGATGGATGGGGGGGTTGAGATGTTCATGGCCAGCTCACTCTCTATTCATGGAGCTTAACCAGCCGTGAGATTAGCCTGGAATACCAAACATATATACCTCCCCCAGTGTTCTCCTCCCTCCTGGGCTCTCCCCACCTCTCCATCTCCATCCGCCTCATCTCCACAGAACAGGTTTCCAAGGCAACACTGCCGGAGGTCAAAGGTCTGGTGAGGAGTAGGGTGGGGCGGGTGGGTGTCTGAACGTGGGTCCATCTGGATGAGTGACCCGACATAATCAGATATCAATCGTGCACTACAAGTGGGACAAGAGACAGGGCGAGAGACAGTTCAGCTGATTAGTCAAGCACGGGCTCGCTATTGATGTGTATTTGTACATAGTTACTTGGTCAGGGAGGTGTGTATTTGCGTGTGTGTGTTTTGAGGGGGTGTGTGTGACTGAAATCATCTGTCTACCCTTTCTGATATTGACATTAATAGCTTTGAACATAATGGAGAAAGGAAAGACGAGGGGGACGATTCGGATGTTGAACGATGAAGACGAACTGGCCTGTTTAGCATGTTGGCACCCTGCCACATTGGACCCCCTATTCTACACCAGCTTCAAATAATCAGACACAGATGGTCATCAACAAGGGAGCATCCCTTCTGCATCCTGCACAGATTAGTGTACTTAGGATTCAAGATGACTATACTCTACGTCTTTAAATAAGACCGTTTTTTACCTGTTATTTACCTTTGGCTCTCATAATTTACACCTCTCTCTAGACACCAATATGTATTGTGGATCATGGAATCAAATGTCACCGACTGATAACCATTACTGGGTACTCAATTCCAATGATGTGTTCTAACATGCTGCTTCAGTCCTCAAAAACTGTACAATAACACATTTTAAAAGAAAAAATACAATAGCATGCACCCCTTACTACTCATCCTTTGAAGGCACAAAATACATATACCACTCTCTCATAGCTAACAAAACTAGAACATCATCAAAAGTTCACATAGTTTTAATACATCAAACATGTGACTTTATGGAGAGCCCAATATAACACGTGTGTGGTCTACTTTAAATTAGAGTTCCATTTCAAATACATACTACGTGTCATACCGTGGTGGAGGCTGTTTGTGTTATTAAATTGTGTTACTATGAAATTGAGAATAATGTGGCTAAAAGCTTGTACCAAATGTCCAACTCAAACCATCTAGTAAAATGTATTTTTCACAGAGCCCATTTCTAAGATTAATGCATCATCAACTATTAATATTACCAAATTAGAAACTAGGTCCAAAGTGCACCAATAATTTCACTCGACACTACCACCTTGTGGTGAAATCCTGGCAATCCAACTACTTAGTCATATTATTTACCACGTTACACCCAGTGACATGATCATTATGATATACAAATGAAAAAAAAACAAAACAACAACTGTATCTTTAGACATGCAATGTATCTTATACAGAAATGTGTGGTTCCCAAAGGATAACCCCAAATGACTTTTGTCAAGTTAGATAGGCTCCATCACACATCTACTTTCTATGACAATGGCTGTGGAACACTAGGAAGATGATGTTTTAATGTTTTACGTATACACTTCTATCTAAGGAAAAAAGGCAAGAAATGCACTTTCAAAAGAACAATCTGGTCTCATTTGCTTGGCTCTGAAAAGCTGATTTAGTTCACATCATCCAATTTGCTGACCTCTGAGGCCATAATTATCTTGTGAGGCTCCCAGGAGCTTAGACGAGGAAATTTGTGTTAGGGGAATTGTTGTTAGAGTTTTTTTTTATTCTTAAATATTTGCAGCATGAAATCTTTTGAGCTCTACATGTTTGTCCAACACTCAGACCCACCCTATGTTTATCTACCTGAGGAAATCATTCTATGGCTATTTATGGGTGCATCAAGGGCTTGTTGACATTTTTTTAACAGCTAGGCTCACGATGTAACAGAGCGTAAACCTTTCTGCCGGTAAAAGGACACTGTTGCTAGTAGCAATGTCGTCTCTGATGCATGTATTGGAGCCGTATGAAGTATTTTACGGAGAAAGAAAATGACGAGAGAAAAAACTTACACATATAGCTGCCTTTGTGACATTATGTATACATATACTATGCACATCTCTTTATTCCTGACCAGAGCTGAATGTGTGGTTTGGGGACATTTTTGGGGCGCCTATAAGCTCTCGTGAAATGGCCTTAGGTTAAAACACCACAATGCTTGTCTCACATATACATAGCATCACAATAGAGAGTTATTTACATGGATGAACTTCAGGGGAGGCGCAGGACTTGCTGTGCGGGCGTCTGCATCTGCTCCCTGGGCGCTTCCATGACAGTTGCCCTCTGCTCTGTGGCCAGGCTGGACTGTTTGCTCTCCTGGCCACATATGGAGAGTGAATTTCCCCCTAGTGTGTGTGGATTTGATTGCATGCGCATGTGCATGTTGGGGACAAATAAATGTGTTCTTAATTCTTAATCTTAACTTGCAGGACTGCCGATTTATGGATACAAATCTTATGCAATGCAAACACATCTCTTCCAGCGTCTGGATGTGGGAGGAAGTCAGAGACATATAGTGAATGTATAGCACATGGGTGTTTTCAAGTAAAATAAGCTCTAATTATGCTGTAAAACATAGCCATAGGCTTTAGAGAACAAAGAAGGTCCTATGGAGAGAGATAGCATGATATAAACACTATCAGCTGTGCTCACACGCTCGGCTTATTCAATCACTGTTTACACCCCAAATCTGTCTCTCTCTCTCTTTAAGTCATTGTCAGTCTCTATTTACCCTTCTTTATCCCGGCCTGAGATAGTGAAGTGTGGGAGAGCACATATTTACTTTTGAAAAGGTGGGAAATGTCACCTTCACTTGTTGGTAAACATGGGCCTCACTGTTATCAGAGGCAAACAAAATTTATTACAGAGAAAAGTGCAGCATGTGGCATCTCCAACAAGAATGGAAGGAGTGTGCTTTAACAACAGAGGCAAAAGAGGGGTCAAGGTGTGTGAGACCACACACCACTTGCTAAAATCACATCAGACCTGAACAATGTTCAGGAGGACTTTCGGAACGTTCCTCTGTACAGAGCTGGATTAGATCAGCCATATTCTTAGGATGTCTGGTGTGAATGCCTCACTTGAGGTTCTCTCACAGCATCTCTCCCGGGTTAAGATCTGGTTACAAAAGCGGATTTTCCTTGTCTAAGCTGTGGGTGTCAAACTCATTTTATTTACGGGCCACATGGTTAAGCAAAACATAATGCTTTACAAAGTCATCCCGAAGACCAGGTTCTGGCCTTGAGTTTGACACCTCTGGTCTAAAGTCATTCTGTAGTCAGGGTTGGGGAGGAACGGATCTCATGTTACGTTTTTAGGCGATTACGCTATATAAAAAAAAAAAGTATTCCATTACAGTACAAAAAAGACGTAATCTGACTACTGGTGTATTACTTAAAAACGGGGATGAGTGAGCAGTTTTACATTCTAAAATGAAACAGGATATACTAGTATGCAAGAGACATATTCAAAGTGCTTACGCATTTCATAACTTTAAGACACTTTATTTTACACTTTACTGAAAAACAACACAGCAAACCGTCACGTGACGTCCAGGTGTCTTAATTGTATTGAACACAAGTAACGGTAAGCTAATGCTAAGCTAAGCCAACCTATTGCTACTTCTACCAGTGCTACTGCTGATTTACTACTCAAAAATACATGGGACTTTAACAGCTGCTTTTATTGGGATCAAATCTTATTCACAATATGCAGTAAACATAACATTATGTCCTGTTGTGTAAGTGTTTAATGTCCTTGTTATGCTCTGCATTATTTTGCTTGCTCTGTGCTGTAGTTTAGAAGCATCCGATGTTGTATTTCACCACTTCTTGGGTAGGTTTAAAGTGGGAAAAAAAATGTTTTGGGTGATACTAGCAAGATATGGACCTTTTGATAGAGGGCTTTTGGCACAACCAGTGTGTCATTATCCTGTTAAATACTTCCTGTAAAACAGTTTTTTTTCCTGAACACACTGTGTTGGCATCTTAGCTGGACACTTTCTTCTGGGGAGATGGGCCACACAATTAAATGATCCCCATTTACAGAGAGTTTGTCTAAATGTGGCATTTTCAAACACATTTTTATAACTTTGTAACATCTTCCAAATTTTGGCAAATAAACAACTCTTGTTTGTAAATCAAGAGGGATGTGGGATCTCTGTTTTTTTCTGTTTTATAAAACTGCTGTACTTCGTTCATTGAGATTTTTTTAAGTTGACTTTGCCAAAAAGCAGACCTTTACCTGTTCAATGGTGATTAGACCGACTTGACCTCCCAGGGCCAGGTGTGATTTCATGAACACCCTGTGAGGAGCAATTAATAAACCTTGTACTACTCTATTAGGACTGTCAGTGGCAAGGCACGAAGCAATTAGTATGAGCATGATACTTCCATTACTTACAACAAGTGCAATACATGTAAGAGGACAGCAAAGATCAGACTCATTATGGAGGGCAGCATTTAGTGTCAACTCGATTGTCTCCTGCTTATTGTTTCCGCTCAAGATGAACAAACCCTTTCAGGATTAACAATGACAGAAGAGTATTTATAAAGAGGCTACTTCTAACATGGCACAAAGTTTGATGTGACAGGAAAAGTAAATCACAAGATTAACACAGTTTGGGTTTGAAACATAACCTCCATGAGGCATCTAATGGTGTCCAAAAATATCCAATGTTTAAAGTTGGCTGAAAAAATGTGTTTTTATAGAGAACAGATTTTCACAGTATAATATACCTGTTGTTTTATTATGATGTTAACGCATTAACTCTTTAACGCCGTCAATTACTTTATCATGTGCTAACTGCAGTTTTTCTTTTCAAAGTCCGTCTCTCACTGCCCCTGAATACACATACAGACCAACTATGGGTCACAAGAGGGGCAGAAGCACGTAGCGATGCTCCTGTGTATGTGTGCGTGTATGTGTGTACGTGTGTGTGTATGTGTGTGTGTGTGTGTATGTGGAGGGTGACCCACCAGTTGAGAACCACTGCTCTAACAGGGAGACTTGTGACTGAAGATAGACTGTTTATGCAGCTCACTGATAAAATGTGTATTATAATATGTGTATGGTACCTGTTCAGGAAAAAAAAAAATAATAATTATAAATGTTAACTTGCTGATGCTCAGTATGTGCTGGTTTTATATTCCATTTGATTACATGAATTAATGCTTAAGTTGAGATTTAAACTGTTACTGCACTTTTGTTCATGCCAGTTACTTACTTTTAAATTAGAAGTGAGCAAAACATTAATTTTGAATTAATTGTTGAATTGTTTGTGCATAACAATGCAATTAATCGCAATTAATCATGATTAAACAAATGTAATCGTTGCCCAGCACTAACATTATGTATGGATTGGTTGTATACCGAATATTCTTCGCTTGCGACAGCTCGTGTATCTGCTGTATCAACTACTGTGAAGTGCTGCTCTCAAATGTTTATTATTTGTAGTTACTTGTTATTGGTAGGGTGTGTGGAAAGTAGAAGATCTGCAGTCAAACCCCTTTCCCCTCTTGATGCTTTTATAGCCAGCACTTAACTTTTCACCCTGTGGAGATTTTTGAAACATAACCCTGCTTAAACAGACATATTGCGCCCTCCCACAGGTCTAATGTGCATTCAGTTAGTTCTGTCCTGCTGAGAGTTTCTCCACAGGGTCATTCCTACATCCCTCACACTGACAGGTCCATTTCTGCTCCTCCCTTCCATTGCTGTTGAGCCATCATGTGAATGGCATAGTGCCATAGTAGTTACGCTTTGCTTCGGGTTTTAGGACTTACACACTATGGTGAAAGGTCAATAAGAAACTGGGAGGTAGTGCTTTCTAAAACATCGCAACTCTCACCCTAACAACTGTTAGGTGAGACTGATAAAGGTGGATTTATTAGGAATTTTACAGACAGCTGAGTTAAGTCATCTGCAGTCACACTGAAATGAATGATCTGATGTGATATTTAAATGTAAATGCATGTTTTTTGTTTCCAATGGATCGAAAGAGGTGGTTGCAGTATCACAGTGAGGAACACCCAGAATTACCAATCAACTTTAAGTCCACCTCTGCAATTTTGCTCATTTTTTTGTAGCAGAAAGCTCCTAGAGAAGATAGATGCTAATATGTCCCAGCAACAATCAGAGCACAATAATTTTCATCTTGATTTATTAGGAAATGAACCCGTTTAATTGATCAGTTTAGCTGTAATAATTGAAACCAGTACTCCACAGATAGGAAATATTTTGACATTAGACAAGACTTTAATAAAACAGATTTTTTTGAGCAGAGATGTTCATGTTCTGTTGGCTGATAATTGATCCTATTTCAGGAGTTTTTGAGAGCCAGGATTTTGCAGAGCTGTGGAGTAAACACAGACCTTTATGCCACATGTACAACCATATGGCCATGCATGTGCGTTCACAACCAGTGTGCCACAGGGGAAAAAACTGTCAACAATGACAGCAAACAGTCCATTGGGTGGGAATGTTTACAAGAAGACACTGGCAGGGAGACCTGAACATGTAGACAAAGAAACAGATGGACATTAAGATCTAATGGGTTGCTTTTGGTAAGAAGTGTTTTTCATGCTGGTTGTCTTCACAGCTTCAAATTAAAGTCCTGGCACAGATGGAGAGACCTGAAAGAAGTCAAAGGAAGCCAGTGTTAACTTACATGTAGACCATACATTATAAGTAAACTTCAAGATTCACAATATATCCCACATACGAGTATAGTATATATAAAGTATAACAAATGTATTGGAGTACACAGCAAAAGCAGAAGCTCTGACAGGAGCCTTATAGTAATACATTTAGCCAATATGTATTCTAGCATACATTTGTGGTGAAGCTTAAAGGTAAGCACAGATATTTAATTACACTAAAAAAAGGCAGAACAGAAGTATTCTGTAAGCTCTCTTAAATGTTTCATCAAATATCTGAGTGATTTACATGACTTTATATTCAGAGTAATTCATTACCAATAATAAAAATGTGTAGCATTTTAAGTTGTACAAACTTACTTTAAGTGGCATAACAATCTGTATAGGATTATGACACCCTCTGCCTTGATTACACATATACTGTACATGCAATAGAAACATGATTTTGTTTGTAATTGCAGCCTTGCTTTAATGCTCCGCAGGTTTAGCTGATGCAATTAGTGGAAAAGTGTCTGGTAAGATAATAGCTTAAAAAAACAAAATACTTACAAAAACCTGTTTTTAAGTTTATATTGTGAAACTACATTTTCTTCGACAGTCCACAAAGCTTTCTCAGTGGGAAAGATCCAGGTCAGCATACGCAAGCAGGCAAAACAAAACTTTAAAAGAATTGTTCAACCACTGGAGTACCACAACACATTTCAACACAAAAAGACAGAGCAAGATCAAAGGAAGCCAGCGTTATCTTACAAGTAGACCATACAATAGAGGTACATTTCAAGATCCACAATATATTCCACATACTATATAGCAGAGGTCTACAACAAGGGGGCTGCGGCCCCAAGGGGGTCAGCAGAGGTACTGCAGGGGGATCGGGAAATGTTTTAAGATTTGAAAAAATATATAAGGAGTATATATTGAATTTTTTTGGTCAATCATGATCACGTTTGAAAAGATACCTTTCATTAGGATACCACATGCAATGGATGGAAAACAGCCACCAGCACCATGAGCCAGCAAGCACTGACAGTGGAGAGAGAAAAACACCCAGAACTATATTAGTGTTGCTTCCAAACTAAAAGCTGTGCTAATCTAGCTGGAGGCAATGCACACATGCTGGGGTGCTAATTGCAATTAGAATTACAACAATAGTAGTGGGGTTAGGTACAGTATATTTAGCCTCTGCAGACTGCAATGTCTTTAACCAGGTGGCTTTACTTTCACCTAAGTTAAGATAATTAACCGTAATCTCTGCCAACTTCAACTGTGTCTGCTTTGTGTTGGAGCTTCATTCTGCAGTGGCAGGCTATGCACACAAAAACCTGCTTCAAAACAATGAGGTGTGTCTGAACTAGACTAACCCCCGGCAGTCTCCATCTACAGCAGACACCAACAAAGAAAACTGTATGGCCAGAAAAACGAATCTAGGCTATGAATATAATATAATATAATATAATATAATATAATATAATATAATATAATATAATATAATATATATATTGTAAAGTTTATCAAACACAGTTCCATGATGGGAACTTATACTGTATGTTGTTAAAATATTTTTTAATTAGGTGTGACTGAAATAAAGTATTTATTTAAGCAAAGCAACATTTTAGATTGTTGATTACTGTGAAAGGCTTTTTTTTTATCCTTTAGACAGGATAATAATGACAAATAGTCATAGTGGATCTTTTTCAGGAAGCATGTCTACATAATGTATAAAATAATCATTAAGATTCACACTCTGTTCTCTTATTTAATCTCTGCTGTGTCTTGTGATTTCTGCTTGTCCCATAGGAACACCCCCTCCCCAGCGACCTGGTGGCCCCACAAGGCCTTGGCCTGTGTTTGTGAAAGGGTCCCTCACCGCTCTGCACCGTGGCAAATGAGGCGCGTGACTCATCAGACCAAACATGGGATTAGCTGGTAATGATCTGGCAAATGGTTTTGAAATTGTAATGATCTGCCCCTGTGCTGGATCCACAGGGATAATGGAAGAACTATTTGTGAAGTGACAAAAGAGAGAGAGGGAAAAACAAGTGGAATAAGACAGAATGAAAGAGATGACAAGCAAAGATAGTGGAAGAATACAGTGTTTTACACATTAACAAACATGACTCCTTTGGAAGCTCTTCTTGCATGACAGTCAGACCAATTAGCTTCTATGCGTAACATTTACTATTTCACATGTATTCTCACTTTACATATGTGCAATTTCCAACTGTATATAAATGTATTAAATTAGATTAGATGAACCTTTATTGACCCCTAAAGGGAGATTTTTGGGTTATAGCAGCAACAGCGACAATAGCGAAGATATGCAAAAATATGTAAACACTACTATAAACAAACAATAGTATAAACAAGAAATAAAAACAACAGAATAGAAGCAAAACAAAAACAAAAATAGAGTAACAGTTAACTGTTAAGTCCGCCTGTGCTCATTTTGCATATGTAATGGTGGGCAAACAAACATTATTGAGCAAATAAAATAAATAAATAGTTGTTATTCCAACTTTGTTTATTTATTGATAATCATATGTATTATTTATTTATTGGCTAGAGCCATTGACCCTCAATTTTTGATATTTTCTGCCATCTGCAGGAAGTTGTTTGTAGCACAGAATGCTATATTTCCAATGCGAACCTGCCTATGGGTTCTGGCTGATTGTAACAGATAAACTATAGTCATTTTGGATAATTAAGAAAGAAATGAAGCTCCACAAAACGCCTTTCAAACTTGGTCTTGAGAAAGCCTTTGATACCATATGTGTCTGCGAAGGTTCTCAGTCATCCAGATCAGGGTAATATCAAGAACGATTCAAAGTAGGCAACTGGACTGGTTGAACACGTTTCTAACTAGCTTCTGGAACAGTGCAAGTATTGAACCTTTTTGAGAGGAATACCTAATTAGAAGACCATTGTATTAAACGTGCAGTTCGCTGGCCATCTGGCCCAGATTCAGTTTTGGGTTTCGCCTGAGTCTGGGTGTAAACACACACACACTGGCCATTTACAACTCAGTAATGATTATTCAGGCTGTTTGTAACAACTGTCAGTTCACCAGCATTGTGCCTTTAGTGTGACGTGGCCAAACTTTTGTCCTTGAATCCTCTTAACAGATTAGCTTTTCAAAAGCAAACCCTTCGTGTACACCATATTAGACTGCAGGTCAATACCGCATCTGAGCCTGGTGAGGGGCTTTGTATTCACAATGTCGGATGAGCAGCAGGGAGATTCAGACGAGCAGGATGATGAAGAGGATGCTGACAGTGACAGCGGCTCAAGCGCAGCTTCATCGTCTTTCAGCAGATTTATTGCAGGTGGGTTACCAGCATCTTTTGTGCAATTCTGAACTGAGTGAAGTCATTATTACCAGTACTGGTTGATAGCTAACAGTAAAAGTTGCTTTTAATGGACTCAGCAATGTCTGGGAACCCACATTCATACTGATTTTTCTCACAGCAACCATTACGACACAAGAGTCAACAGTTGTCACTAATGACAATAATGGTGTTCTCCTATAAGGTCTCAGGACTTGTGCTGCACTTGTATTTAAGTTCCACATGGCAGGAACTCACACAGTTGTACGAAGCCATTAACACAGACGTCCATTGAACACCCGTGTTTCTCAATGACAGAGTCTATGTGACATGCTCACCTTTGTTTACTGTTTACAACCAATGGCTAGGTCCTAAACTAAGCTAGGATAAGCGACAGGAAACGGCGCAACGGCGCGAGTTGATGGCGTCATAAGCACGCGCGGCAACATTTGTAGTCACTATGATGGCGGAACCCCTTTCGATGGGGTTAGCTCGCGACACACTTGCAGATATCCAACAACGGCGGACTTTGCTTTTTAATGATTTATTCAACATGAGAAATGTTGACATTTAATGTAACTTTTCGATGCACAACCCGCTGTCAGGAGTGTGGTTGCCAGTTGTGTACTGTTAGCCTAGCTTAGATTAGCGTTCTTGTCCAGCAGCATTGCTCAACGCACAGTCTTGAAAGTTATGAGTTACAACACAGGACGACCTTTTAGCGGTAGGACCTAGCAATCAGTGGAACTACAGGACTGTTGTTCGTGTGTTGTGGTGCTAAACGGCCATTGGCTGAAAAGGTTTTCTTCGAAGCTGGGGTTGCTTCCGAAGCATCATGCTGAACATTCCCACCCAGTCCTTCCCCGCTCCGAGCTCCCAGCAGCGGATCTCACCGGCTGGCCAGTCCGGAAGGAGTAAGGTATCATTTTCATACACAAACTACTGCTGAAAGTTTAACTGATGTTTAGCCACTTTACCCAATGTAAAGTGGTCATGTCTTTCAAATCTTTTCACATAATCCTCTGCGTGTACAGAAAATGAAAGTTGCCTTTAAACATCTCCACACGACAACAAGTGACCCAGCCTTTGCCTGATCAGGTGTCATTGAAGCCTGGCCACAGTCTGATGGACTGGATCCGCTTCTCAAAGAGTGGTAAAGATCTGACTGGGCTCAGAGGGCGTCTGATTGAAGTAACCCAAGAGGAGCTTCAGAAACACAACAAAAGGAATGACTGCTGGACCTGCATAAGAGGTGAGTGGGCATTGGTGATGTGGAGGAGGACTGGTTTGGCACTCAATAACCTGTGAAAGGTACTTAATGTCAATATAAAGATACTTGACTCCTGTGAAACGTGATGAGGCACAGCAAGATACAAGGGATCAAATTCTGCACGTTGGAAGTTACACCAATTTTGAATCAAATGTGACATGGAGACAAATGCGTTTGTATGGCCATTGTTTTGGGCTTAAGCACTTGATGAGGATATAATAATATAATGGTCACATTTGATGCAACAAGACCTTTAGCACCTGTTTGGGTAAAATGTTAAGTACCCTGGATCTCCCAATGCTTATTTTATGGTCATATTGCTTAATCAATGCCAATGTTTTTTAAGATTGCAAACCCTGAGTTTGAAAAGAAGGCCTTCTTGTTATAAAAGAGACCAACCCCTTCAGACTTTTGCTCATGCTTGCTTTACCTGACTTTACCTGGTCTGCAATGCACCTCATTAAATCCTTTGAGTGGACATATGGTAGGTCATCACTGTGATAGCGTCACAACCGATGCATATATAAAACCTTTCAGTTGTGCATTTGAGATCACAACATTTTGAGCTCTGTGTGGTCCAAGCAAGGGCACTGAAGGAAGCAGGGTTAGGAATTTAAAGCCAAGAACTGCTGGACCAATTTTAACATTCCTTTCTATTAGGTAAAACTACAAACCATCTTGAGACAGGATCGCACCAGCTGCATTGTCAGTCAGTAATGTGGTAATGACTACTGGGGACTTATAAAACCATTTCAGGCTGGTGTGATCACAGATTATTCTACAGAATAATTGGAAAGGCTGCCTTTATGATTTATTTACCTAGCCTGTGGATCGCCCGCCTGTGTATTTTGAACAGGAACACTCTGTGGACAGCTTTAAAAAAATATATATCTTCACCTAAACCCACTTGTATGGTTTTTTAATCCTTCAAATATGGTTTGAGCTGCCTTTGTGTATCAGAGGTGATGTGCAAAAATATTGTTGAATTCTTTTGAAAGTCTTTGCAACATAAGTAAACTTGACTGATTGCAGGCATATAATTGAGAGCTGTTGATTACATTTTTCTCTGTTTTCAGGTATGGTGTACAATGTGACCCCCTACATGGACTACCACCCTGGGGGAGAAGATGAGCTGATGAAGGCAGCAGGGATAGATGGCACAGACCTGTTTGATCAGGTGTGTAAAGTCAAGAAAGGAGAGCCCCACTGGCTTCATTATACTTTTCCAAGCTAGGGTGCACTCCTGCATATTCAGATATTACAGGATAATAAAGATAATGGCTAAATTAGTCCAAGAGTTTATACTGTGCTGTAATCCGTCGGTATGCTAACAAAAACATTTCGACACAATTTGCTACTTCGATGAGGCCAAACCAATGGATGCCTGTTTAGTCATTGACTTAAACCTATTCCTGAGTAAGCTATGCTAAAAGAAGCCCCAGGACCTTGGGGGGACTACAGTGTTTTGTTTAGTTTTGTCTTCATTTAACCTTGTGAGTGCTACAGAGTTTGATGTGGTTCTGTGATAGTTGAATGTGTGATTGGGCAACTTTGACATTTCTTGCTCCGGGGATATGTGTTTGTGTGCAGGTCCATCGTTGGGTGAACTATGAATCCATGCTAAAAGAGTGCCTGGTGGGCAGGATGGCAACTAAGGCCCCCACAGCTATCAAAGGTATACAGAAGCTACACTATCTGTGCATTAGTGCAATAATAACAATGTATAGCATTTGCAGTTGTATTTAAAGGCAAAAGTCTTCATTAGGTCAATGTTTACATCAAGCAAGTAATTGGATAATAGTTTAAAAAGTGCTCATGTTTTCTGTTTTTTCTCCCAGCTATGATCCCTCCTCCACCACTTACTGGCCTTGCCCAACCTACCTCAGTGGCTCCTCCCCCAGAAAAAGACTCCCGGCCTAGGTATAAGAGATAGTACATCAAAAAAACAATTATCAATTATATCAATGATAATATGCAAGTCAAAATTCATTGCATTTATGCCTATATGTCATTATTTTCTGTTCACTTTTGTTGGTGTAGGTATGACTGGTTCCAAACTGATGTGACTGTAAATCTGGTTATTTATGTCAAACGAAAGGTAACCACTCACTCACTCACTCACACACATACACACACACACACACACACACACACACACACATACACACACACACACACACATACACACATACACACATACACACACACATACACACACACACACATACACACACACACACACACACACACACAGACACACACAGACATACACACATACACACATACACACACACATACACACATACACACACACAGCTGCAGTTGAGAATGTTGGGAGGGGTGATCTTTGGAGACAACAAAAAAGCACAGAAATCATCTGTATGTATAGAACCCTCCATTGATTATGTGCCTTTTTGTGTCTTTTTTGAATCAAATGTTTTTCATCAGTGTAAATCATCATTCATTCAGTTCCATTTCTAATTGTTTTCCAATTCTTCCAATTAAAATAATTATGCTTATGACAATTTCTCAGCTATTCTTAACTCAAATTCAAAGTTTGAAGGAAGGAACCAGTGGGGTAGAATTGTTATTGAAGATACCATATTTCTGCTTCTTGTTTTTTGCTGTAGATCCCCAGCTCAGGCTGTACTATTGTTGACCTGGAGGCAGGTGTGCTACGACTGGAAGTACTGCTGGGGAAAATGTCATACATGATACATTTACGTGAGTAAAGCTATGGCTTTCTACAGTACATGCATAAAATTGAAATCAGTTGAAGGTGATGCGCTACTTTATGTTGAAGTAAATCAAGTAGTCAAATGTTTGTATGGCTTAATTTCACAGATCACAAACTCACCTACAGGGATAAAACAATATGTATAGCATTATGACACCCTCTGCCTTGTTTACCTTAAATATGTATTCATGCAATGGAAACTCACAATTTTCTCCACATAATTCTGATCTACCCTAGAGTCGTTTTGTAATTGCAACATTGTTTTCATGCTCTTCAAGGTCTAGCTGATGCAGTTGAGGGAAATGTGTCTGGTAAGATAATAGTTAAAATAATTCCTAAAAACTAAGAAAACCTGTGTCTAAGTTCATATTGTCAAACTACCATTTCTTCAACAGTCCAAAAGGCTTTCTCAGTGGGAAAGATCCAGGTCAGCATACGCAAGCAGGCAAAAGGAAAATGGACAAGTCTTGGCCAACCACTGGAGTACCACAACACATTTCAACACAAAAAAGACAGAGGTGAGATCCAAGGTCAAATAAATCACAGTCAAAAACACTTCCTCCACCACACACTGAAGTTTTTTTTTAAGCTTCAATCTGACAAAATTATCAAATGAAAGCATTTGCTAATTTGTCCTCAGCCAAATAAAAATATAAAATGAGCATTTGTCACTGATCTTTTTTCAGTTCCTCACTATCGGGATTGTGTGTTGGTGTCAAAGATTCAGGTGAACCATAATACCCATGTGTTCAGACTTCAACTCCCATGTGGGACTGTCATGCATGTGCCTGTTGGAAAACATGTTTACCTAAAAGCCCTCGTTCAAGGTAAGATCCCAAGCACACTCTGTACAGTCATAGGGCATCCAAATAACACATGGAAATAAGTTTCACTGCATAGTACAGAAATGAGTTTTCAGTTATTTACTTCCAAGCCATCACTGATCAAATGTGGTGGATTAATAAATCCACCTGTCCACCTGTACAAAGGAATACGATAATTTAACTGTATCACGAACTGCACACTCCATATTACTGTTATTATATATATCACTACGAGTGTTGCCCAAGTTGATCATTGTTTTTGTCCATGTCCAGATACTGAGGTTGTGAGGCCATACACTCCAGTAAGTCAGAACCTGGCAGCAGCCTCCCACAACTCAGAGGAAGCTGATCTCTACCTCATGGTCAAATTCTACCCTGATGGAGTGTTCACCCAACATCTCAACAACCTGCACACTGGTGAGTCATATCCAGGCCATCACATGAGTGATAATGCGACAGGGTATTTTTTTCCATGTATAACAATGAGTCTTCTCAGTACTCAGTACTCAGTCTTCTGTCACTGCGGTTTCGGAAGTAAGAAGTTTGATTTAGGGTTCTATTCCAGGTTCAGGCTCCTAAGTAATTGTTTCGATAACACCATTTTTTGCTGTTTTGCATTATTCATGCAATTGTCTCCTATTCGTATCGGCTCAAATTATTCAGCCAGGCCTCCCTCACATGCAAAATGTCTCAAATTCTGCACTGGTTCAATGACCAGTGTTACAGGTGAATGTGGAAGAAATGTGGAATGCATACAAAGTCCAATGCAGTGCTGAAAACTAGTTATTTTTGTGAGGTGAATCTTTGGTGCTATTATAGCTAGTTCTGATTGTAGTTGACCAAGGGCCCTAAACACTGCAGCACCAAATACGACACACGCATTTTTGATTGAGTAAAACATTTACAATGTTCCTGTTCAGTGTCCATGTTGCAAGTGTCATTATTGGCCTACTTATATCTTGAGGTACCCGAAAAAGTATGCAAGCTTGACCACTACAAACCTGTTCTGAAGTCAGTAGTGGCTGATTACCAACACAGTAATATGAAACTGCATAGGCGGATGTTTCTTTTGCAGAGAAATGTTCTCTCCTTAGACTGGATACATCCACTTTCATTTTAACAATCCACCAAATTGGGAAAGGGAATCAGACTCTGGTTCATTGCTCTTTTATTACCCAGGCACACCGTGATATATTAAGAGACTAAAAACTTTGTGGAAGTTAATCTGAGCCCACACACTACTGAGTAGATTGCATACGCTGATATAATAAACAAAAAAGGGGAATATCTTCTTGAAGTACGCTTCCACATCATAGGAACCAAATGCTCATTTCCTGCTGGGTTTGTCTTCGAAATGAATAGAGAACTTGCTTTTGGTTCTATTGTCACAGCTACAATGATTATCACTTTACAGTAGGCTGATCATTTTAACATGTATGTGTCATTAATCACTTGTATGGTGTTATTCTCCAGGAGACCATGTATCCATTAGTGGCCCAGAGGGTCCCTTCACCACCCGCCCCCTTCGCGATGTTACATATCTCCACCTAATAGCAGCAGGCACAGGATTCACACCCATGGCTCGCCTCATCGCATTGGCCCAGGACATTGAGAGCATCAGGTGGGAACTTGCAGAAGGCTTTGATCAAAAGGGAAAAGACTCACAATTGGCACATTCGTAAATATACATTGTTAATATCACTCTTAAAATGTCTGTTTTTAAAATGATAAAACTAAAAAGTGTCTATTTCTACATCTCGTCTTGTTTGAAAAAGTACTTTACTTGTCCTTGTATTCAGCCCTTAATTTCAATCAGCCTTTCAATCCACAATACAATTTTTCTCAGAACAGATGTAGTGTGTTTTTAAGTATGTGTCATTGAGACCAAGGCTTTACCTGATGAATACAGAGCATGTTTGTGTGTTTTCAGAAAAACCCGGCTTTTATTTTTTAATCGACGGGAGGAGGACATTCTGTGGCGCAGCCAACTGGACGAGCTGGCTGGTAGTAATGACAGGTACTGAAGCTGTGTGTTTTAAGCCTAAAGTTTAAAGCTTTCTACTGTTACTTATACTGTCCCTGTCACAACCTGACCTGTAAGCAATACATTGATGATAACACCTAAGCCTACTTATGTGTAAAAACAATATCAATATGAATTGTAATTAAATGAAAAAGTTTCACATGTGTATTTACTGTATATGCTCTATATGCTTATGTCTCTCTTTGGCAATAGTAGCCATGCACAAGAATAGAGAGAATGGTATTTTTCCTTTTTTATACGCTTATCTTCTCTGTGCTCTCGATGCATAATGTGAATTTATTAAAGATGCGATGCAGTGACAGGACATGGAGTTGCCGTGTAAATGTACAATACACTAAGCTGTTGTGTTTTAGGTTTCAGGTGGAGTATGTGCTCTCAGAGCCTTCTGAAAGCTGGACCGGCAGCAAGGGTCACGTTGATGAAGCCATGCTCCAGGATTTCCTCATCAGACCAGATGGGTCTAGATGCTACGTGTGTGTGTGTGGCCCCACTGCCTTCACAGAACTAACAATAAGGTGTGTAAAAGAGCTTTCCCTATATAAAGTTGAATGCAGTGTCCCAGAGCTCTGTGGAAAAATAATGCTTATTAAGGCATAATTCTGAACCAAACATGGATGGACGAGTTTGAATTGGAAGAGCATGATTAAGATTGGAGACTTAGTCCTGAAGGCTGTTGTAAAGTTATGCCTACATTCGGGAGATATGTTTTCATGTAGAAATGATGAAAAATCCCCTCACTGTGCACATTTCTACATTATTTTCACTAGCACATTCTACATGGAAAGGTAACTTGGACCCTTTACCCAGGATGAAACATGAACCAGATAATGACTCGCTCTCTTACATTAGATATTATTGAAATCTCTGCACAATGAACTGTACTCTGCTGCCTCTGAAGCTTTTAATCCTATACAAGACCTTGTTTTTTCTATGTTTGAAAACATGCTTTTGAACAGATTTCCAAACTAAATATAACAATATACACATTTCTTGTTTAGAGTGTATGGGCTTTGCCTTGTTGTTTGTTTGACCTCTACTTTCTGTTCATGTCTCAGGTTGTTGAAGCAGCAGGGCCTCAGTGACGGGGAGCTCCACACCTTCTGCGGCTGATATGCTCTGCCTCCTGCCTGCAAACACTGCGTGTGTGCCTGTGAGCGAGACAGACAGAGAGTGTTGAGTTTATTTCATTCAACTATTGTATTTCTATGCACCAAGGACTTCATGATGCTAAAACCAGGGGAAAAACCGCACAGCTCAGATTTAGTTGGGCTGGAATTAAAACCACAGCACAATAAGAGTTATGCACATAACTTTCTTATTAAGTACCAGGAGACAGTGATTGGTACACGCTATGCCATGCTCCCATGTTTTGACAGTGTGCATTCCAGATTGTTGCCGCGCAAGCATAACTGACCAGTTTGGCGAGTGTCTGCAGAAAAGATAATAGATTTCATTAGAACTGTAAGTTCATGCATTGTTAATGTCAGTATGAAAATAAATGAAGTCAGTGACACTGACTGACGGTACACTGAGAAAAAGAGAATTTACTGGATAATGTATATGCAGTATAAAACTAGAATGCAATTGAGCCTAAGGTCCTCTACAGATAATTATACAGTGCATCCAGAAAGTATTCACAACGCTTCTCATTTTTCACATTTTGTTATGTTACAGCCCTATTGGTTGTATAGGAAGAGAACCAGAAGGACAACCATCTCAGCAGCAATCCACCAATCAGGCCTGTATGATAGAGTGGCCAGACGGAAACCAGTCCTTAGTAAAAGGTACATAGCAGCCCGCCTGGAGTTTGGCAAAAGGCACCTGAAGGACTCTCAGACCATGAGAAACAAAATTCTCTGGTCTGATGAGACGGAGATTGAACTCTTTGGTGTGAATGCCAGGCGTCACGTTTGGAGTTAACCAGGCACCGCTCATCACCAGGCAAATACCATCCCTACAGTGAAGCATGGTGATGGCATCATCATGCTGTGGGAATGTTTTTCAGAGGCAGGAACTGGGAGACTAGTCAGGATAGAGGGAAAGCTGAATGCAGCAAAGTATAGAGACATCCTGGATGAAAACCTGCTCCAGAGCGCTCTTGACCTCAGACTGGGCCGACGGCTCTTCTTTCAGTAGGACAAAGACCCTAAGCGCACGGCCAAGTTATTAAAGGAGTGGCTTCAGGACAACTCTGTGAATGTTCTTGAGTGGCTCAGCCAGAGCCCTGACTTGAATCCGATTGAACATCTCTGGAGAGATCTGAAAATGGCTGTGTGGCGACGCTTCCCGTCCAACCAGATGGAGTTTGAGAGGTGCTGCAAAGAGGAATGGGGAAACTGCCCAAAGATAGATGTGCCAAGCTTGTGGCATCATATTCCAAAAGACTTGAGGCTGTAATTGCTGCCAAAGGTGCATCAACAAAGATTGAGCAAAGGCTGTGAATACTTATGGACATGTGATTTCTTAGTTTTTTATTTTTAATAAATTAACAAAAAAAATAAAAAATATAACTTTTTCACATTGTCATTATGGGGTGTTTAGTGTAGAATTTTGAGAAAAAAATGAATTTAATCCCTTTTGGAATAAGGCTGTAACATAACACAATGTGGAAAAAGTGAAACGCTGTAAATACTTTCCAGATGCACTGTATGTGATGCTCTTTGACAATCACAATCAAAATCCAATTCACGTGAAAAGTTAAGTCGTCTCAGACATCTTTCTCTGCTTTGTCAATTCATGCCAGCTAACGAGTAACAAACAAACTTCAGTCCAGAAATGCCAAACTATTCATGGTGCTTAAACAGTTTTATTACCAAAACCGAGTTTCACCATTGTAGAACTACTGACCTCATTCTGTGGCTCTTTTTCATCATTCTCATCCTCAAAATCCTCACTGTAGTGTGAAGAGCCTGTGTAAGCAGATGCAGATGATATCCAATACGATGCAAAGAGGGACATGGAATTAAATAAACATTTGGCAAGGGTTCATCACTCTTACCTGGAGAGGTTCTGATGGTCTCCGTGACTCCAGCCTTCTTGTGGCCATCATCATTCTGCTCCAATGCTTTGTCAGCTATCCTGAAGGGAAGATATTTATCCTCATTACATTATAGTGGCAACCCTGAGCTTCAAGGACAGAGAAGCAACAAAGCTATTACATCACACACACCATGAGCAATCATATGTTCTCTAATTATAATAGTACAGTATGCCATATTAACTTTTTAGCACATTTACCCATAGTTAATGTAATGGTTTACAATTACATTATAATAACAATATAATTATCAATTATATTGTTGACTGTCTACATTGTGAACCAATTCAACATTCCTCTTTATTTACTGATGCTAAACATATTTAATGAATGACATGCTGAAATTTATTTTCATTCTTATAAGAGTAAAAGCACTTACATAAAGTCTGACTTGTGCAGAAGAACATCCATCAAAATAAATAATCACACCTTAAATGGTAGTATGACAAAAAAAAAGCATGACATGCAAACTGAATGTTATTGAACTTCCAGCTTGCAGCACATTTAGTCAGGGTTGCAGAGCCGCAATACGTGAAACGCACATATTGTCATCCTGTATGATGAACAACAACTCACTAGATGTATCCGTTTCTGTGTTTTCATGTGTGTAACATCAGACCAAGGCTATTTCCATACCTGACGTTAGAAGCAAAGGTAGAACTAGTCCAATCCAGCTCCCGGTTCAGCTTGGAGTAATCTATACTTGATGAGTTTCCCATTTCTAACTGGGCAAAGAACCTGTCTTTTTCTTCTTCTTCTTCCAGTGTGTCCAAGCCCATGCTGGTAGCGGGTATCTTCAATGAATCTGCAAACACACAAACTGACAGTGAGAAAAAAGAAGAAATGTAACGTACAACATCACACATTCAGACAGGATGTGGAACACCAGAGACCCTGAAGAATTGTTGTGAACTTCAATGATTTGCCATTTGGAGTAGAATTAAAAGGTTTAAAAAAAATGTAGCTGCCCCATGTTATTAGACATCACAGACCAGAAGCGGATTTATTTGCACTGTGGACACACCCTCTGTCTCTGTGTTGTCTCTGCTGAGAACAAACGTTTTTAGCCCTTCTTCCTTCAAACCAGCATCTCCCGGAGACTCATCCTCCTCTTGAATAGAGTGAGACTTCTTCAAAGACTTCCGGAAAGACTTTCCAGAACTCGACAGTCCTGTATAAAAAAATCATTGTAAAAGGTGCGTTAGTTAATGTCACATTAGTTTACAAATGACAGATGATTAAAAATGTATTTATTTTATTTACAGGACTTTCAGTCTATTTATGTATCTTATGCCAACAGCATAGAGACTGTATTGGTATATGTAAAACTAACATTTTTGTTTCAAACACTTTATTAGAAATACCAGTGCAGGGGCTTACTTTACCAATAAGTAAATCATGTGGCAGCAGCCCAATGTATAAAATCCCATAGACAGGTTAGGAGCTTCAGATTCATATGAAACATCATTTTGAGGTCGAAGTGTGATTTCAAAGATTTAAGCCTGTCCTCCCTTCCTTCAGAGGTGGTGTGGGACGCACAATCCTTAAGCACAGTGTGCAAAAAGAAATCTCTTGAATATAAGCAGAAACCTATGTTACTTGTAAAATTAGCACTTACTTGCCTTAAACAAAATCTAAATGGAAGAAAACCAAAGATACTAATATAAAATGCAAGTTAACATGTTTTAACTGATTCAGCCTTCCCCAGTCCAGTAAATATAAAATGAATGTTAGTTAATGTTAATGTAATCTTCTGAATATTCCGTATATAAGTCATCACAGTAAGCAGATGGAGACTGAAGGGAGATTTAACCAAGTGTAAGTAAGATCTTAACAACCTGAAACAGTGCTTAAGACACACACACACTGTGTTTTCAAATAAACCAGATGGATGTTGATGTCGTCTAAAACAAATACTACTACTCTACTACTATTTTTTGGCTTTGATAAACCTTCTTATGGACGTCTCTGCTGGGGAAAAGGTTAAGACAGAGGGACAGAGAAATACAGAGCTCTGAAAAGGATGTGCATTCAGTCACAACTTTAAAGCTGCTATGACTCTTGACTACATCTATTTCATAAATATTTCAACAAGTACAAAGGATCAAATTGGTCACAATAAGATAACTCCAAAGCATGTTCAAGTTGATTTCCATTTCACATCGTCATTATGAAAAGTGTGAAAGGATAACTGTACAGTGTGATAGATGTCATAAGACAGAGTCCTCTCATTATTACCGCTCCTTGTTCCTCCAACACTGTGTTCATCATCTTGCCACCATGACACTTTCGATTTCACGGCTGATTTCTCACTGCTTTTAGCACTAGGTTGCTTCTCAAAACTTCCCAAATCCCCGGAGTCATCTGAGAAAGACTGACATAGAACAATGTTTAAGTCAGAGTAATAACTTCAGTAAAAGACTTTAATGAACCATGACAACTTTTGTTTTCTGCTAGTTATGAATAAGAGAATTTACCATAATAAACAATCAGTGTTTTAACTTGTAAGATATATGAATCTGGTTTGGATAGAACAGATAAATACACTTGCTTTCAGAGTCACTTAGTTTAACTGATGTTTGTGAAGCACATTTATATTCAGAGATTAATTCTGAATCCATTCAATATTTGCATAGATGTGATTTGGAAAAAGAACCAGTGAATCAAATGCCTTTTAATTCTATTCAATGTGTAGAAACCTGAGCATGTATAGGCAGATGCACATTTCAGGTATTGGAAAGGGAACAAATGTATCAGATTCGTGCTGGCTTAACAGGGCTATATACTGTAGGATCACATATTCAATGAAAAGTAGCAGTGTAGCATGCACAGAATGTTTAGTTACCTCCTTTAAGAACAGCTCAAACTGTTCATCCAGCTCCTTCTTGCTCAGTGAGTGCGTCATAGTAATACTGTTAAGTCCATCAGTCAATGGTGAGCCAGACAGCTGACACCTAGAGGAAAGACATTTGGGTGAAAACATTACAACTTATGCGTATAGGATGGCTTACTAACAAATGTTGACATATGAAAAATTACAATAAAATGTGTAAATGTGATACAACTAGAAAGTTGAATGAACCAATTGCTCCTGCCAGCATGTAAAGTTGCTGTTAATCTTTTAGTTGTGTCTAATGTTATATGTAATGAATGATTAGCATTGATTTAAAGCCAAACATATCCGTTGTGGTAAGCTGGTCCTTTGAATACTACATTCTAAACACTGTGATCTACTTACAAGCTTTTACTAACCTTTAAGAAGGATTCAAATGATTCAAATAAATGCTAAATATTAATATCATGTCAGCAAGGTGTGAAAACACGGGGTAAAACCATACCACGCACTGTCTTTCCTGTTAAAATGAAACAACGCTAATCACCGCCATGTTATTTATGTGCCAGAACCTATACAGACTCCTTAATTCGCGTGTGAAGTGCTAACGCCATTAAGTTCACCGTGAAGATGCCAAAAAAATAGCATTACATTGAATTTGATTTAAAAAAAATTATAAATGCACTTTGGGTAAAGGTGTTGGGCCATATTTCCGAAGAATTTCAGGTAATTTAGACAGCTGGAACCTAGCAACCGAGTCGTTAATGTCATAGCTAGTACGTTAGCTTACTAGAGCAGTATGCTAACTTCACTCTCTACATTCGAAATAATGCACTCCTCTCATTAACGTATATCGGTTAATGTGCGTATCGGTTTTGTGTCGCCAAAACTCGCGTGAAACACTGGAAAGTACCTGCTTTTTGGGTTTTACACTCCGTAGAAGACTTGTTGGCTTGCTTGTTTGTAGTTCTTTTGGAGTGTGTATCAGTTCCCGCGACACTAACCTCATTGGTCAAAAAGGAACGCATCATAAGACAAGAGGGGATTCGTTGGTCAAGCTTCTTCTTCTCCACCGTATGTGGAGGAAGACCCGCCTCTCACCTGCCTCTCATTGGTTTAGGCATGAAGAGGAGTAATTGGCCACATAAGCCAATACTACCATGCTAACCCAATGAGAGGCAGGTCGGAAGCGGGGCTTCTTTTACGTTCGGGGGAATAAGGAATGACGTTTGTACAAAATTGAACGTTCTTTGTCATGTCAAAAATCATCGCTTTCATTTATCCATCGGAATTTAACCACTGAAATGTTATTGTAACCAAATATTACATTTTAAAGATTGTGACCACCAGAAGCTAAAAAATCACAACAAAATCATAAGGCCATTGTTTATTCATTACTCATCTTCCTTAAAATAAGAGCGAGTCTGAGTGTTTCAAAACTTGTGAATCTTCACATTTATCAGGGAACCTACATCATGATTTCTCTTGATGAGAAGAACCGTTTTTAAATCAGGGACACTTACTAACACACGGAGTAACAGAGAAGAAGAGCCCATGATCCATAATGCGAAAATTGTTGCTGTGTTACAGGGCTTTTAAAATGATTAAAACCCTAAATGTTGTTGCTTCTGTGGGGAGCTCAGGTCTCTTTCCGGGGTTAAACTAACCTAACTAACTAACTAACTAACTAATTCACATAGGTTATTGATTATCCTGTTTATAAATATATAATTGTTTTCATCATGTCCGGGTTAAATGAAAGAACAACTGGGAATGTGACAGCAGTGTGCAGGTACATTTTTGCGCAGGTGGTTGTGCCTGAACACTTGTGAATGTGTATTTACCTCTCGGTGACTGCCTTTACTGTAGATGCAGTTCAAGACGCTCACACCTAATATCCAAATTTGGTCGTACCTCCTGCAAAATAAAGATAAAGATAAAGAGACTGCTGTTACCCTCAAATTGCATTAACATATCTTTTAACATGCACTCAACCCTCATGAACAACAACACATCTAAGTTATTAATATTTTCTATTGACAATAAAAAAAAGCTGCTGTCTTGCTTGCCTGCCTGCGGTGTCACATTACATTGGTGATTAATTAAATCAGTGTTGAGTTCCTCTGTCATTTTGCAGTAAATCAGACATATTGACTGTCGTTAAACCAGTTCAAGAACACTCTCACGATGTTATAATTTTTAATTTTCTCTCCGCTTGGAGGCAGTACTGAGCTGAAGATCAGTGACAGACTGATCTTCTGCTTTATGTCTGTGTACCTGGAAGGGCAGGCCGTCAGTAGAGATCAGTAGTAATCTAATAAACTCTTCCCTGCTTGCTTTTCAGAGGACAGGAAGGATCCATATAAACTCTGTTTCCACCTGACTCCGGTTCTGTCCCCCA
The DNA here is from genome assembly GCA_016785305.1 of Colistium nudipinnis. NCBI lineage: Eukaryota > Metazoa > Chordata > Actinopteri > Pleuronectiformes > Rhombosoleidae > Colistium > Colistium nudipinnis. The sequence continues at coordinate 402,249 of JAFBJU010000410.1, forward strand.
TAACCTCACACCAAATACACACACACCTACACACACCTACACACACACACACACACACACACACACACACACACACACACACACACACACACACACACACACACACTGTGTGTCAAGGATACCAGAAGGGGCACTGACATTATATAGGCTGTTTTTTATTCTGTCCTCATCTAATTTATTAACCTTAAACACATCACACATGAAACATAATGCTCTACAGCTACACCCACAGGATGTCTGATTAATTTCTGGAAGCAAAGCTCATAAAGCAACTAAAGGAGAAATGAATGCATTAGACTACGGTCGTATATTTCATAGTTATGATCCAGTCAATCAAATTAAACTTACTTATAGTTATACTTTACACTAACACTGTTGAGTGGAGAGGAGATTTTCCTGAAAAGATTGTAACTTACAGGAACGCAGCCATCCAACCGTGCAACCATGAACTGTGACCTCAGGGTTCTTTGTAAACTTTCTTGACAAATGCTAGCTGAAAAGAATGCTTTCAATCTGGGTTTAAAGGCTGGTTGTGCTGGTTTTCATGTTCTCTGTGGATCATACGTTTACATGAAAGCATTAAAATACCTGTAAAAAGACTGGTCATTTGTGATTTAAGAAGGAAGTGGTGATTCTCTGTGACACAATTCTAATTCTAAGCATACAGTGCATGGTTATGATAAAATACTGAGCTTTCACTTCCTAGAAGTGCAGTCATACATAACAGTAAATACTACCGTTTCTCCACTTCCTGTGTCATATCTGTTTTGTAAACCTAAATGAGGGGGCAAGAATAATAGCCAGAGATTAGCATAACAGGGTGAACCTAACAATGATAAATGATTTTCTCAGTCATCTAAATTAATGTCTAATGTCAGTGGGGCCAATTTTCAGCCCAGAGGTTTTATACGTAAGGCCAGAATACTTGGAGCAACTGGGATACATTAAGATCTATTGTACTTCTTACTTTGCTTTAGTTTCTATTACTGACATAGTTTAACAAAAAATGTAAGTTAAAATTGTATTTCACTGCAAAAAGATGTCCTCGGTACTCTGTAAAGATTGTCAATAGTTATTTATCAATATGGGCTATATAAATAAATGTTGCTTTGATTCGATTTGAAATATGCATAGGTCTATCACAATGTTGATTAGTTAAAAAACAACTTGCTAAACAACAATTAGCTAAATTAAAAAAAGAAAAAAAATCACAGATTTATCTAAGGAAGACAGGCCTGATAGCATTGTTCTTTGCCATCTTTGGATGGACTCTAACTCAGTGGTTCTTAACCTGGGTTGGATCGAACCCCAGGGGTTCGGTGAGTCAGTCTCAGGGGTGCGGCGGAGGTCAAGACACACACATTGTTTGCACGACCATTCCATTCACCTCACTCGTATGATTTGTGAGGTGACGTATGATTCAGTTATTATGTTTTTGTGTGAAATGCATGTTTTTTTGGTTTTGTTCTTTGAACACATTGATTGTGTGTGCAACTGATGCATGGTTTATTTTGTTTGGTGAATGCGCGCATGAAACTTGCGTGGGTTCTGTACCTCCAACAAGGTTAAGAACCACTGCTCTAACTGTTGTCCCACGACCTGCCTTAATGGTGTAACCCTCCAGAGGGAGTCCTCCAGTGTCACCCACTGGGATGCCAGGCTCATGGCCTGGGGTTGCCCACGTTTGGGCCAACACCTACTCTCAGCTTGTGTATATATTTCAGTGGCTCTGTGGCCTGTGGAGGTTTCACCGTATCACAAATGAATGCCATCAGTAATATCTTACAATGTTTAAAAGCTCATCTGCACTTGTGCCCCACTTTATAAAATAGTTGGTGACATCCATAACTAAGAGTCAGAAAAACCGAGACACAATGACTGTGCTCTTTGTGCCACAGTCACAGTATTTTCATTTTCCATTTGCTACATCTACTGTGAGCTAATTGCTCACTTTCTCAAGATGTTAAGGCATTTGGTTTCCAGTCAATAAGCTTTAAAATCTTTGTCATTCCCTGCCTCTATAAAACATAATGTAACGGGTTCAAAAGTTGAGTTATTCTTATATTAACTAAAGTCACCCACTCATGGTTGGTTCCATCCTCACTGTAAAAATCTTTACTAATATGGTATTTATGAGAGGCTGCTATGGACGATAATTGAAACTCAACTCACTTAACTCAAATCCCCTTTCTCTGACCAAAAATCTAATCTATGCTCTGTACAACTTAAAACCCATGATATATTTCATGTCTTACCCCATTCCATTCCCTGCTTTATTTCAAATAATATTTGTGCAGTTGCAACATTCTTATCCTTAGTAAAGATTAGAAGTCGTTTTTTTTCAACATTGACATCTTGCTTGACAAAGCGAGACCAACAGGTGTAATGTTTCAAGATTTACCAGAGTTGTCTTAGTCTCTGTCTTTGCTGGAATCATTGATTGCAGTGTTTTAGTTTAATCTAATTCCTTCAGGTGGTGGCATCCATCGGATCTATTGAATACAAGAGATTGCCTGGAAGATATCATGACCGATATCATGATCGTCATTTGACTTTGTTTATGATTAGCCCAACAGTTAAGCGACCCAGCAGAATCCTGATTAGTTGATTGGCCACTTTGACACCATGTAACAATGTTAGTAGACTCCAGGGAAAGGATAGGACCATCAGTGTTGTATCTGCCCATTGCTCAATGTGAGGTCGACACATTACGATGGGAATGCTGATCCACACATTTTTTTTTTTGCATGTGTGTGTCTGATGTAAGTGCACCATATCCCTGCCTTAATGAAAACATTGTCCTTTACTGCCATACTGACATTGGGATCACATTCTCCACAGTGAAAACTAGACAGCTGCCTTCATCCTTCAACCCACCACTCCATATTCTGATTCATATTCATGTGTAGATGCTATAGAAAAGTGGCATATAAGGATGCACTTTCATCTCAGATAATTGCAGTGACCTTCACTGAGATTTAAGTGCAATTTCATTTCCTGTTTTAAAGTATATAGAAGATGCGTATTTGAACTTTTCACTTTTCAGTCTCCTTTAATGAGGTGAGCCGAAAGAGGAATGAGGGTACTTTCGGACATATCAGGAGGAAGTATATATTAACTGTACTATAAAGCCTGGTTTCACAACGTTTTAAGTACACATTGAGATGTATAATGTTACCTGTGCCCTAAAGAAACAACAAAAAAATATTATTGGTTTGAAAGCTAAATAAGACGACAACAAGAAGTTGACAACAATGACTAAAGTGGGAAGAGGTGAAAAATGTTGACGTGAAGATTGTTCAGAGGTCAAATCCATTGTATCTGCATAGCAGAGTGAAGGGCTGAGCAAGATATTGACCTCTGAAACAAGGACAATTCTGTAGTAAAAGCACTGTCAAATTATATCATTTTACACACCACACTACAAAACTAGCGATGATGTGATTCAGTCCGTTATGGCCCTTATCCCTCACCTATACCGTACAGATGTACAGTATGTTCACTCTGATCAGCATGTTAAATGATGAAACCCATCTCTGTTCTGTTTGAATTAAGTCACACATTTATCCTGTTACTAATAAATTACGCTGTCAGATATTTATCAACCTTTGCTTGGATGCGCTGTTTCATTCCTGTCACCTATTCTGAATAAAGTATAAAAGAATGATGAATGATGAATGAACCAATTGAGAGATAAATGGTTGAAAAAGTATGCCACACAAGAGAACTAACAATCTGTCCAGACCTCAGCAACTGGAGGTTCAATCTTGTGATTGATCAGCTGGGAAAAGCTCAAGTCTCTCCATCACTTCCTTCCTGAGCAAACCACATAATGTCTGCTGAGAGCCGAAAAAAGAATTGTAGAAGATATCCTCGTTCCCCGGTGGAGACAGATCTCCTCTGTGCTGTCTGTTCCTCCTCTGGGCTGAATGTTTGAAATGACAGCGTACCCGATGGCCACTGACGAGGATGACATACCCTCAGATATCCGTGTGCTGTCTCAGCTCTTGTTGTCGTGTTGAGAAATCTGTCACTCACAATTTTGTGCTGTGCCCACACAGATGAAGCTATGCCAAATAGGTCACATTTTAATTGAATCCTCGCCAATCTGTGCTGTATATCAAGAACTGGGTCTTGTTTTTCTCTGCAGCCTCCAAGAAATAACTATTTGGAATTTTATCATACATAAAACAAATCATTCACCACGTCTGTGTAACTTACAGTGATGTCTGCCAATGCCATATGGGAGAGGGATTAGCTGTATTTCCAGGGGGGAAAGTGGTTTGGTTTAAACTGGTGGAGAAATGGCACCACTTGTTCCTGGAATACAGTAAAAAAATTGATCATGTCAGTGCACATTTTTTTTAAGAATTTTAAAAATGTTTTTATTTATTGATTTATTTGGCCACTTCGCAGCAGAAAAATACAAAATCATTTGGACTACCTGATCAATGTAGATACATTTTTTTTTATTTTTAGCTCTATTTTTTATCAAATTTTATATGGATATCTAACCATTTTTGCTGCACAATGTGCACTTTAGAAGAACTGAGCAGAATGGCAATAGAGTGATTTGTATTATATGAACAAAAATGCAAAAGTTAGTGCAGTCCAGAATTAAATGAGTGGAGCAAAATATAGCAATTATATATAATCGGATACCAGTTCCACTACGTTGTTTTAGACATCATTGTTAAGCCATGTCTCCCTGAAAAATATGAAATTGCAATCCATGAGCCTTTTCTGTCTGAGGGTCCAAGTTTGCAGTTCGTCCAGCTTGTTTGCCAGTACATTCGTACATTTATTTATGTTTCCCTCTTTTATTTTCAAATGGTTTAATTAATCAAACATATTAGTTTCAATTTTTTTCTAATTTGTTAAATTAGTAAGTTGAGTTAATATCTTGCTTTACTAGCAGTGTTTTTTGTCTTCTTTATTATGGGCCCAGTTTAAAAGAATTGTCTCTATAGTGTTTCTGAGTTTGCTGAGTCAGCTTTTGTCTGCTCCTCCATCGTGTCGATAAATGACCTCTCCAGCTACTGGCAGGTTTTTTTTCAAGGTTTATCAAACTAAAAACCTTCCAGCAAAGCATTTTAAAACCTAATCAACCGACACATACTAAAGCCAGATAGAAAATCATCTGGCATTCTTCAAAGGAGATATGATCCAAAGTGAGGGAGCGAAGGTAGGGTAGGAAAAAAGGGAAAACACATTGTGACATGTCACAGCAGGTGTATACTGTATGATTAAATGACTGATGGCTAAATACTGTCCTATGATCACTGCCAATAGGGACACTGCATTTGCATCAAACTTGCTGAGCTGATACCTAACATAAATGCAAAACATCTTGGAAATATGGTAAACACACTTCATGGGGATCATCACCATGCTCTTAAAATGGTGATGTCTCCAGTAACATGACTGATCTGGTCTCACTCTCCTCCACAGCCCATGAACATAATCCTAAACTCTAGTGACAAACCCAAGGCCACTGGCAGAGTAGTTATTCTGCATGTCCATCCTGGTTTGCTCATTTTGCTCTGAGGACTAAACATATGTATGCGGTCCATGTCATATTTACACCCCCAAGTCATACAGAAGGTGTATGAATTGATGTTTGAGAACAGTATACCCCACTTAGCTCTGTATTTATATTAAAAATTAAATCCAATTTAAATATAAAATTACCACATGAAATATTAAGTGAGATTGTAAATATTTAATGCAAGCCCTTTACCATAGGCCTGGTATTCATTACCATGCAGTGTTGGATTTTAATGGGCAATTTCCCCGGAGACTGTGTGGGTTCTATTCTCATGGACAGCTACAGCAGGGGGCGCTGTTGCTCTGTGGTTCTTTGGTAATCTCATCCAAAGCTAAAAACATAATGGAGGCAGGAGATAAACTGGGGGGAATGTTTTGGCGATTGTTGTGTTTGTTAATTTCTTTTGACAATTCATAGGTCAAATCTGTCCTGTGCTGTGGTACTTCTGGTGCTTAGGGGAAGGCAAAGACGAAGATTTATACAAGGGAACCCCTCTGTGATGAGAGAGGCCGCGAGCTGAGCATCTTTTCATGTTGTCCATTTATTGCATGCTGGGATAAACTCGAACCACTAAAAAGAAAACTGGCCTTATTGATTCATCTTCTGCACATAAAAGAAAAATAAAATAATAACATTCCAGCTGTAGCCTATAGGGGTCAGACTTACACTACATTTTTTAGGACTCAAAATATAGAAGAAAGAGTTTCTATTTGTTTTTCTCTATGATTGATTCCTTCAGCCTCGCCATCGCGGGGAAAAGGGATTTCCGCATGAACAGTAAAATTAGACATTGTGTGACGATCTTCAGGTTTGACTGGAACAAAAATAAAAAGCTTCCACGTGAAATGGCCAAGGAGAGGGACCACGTCTTTCCAATTTACCACAAAAAAATGCAAGAAATCGAAGGAGAAATTCAAGAGAGGACAGGGTTAGATGAAACTAAAGAGGACAGAGAGAGCTTTGAGTTAAAGAAATTAGCTTTATAGAGTGCTGGGGAGGAGGTGGGTGTAGGGTTAGAGATGCATGGGCACGCAGCTCCTCTGAGGCAAGGCAGGGGGAACATTAATCATTGGGAGACATCTGTTCATTCCGCCGCTTTACAATTCTGTCAAAGAGTTGGGACTCAAGCCCCCACCCCCCCAACATACACACATGCACGCAGGCACGCAGGCACGTACACAGTCAGAAAAAAAACTGTCTTTTGTTGGATGCATGGACAGGCAGAGAGAAACTTCAGAGCCACTTTCTGCTGAGAGCTGCCTTCATTTTGATTTCCACTGAAGGCCATTTAAGATGAAAAAGGGAAGGAAGAAGCAGGGAAATGTGCACAGTGTGTAACACAGTGCCGTCGTCTGCATACGGCTGGTTTTATGGCGCAAGACATTCACACGCCATGGGCCTGTCATGGCTATGCATGCCATGGGCTAACATTCCTGTGCTCACAAACATTTGCATACGTTATTTTTGAGGACTTTCTATTGACGTGCACTCTTCTATTGTGGGATTATACATTTGACTGTAATTGGTGCACATCTTCAAAATAATACAAAAACTTTAACCATTAATTCCTTCAGCATGACAGGTAGACTTCAATCACATTCACAGCAAACACAAGTTAACATACTGCTGCATTGTATCTACATAGCTGCCACAACTGGGTGCCACACACCATTTCAAATGGAACCTGGCATCAGACCTGTATTATTGCATGTGTATTTCCAGTTTTCATCATTGACTACAGTATAAATGAACAATCACAGAACCTTTGATATGCAGCAAAGTGGAGTTGAATGTTGTCATATCAACAGTAAGCTGAGAAGAAAAGACGAGAACAAAAGCTGTTGAGGCTGATTTGAGGCATCATTGGGTCCTGCTCCAAAATCAGGACTGTGTCTTAAACGTTCCGCTGTGAGAAAGGATCCTATAAATCTCTCTTACCTAGCAAGATACGTATGTGTTCATGGGTCCTTTCAAAAGCTCTTGGATATGTTCGGTTGAAGTATGAAATCAAATCTGAAGTCAACCTGTGAGCGTCCAAATGTGTCATCTCATTGGCAACAGAGGGAAGCACAAGATGAACGAAGCCTTTTTGTAGCGTTTGAGGAATGCAGGCATGAGGGCGCTTTGTCATCATAATATTGAAAGAGAGTTCTTTGACAGTTTGTGCCTTTCGGCCATGAAGGTGTGTGCTGCCTTGTTTCACAACTCATTAGGGTTAACATGTTAATTGATTGCCTGCTATTCAAGCTAATATAGGGGTTTCTGCAGATTTCTAAAGCTCTATGGAACTTTCATATCAAGACTTTTTATTTTTGTTGGTATTTTATGTCCTTGACAGCAGCTAATATAATCTAAGAAGGAAGTAGAACTGAACAACACACTCTTGCTTCCTTTCCCTATCATTATATTGTTCCCTGTGCTTTGCCTATGCATTTCATTGATCAGTTTTATTCAACATTACTTTACTTTGTAGTTTAGGATGTTTTGTTCCTGCTTAAATTATAAAAATGCAGATGAGTAAGAGCACTGTATTGCAACACTCACACGTACATGCACCCATGCACAGACACACACACATAAACACCGCTAAACAAAGCAAAAGAATTATAATAAAATAAATAAATAAATACATTTATTTTGCAATTGCTCAATTTAAAATGCTGGTTATTAATCTAAGTCCATATATATCATATATATTGTGTTTAATCGTAGAAACCTGCAAAATACAGAGGTGCAAAAATGTGGGTAACCTCAACTAACTTTTAAAGTATAAAGAGAGGTTTGAATTGATAAACATAATAAAGATAAAGTGGATCTGTCATTAGTGCACTTTCACTTGGGAAATCCACAGTTGATGGACACTTCTCTGAAAACAATCAAGCAAGCAATTCACAGCAGTATTCAACAAACCGAGCTTATGTCTGGTGATAGGACCAACAGTTAACAGACATAAAGAGGTTTCAGTGCCGTATTGCTGGATTCAGCAGAAACATTATTACCCAAACATCATGCACTTTTTTCACAGATCCCTATAATCTATTAAAAACAGAGGTAAAACAGGGATTAAACTGTTCAAACTCTCCTGTCTTGACATCAAGTTCAAATATGTTTTATTGACATGACCATCAATTAACAAAACATAGTAGTTTCATAATTCAAACAACATAAACCAAAAAGCAGATCAAAGTGGTTATGACAAGGCTTGAAATTAGGAATGAAGACTGACGTAGATGTTTATTTTTTCACAGGTAGATTTTGCATCAGGAGTTTATCACATCTCTCTGCTAAAGAGGATTGTTGTCTTTCGAAGCGAGGCAAGGAGATTGGAACCAATTATGTATGTCTCTTCTGCATCATAATGCGCAGAGGCATAGATATTTAGGATGTGTCTGTTGTTTTTGTTGTACCTCACAAGCACTCTGTCCTTGTTACTTTCAGGGTCACTTCTGTTGTAGTACATCCTTACTTTGTACGGCAGGTCTTTGGAATGAGGAGCGTTGAGGTTCCCGATGGTGTAGTACTTGTATTGCCGTTCGTCCTTTATCACTGGGAGCAGGGACTCTTTGTTTTGAAACGCATGAAATCCATACTCTCCATGTGTGGGGTCGCACAGAGCCAACATGTTGTTGTCCAGGCAGTTCCGAACATACCACACCAGCAACACCAGGCCGTGGCGTGGTGGTGGTTGGCCAAACCCGCTGTCCTGCAGTGCTTGTTTCGAGTCCAGAGTTTCCAGAGATGAGGTCAGACTGAACGAGAACAGCAGTGCGGTACAAAACAAGAACCGCACCGCTCCGCCATGTGCCATGTCGAATGTCATCTATGAAAAAAAAAACAAGCCTCTCTATGTGTTACCGTCTTCAGCGAATGCAGAGCAACCGTATTCTGTTGGTTGGTAATGTCAGAACCAAATTTGACTGTAACAGCCTTGTGCTTTCTGCTGCAGATGAAAGAGCAGCTTGGTCCTGTGGGCGACCTTTATCTGTCTTCTCTGTGTAGGATGAAAGCAGCCCAATTTTTTTATTTTGACCAAAGGTAAAGTCATTTTCATTCTCTTTCTCTTTGCGAGGAAAGGGGAAGCGATGTGTTTGCTGTGCAGCTGGGCTCTGCGGTGGGCTGGCTTCAAAATTTAGACAAGTTAAGCCTGATCTGTAAATATCCAATGTATTTAATCTTAATAGCAGCAAAGTGGATGCACCAAGCAGCATCTGTGTGTTATTTAGAAATAAGATAAGATAAGATATTCCTTTATTGTCCCAAAAGGGGAAATTTGCAGCATTGCAGCAGCAGAGAATAAACAGTAGAGAAATTGAAAAATACAGAATAAAGAGTAAAGATTAAATAAAGCTGTGCAAAAAAACTAAAGGATACAGTGCTGAATATGTACAATGGCTACAGTGTATTTAGATGAAAAGATTAAAAAGTTACACAATGGATGAAGTAATAATGCGACAATCTTAATTTACAGAGTTATAGGGAAAATGATAATATGCAGTTAAAAATATACGGTGTGATTGTAATGACTATAACCATACAGAATTGAAATTTACAGGAGACAAAAGTGAATGCCATGGTATTTAAAGTATGATCCGGAAAAAGTGCATTATTTAGTTAAACAAATTTTCGGTGTGATAGAAGTTTGCCATTCAGAATATTTGAAATTTACATTAAAACAAATATATATATATGCAGTCTTAGATTTACATGTGGTCCGAGTGAAAACCTGACTGTGTGTGTTTGCATTGTGACACAAGTAGGGACACATGTATTTTAAGATTTAAGTTAACAGGCAAATTACATTTTACACTTCTGCTTTCTCTCTGACAGGGGAAAAACATATGTAAAATTAAAGACAGCTCTTAGCATAAAAAAGTGAGGGAACATTTGGGTTCCCTGTTCGTGGGAACTTCCTGTTCTTTGTACAGCAAAGCACACATTCAACGATGTGCGGGTATACTGTACCTCAACTGGACAAGCTGCTGAGTGAAGTGGTAATTCCCTTTAGGTTTACCAGCATGAGCTGTGAACACTACACTGTTCACATTAATAAGCCATTTAATTCATTGTTATTATAAAATATAAAACAAGTAAAGCCATCATGTTCTACCCTAGTATAGCCAGACAAATGTGCAAATCCCCTTGCGTACAAGTATGCGTGTCCTGCTCTTTATACCACCCCTCAAAAAAAAATATACAGTATATATAAATATATTTTATGGTTTGAGGTTCAAATGTTAAGGTGGAGATTACCAGGCTGAGTTTGGTTCTCTCAAGTTTAGTACTGGGCTGGGTTGGGGCTCCTTTGGGAATACACAACCTACAATAAGGTGTTCTTTGGATGAAACCAAGGCTAAATATATTGACTAATATGAAATAAAGAGTAATAAATAGCCATATAAAGTTTGCTACTGAAGGAAATCATATGATGCATGGAGGAGAGTTACAGGGTAATGTTGAATTGTATAACTTTGATTGTGTTAGGCAGAACAAAGGAGCCAAATGGGGAACAATGCAAAAATCCGAAGTATATTACTAAGCTAGCTAGCCACACGTTGAATCCAAAAGGCTACAAGACAAACTTCTGCAAGAATATTAATATCTTTTTTTAAAAACACAGAGCTCACTCGCTTCTAGTAACAAAAGTCCACAGAAGTCTTTCCCTTTGGAAATGCATGCACTTTAGTGTCGCCTCTTGACCTCTGCAGTTATTTCACTAGCAGTTCAGGCTGACGGGTCCCACTGGGTAAAGCATCTGACTTTAGTGTGGACCTTCAGAGAAGTAGTGCATTATGGGATACTGATGGCTATTGATTAGCAAGAATAGCTTGTGTCTCCTCCAAATTAAAGGAAATTATGTCCCTGTTCCAAGCCACATTATCAGCAGGATTTAGCCTGGTTGCACAGTTAGATTTTTTTAATCATAACAAAACTAAAGAACTAAAAACAGAACTAAAACTTCTTCATCTTTTGAGGCAGTTTGCATTTAGTAATACCATGGGTTGTTACTTTTTTAAAAAGGGAATCAGCTATTTTCCTCCCTCCCTAAATCTATTAATTTTTATGGCTTCAAGCCACCAGCCACCCCACACACTACTGAACACATACTTGGTGTAATTGTAACCAACATGTTGGTGTCTATAGTACTTAGTCACATTATAGCCCAGTAAAAATAATAAGCTAACTAAATCTTGGTCATGAAATTTTTTTTGAAATGTCACAATTATAATGCTTTCTCGCCCTGTGTGACTTAATGTTGCCCTCGGCAGCATTCTAAGATCTCAGCAGGTAATTTAGTGAGTATAAACTTATCACAGAGGAGTTGTTGCCCAACATTTTGTTTTGCAGTAATGCCATATGTGGCGGGGTAGTGGGGCTGAAGATTATTTAGGTATTTAATTTAATAAAGGAGACCGACAACGCTACCTGGGGACTTGCACCCCAAGAATAGGTGTGGTAAGGCATTTAAGAGACACAGATTCATTAACTGCTGGGACAGAGACACGTCTCAAAGAAATGTATTTTTATTAAAGTCAAGCTAAAATAATGCAAACTCACTGCTGTAAAAGAGAGTTATTAAATACCAGATTCAGTATATTAAATAGTTGTAAAATAGTGTTTATTACAAAAACGAGTTGGTATAAAAGCCAATATTAAAAGCTTACACTTACTAAGAACTAAATTAAGTTTAGTGGGTCGCAGCCAGTTAGTGAAGTTAGTAAACACATGCACAGCAAAACAGCCACACATACTCCCAGTGTCTCTGTCAGTCTGTGCAGTGGCGACTAGCCCCCCCAATGAGCTGGCAACCAGGTCCACTATAAGAAATAACCTAAAAACAAAGTTTAAACAAATGCATCCCAGCTGGCTTTGACACAATTGAACATTTAAACAGTATCAAGAAAAAGAGCAAAGCAACACTAAGACAAAATCAAACTGTGACTGTGAGAACATGAGTGACTTTTTTTTAGCATCGTATTCGCTGTATGACTGCATGCACCGAACCGTGACCTCCGTACCGTCGGTACGAATACATACACCGTTACGCCCCTATTTCTCAGTGTCTGTAAGGTCCCACTTTGTGAACACCTTCCTGAGGTGTGGACCACAGAAGGGAGCAAATTGCATCATTGACTGAATTGACTTTTTCTAAGTGACTTGACAAGGGCAAGACAGAAGTTCGACACATAAATACAATTAGTGACCATTTTTTTAATTAGGAATACAGGAATTACATTAAAATGCACAATGTACATCCAATTACATGAAATATATTTTGCTGGTATCATAGTCGATTGAACAACACGGGTTTGTATCATAATATAGCATATCATAGTTTTTTTAATTCTTAATTACTGTATTTGATTTACTCTTGCTCACTGTGCTCGCCTCTCATCCTCTCAGCTCCATCCACCTATCCCTGAACATTTCGTCAACTAAGAGTATAAATCATAAAGAGTTTAGCCTTCTGATCATAAAACTACAATGAAAAACTGACTAAATGCATATTCTAATATTCTACACTTGCCCTTAGCACCTTTGCTCTCTATTCCTCCTCATCACCCATAACCATCTCTTGTCACTCTTCCTCTTCTTCTTCCTCGACTATCTCCACAAGTTTCCACATCTACAATATTTTTGTATTATCATAGACTGGTATATGCCAAAATATTCGCCAGGATGTTCCCAGACAATGACTGATGCAGTTTTGAAGTATTATCCAGATTACTTGAGAGTCACGGAGTGAGCTGCATCACAGGGTAGCAGTGCCTCCTCTTTTTGCTGTTTCGGACTAAAATGGAACGGACAAAAAGAAAGCTGAACTGTTAAGCTCAGGTTGTTTGTTTGTTGTTGCCTTGCCCCATGTAGGGAAGGTCAAATCAATGGTGAACATGTTTTGCGCTACCTTTTGGGGGTCGGCTTATGTTGGACCCTAAGAAAAGACTACAGATGCTATAAGTTAGGAACATAAACACTCAGTGAAAACAGTGATCATTAATTGTATTTGTAAAGAGCGGGAAGACTGATGACCTTATTATTGATCTGAGTTATTATGTTCAGGCAATTAGGAAACAGAAAAACAGATGTCTGGTATAAAAACATGGGAACATTTTCAAATTTTACCAGGGGAGAGTGGGAGGTATAACGAAAAGATTCAGGGATTTTTGGGAAACATGCAGGGCAGTGCTCACAAGTGATGGGTTCTGCCCTTGGACACATACTTACCCTTTTTTGTTTCTACTTTGAAGTGGCACCAGTGGTCCCAGATAAATATATGTAAAACTAGAAATTAGCATAATATCATTTTTCAACGAAAAAGTCAGAATGAGTACAAGACACCGCTGGTTGGATGGTGTACAGTATTTTCTAGAGGAAAAATGTTTGATGTTGGTATTCTAAACAATATATTATATATGTACAGTTTGTAGTCATTATAATGCCCCTACTATGAATGAATCGTAGTGAGATGTGCGTTTGCGTGCCGGTTGTTATTGTCAAACATAACATGACCTAAGTGCATCTGTGCTTTTTTGTGTTCCTCGACACTAACTGAGTCACACTTCCCTTTGAGCCAGTCTGACACTTCTATTGAGGAGCTGCCAGGCCCCCCGGGGCTCGCTCTATACCTCATCCCTTTACTGCAGCGTCAGCCTGCTCCCACAGCCACCTCTGAAATTAACCCGCACACTCATCATATACTATATTCTCTCCACACAAAATTGACCCCCATTAAATCTGCAGCACACATCAGCCCTGGTAATGAAGCCAAAGTGTTTAATACCACTTCACATGATGGCACAGCGCGGTTGATGAGTTCCTTCTGTACTCCATCAATGGGATGGTGTGTATGGGTATGTGTTGGTTAATGTTTTTGTATATTTCAGGTCTCAAGCTAAATTCACATCTTTCAGCTACCTGAAACATCACTGACAACGAATTGCTGAATCAATTCTAAATAAAATGCTGAATCTACCAAATGTGTGACTAAATTAATGTAATTTGTAAATATACACACAATATGACCCAACTATGGAATATGATGCAAAGACCAAGCAGATAGGATGCTTTACATTATATTGACTGTGCAAATTACCAACTGACTTAGAAAGTAATCTCAAGTTTTAAAAGCCATTTTATGCCTACACAGGAATTTTTAATTATTGCTGATCAGGTTAAATGTCGGTGAGGACAATGCTGTCTCAAAATAAGGTAAATGACATGGATGCACAGACATGAGAACTTCTGAGAAAAGACATTTTATCGGCTTAATGTTAACTAGCACACTAATATGCCAATATTATGAATTACCAAATTACAAAATTGTAATAAAATGAATTGTGTGTCAACAGGAAACTCACTGTATCATACTTTAGCTTAGATATTAACTATTAACGAGTGAAGTGATCTGGTTTGTGTCTGAAATCTTAAACCTATGAAATTTGGGGAATAAGAATGGTCTGCTAATAATGGCTATCACCCATCAAACATATATGATATTGGGAATATAAATTATACAAATAACAAATCTAAACTAAAATTATAATGTAAAAGCATAAAGTATTCAGTGTGTTTTAGCCACCTCAGTGGGAGGAGTTCACTCAGGTGCCATGGAGTTACTGTAAAGAGTTTTATTCACCTAAACGTGGTGATATCATGAATAGGTGGCATCTGCGGTTAAAACTATATTGATAAAACATAAGGTCCTAACAACATCATCTGACAGTAAGCATCAGATCAAAACCACAGGAGGTGCAGAGGAGAGGTCAAAAGGTCACGGAACAGGAGACATTGAAGGACCACAGAAATTTCCTTTCGCTTTTCTTTCTTCAAAGATGTGGTAAACCCAATATCACACATGCAGTATTTAAATATTCAAAATGGTTGTGTGTTCACTCTCAGGAAACTTAACAACATTTTTACTCAAGGTTTCTAATTTGTAGGTGGTTACATTTTTCTATATAAACCAATCAGCTACAACATCAAAATGTTTTAATGATGTAGTTGCGTCAGCTGCAAAAGTGAACCCTCCGGACTAATGTTTATACTAAATATGTCCATGCTTTAGTACACATACACACAAACGCAATTATATACCCTGCTTGCCAGTAGCATACAACTAGCCAGACTCAGTACCTTAAAAGTGACTATTGAACAACAACTATATATCACTTTTTATTTTGCATCACACTGCAGAAAGAGTTCATGGTGAGACAGACAGCATTGGAAAACAGGCAAAAAGAAAATGGAGAAGGCTTAGGCTTGAGCCCAGTCGCTATTTTTCAAACAACCGGTGGTACAGCAATTCATTGTTGTTGATCTTGAATGATTAATCAAACACGTGTTGCGATTTTTGTATGAGCTGCCATACCAGACAGCTTAGGATGACATGAGGATGCTTTCAATAGCAGCGATATATAATTGTGGGAGGGGTCCTTGTGTCACTTTGGCTTCAGTGAGCTGCCTGAGAGAAAACCTTGTCTGCTGGGCTGTTTTGGTGAGATGGTCTGAATTTTTATTTGATAGGAGCCTGTGCCAGGGAAGAGAAATGCGTCTGTGATGATGGGTTCACCTAAGATGTATATGAGAGTTTTGAGTGGAGCCCTGTGTCTGTTGAAATAATCAGTTCCCTGCTCACACTATCGTATGTGTCTGTGCACGTTTGTTAGTGCACCACATTTATGCAATGTCACAGTGGTGGTCATGCACTTCTCTGGTTTCCTTCCTTATTAGTGGTAATTATTTCAACGTTTACTGTTCACTGTTTTCAACACAAAACTCATAGCTTCCTGGATTCAGTTTCATCCCTTTAATTGAGTTGCGCACCTTCCTTCACAGAGAAAAACACTGATGGCGAGAAGCAAGGTCTGACACATTACTGAAAGTTACTGCAGTGTGTCTGGCAATAGAAAAAAACAAAAAACAGAAACAAATTGATGGTGTTAACCCTGTAATCACAACAGGTAAATAATCTGAATAACCTACTTTTGATTGGTTACAAGTGAAACCAGATGAACAAATAAACAAACACGGTATAGCTGAAACAATTGCATGTTTCTTAGTATTGGATTTTGTTTATTTGCAGCTATTTCACCAACACTTAATAGTCACATAGTTGTATCACTAATATATTCTGGAACCATTGCCGCTGCCAGCTACAATCACACGGCATTTGTACAGTATTTGACGCTCACTTAATCCTCTCTGAGAACCCACAAGCTTTGAGCATGAGTATGTTTTTCTAAGTGGATGTATCTATCCTGCAGAGCAGTACTTTACCATAGCCTGAGTAGTTTGCAGTGTTACCTTGGGAGACACACGCAGACCAACATCAATGTAGTCTCATCACAGATGTCAATCCTATTTCATGCACTATAATTGCACATACACCTCACCAGGGGGTGCTGCCCTCCGTCTGTCTGGATGATTAGCCGTGCATTAACTAGGTAATTTATGTATGAGGGCACTTATTATGACCTGAGCTTCTTACCACAGATTGCCATGCCACATCTCATTTATTGTGAGCGGCTGGTGGGGTCCCCTCAGAACAGGCCTTCCATAGGCAGAGAAAACAGTGCTCAAAAGCCACGATTGCATCTCCAACAAATAAGCCAATAACGAGGAGCGTTCGGGAAAGAAAATGCAGGGGAAACAATAAGTGACATTTACTCTCTCTCTCCATCTGTGCAGTGAGTATATGAGGGCATAATGAAAAATACAGTTCAATTTAAGATCCATTTCTCATTTCATCTTGGGCATTGTGTCAGACGTGACGAATTAAGTTATGTCAAAGAAAACACTGTGTTGGACAGAGGAAGCCTTAAGCTATGCAAATGTGTCTCAGAGTGGTTGTGTTCTGACAAACAGAGAAGAATAGCAAAACAGTCTCAGAGGTTCTGATAAACTTCAAGGGTAGAGCTACAGAATGAAATGTAAGAATAAGGAATCTAAAATATGAAGAATAAAACGCGGAAACAATGTCTTTGTTTACTTAACAGCAAAATTGTCATTAATTAATGTGTGAGGTCCCAATGTCTCTGTAAACTAAATAGTATTAGACAGCCTCTTCTAACAAACGGTTCCGTCAGCTTTCACATGTCCTGGGACTATCTGAATGTTGGGCTTTTTTGTCGGGGACAGCCAAATGAAAAATGTTCTAGAGCAGAGGTCTTCAAAAGGGGGTCTGTGACCCCTAGTGGGTCCGCAAAGGTACTGCAAGTGGGGTCGCAAAATATTTGGTTAGCCAATATATATTTTGTTTTTATCCAAACATAAATATATGAACGTGTGTATTAATTGAATTGCTTGGTATTGAATGCATAATAACAGGGTAGCTATGCCTATACATGGCACTAAGCCCAGTTTAAAATAAAACTAAATTTCATATATAAAAGTGGGTCCCTGCTCCATCATCGTTTTTTTGGGGGGGGTCCTTGGCCTGAAAAATGAGCTTGACTTCTTCAATGTACTATACTGTCTAATATGGAAGGAGTTTCTTGTGGTACCAAACATCCAGAGAGCCTTCACCCCCTCAGTGTTATGGAACATAATTCAGCTCATACTTTTGGTTTTTATTCCCTCAAATTTACTCTCAGTATTTCTTATACCCTCAGCAGTTCCCATCAACCGTTTTATTTTTCATTTTATTGCAAGGCATTGTCCTTATTGGCTGCCTGTAAAATCCAGAATTTAATTCAAAACCTCTTCTCCTTACATACAAAGCTCTTAAAGACCAAGCCTCATTGTATATAACATAGTTCATTGTACCCTATGGTCCCAGTAGTTATCTCTCGCTGCAGAGCTGCAGGATCCAAACCAGCCACAACTGCTCAACATTATTAATTGGTGCTGCTATGCTCGTTCCTGTTATTATTGGAAACATCACATATGACTGTTAATATTACTCTCTTACTGTCATTAGAAAACCCATCAGACTATGACTGTTTAGGGGTGTACTGCTCTGTGGCCTTGCATGCGCCACAGATGGGTTAAATGCAGAAGACACATTTCCCCCCGACTTGTGTGTTTGCATGTGCATGTTTGTGTGGGACGATGTGCGATTTTAATTCAAATTCTAATTCTAATTCTTCCCGTACAGTAACAGTATATTCAGATGTGTCTGGTCTCCATTTAAACCCAGCCGGTCCACTGCTCACTGCCTGCACATCAGCAGTGACTGCTGGATGAGGAAACAGGCACATAATCTTTTACATTTCTAAAACATAGGCCATATTATATTAAACCAATTTACTTTTGACTTTGTCATTATTATGTCCTGTCTCTAATCAAGTTCTGGCTTTTCAAAAAGCGGCCGAATAAGTGCATCAACCAGAAACACTAGTATAACAGCTACAGGCTATTTATTTTCAACTTATCTTGTTCTTATTAGGTCTGTTTGAAATTGACAGTCCAGAGGTGGTACAGGAGGCCTTACTTTATTTACTTTCACAAGTATCTAGGATACAAGTGATGAACACCTGAATGAATACAACCACCCAATTCTGCCTGCTGTCCTTGGCAATCTCACAGGATACTGATTACATTTCCAAATAGACAAAGGTTATACATTGCCTTAATACATGAGTGAAGATTCTATATTGTAACAATCCAAGACATTAACTTACATTCTTACTTTACATTTTATTTCACTATACGTTTGTCCTGTTACTTTTTTTTTGACTGACGCGGACTGAGCAAAAGATTGACAATGAACTGCTGTATATAGTAGGTTAAAGTAACATGTTAGTGTGATCTAGACATATACTGAGTTACTAATAGTAATACAAACCCTAACCCTAACCCCCAGTTAACCTGGTATGGTCATGATATTATTTTGTGTAATTTTAGCTTATACACTTCAAGCAGAACTGATAATTTATTTATAAAGGCTTGCTAACAATGTGACACCTCTTTACTCAGTTTACGACAATGTCATAGCATGTTACAGACAATCATTGCAATGCTTGTAGGTAAAACACATTCCACTCACTAAATTCACCTGATGATAATGTCAATAAAGCAAAATATTTGGGGATTGGGTTGAGTTTCAACCACTTGATGTTCCTGAGTAAAATATATTATTTCCATATATTTGCCAGCTTTAGACAGAAATCACTCAAATATTAGAATTTACAGTTTAAAGTTCTGAGTTTTTAGAGTTTTAACCAGACAGATGATGACTGACCTGAGCACAGGTGTTGCATTCCAAATATTGTACCAAAACTACAAACATCTGTTTTTGATCAGTTGGACAAGCTTAAACCCATCACATGTATGCTGTCAAAAATGTTTTGTATGTATGTATGTGTGTGGGTACCTGCGTGCGTGTTTATTATTGCGGCTCAATAAGTGATGGGGAAGTATCCGTCTGGAGGGCTGCCTGTTGCTAAAACCAATGTGAAGAAAATGAGAGTGGGATCTGATTGGACTGAGTGGGCCCAGCCATGAAAAAATAGAAATGAAGACTAATGGGCATATGATTGGCCAGGGAGATGGGACACAAATGAGAGGCTGCTTGAGTGGGTGGAGGCTGGGACAATGACTAATGACAACTCTGCCCCACCATTAGGACATCCACAAGCTGAGAGGATCATTGGCCTTTTGGTCTGGACAGCAGGCTCATCGACCACAATCCCATTTAGTGTGGAATGCTAGAACACACACAAGTGATCACAGACACATGCACACACACAAGGCAGATGGACACTGTAGGAAGAAAGCACCAAACACATGCACACCACACTCATCCTTTCAGTAATGACTTCAGCCACAACATTAAAAGTGACTGTTCAGCGTACATGACTATTTTTAAAGTTTTTTTGTTAAAATGAGCATTAATATCATTATGAGTCAAATGAAGCATTGTCTTCTACTATATCATCACCAACGGATACTTAATAGTCACTCAGAAAAACGTGATCCCCACTGACTACACATCTACATGTTGGTGTAGTAGCACTCAATAGTAAATAGGCTTAAGTCAAGAATGGGCAGCTCCAACCATGTTGGATTACTGGACAAAGTCAGTGAGATGCATACGCATGATTTAGGTGCTCTTATGGCTGTTTGTATGAGGCCATGTCTCATGTTGGAACTCTGTTTTAAGAACTCGACTAAGCACTCAATGAATATGAATCTATAATAAACATATTACATAAACCTGATTATAAATGAGAAGCGAGACATGGCATGAACACACAACTATGTGAAAATAAAAACAAATCGCATCACGTTACACCCTATGTATATGATTTCAGGAAAAAGAAAAGTACAGCACTTTACAACAACTGTATGACACATACCCATTATAACTATAATTATATATATATATAATGTATATATATATAAACAGTTATCTTTAACAAATCCATACAAGGCTAACATTATGAAGTGGCATGCTCAAAGACACGTGAATCATAAGATGCATAACTGTCCAGTAGGAGGCAGACAATTAAATTGTGTACGTTTCAGAGATTTTATAGGGTTATTATTTCTCTTAATTTATGTCTTTCACTTTGCGCTGCACTCCAAGTCAAATTCCTGGGTATACATTGTACATTGAGTTGGTTACAACTCTGTTCCCCCTTGTGCCTAGAGTCTGCTTAGACATCACATCTTGCATAGGTTGTGGTCAATACGTGGTCAGCCACCC
Organism: Colistium nudipinnis; assembly: GCA_016785305.1. NCBI lineage: Eukaryota > Metazoa > Chordata > Actinopteri > Pleuronectiformes > Rhombosoleidae > Colistium > Colistium nudipinnis. The sequence goes on from JAFBJU010000410.1 coordinate 423,443, forward strand.
TGACTCAGAGCTCCGAGTCTTCACTCATGAATTAATCTTGACTGACGCAGAGTCAGAGCAGATGGAGTCGTTGGGGGGTGATGCCCTTAGAGTACGGTGTAAAGCGAGCGAAGGAGTAGCAACTCCTAGGTAAATACAGGCTCTTGTTACATCATTTATAGAAAACCATATTTTCCTGACACAGGTCAACCTGCGCACGTCTATTTTTACTTTAATACATAACAATTATTGAATATAATTAATACAATCATATGAAATTTGAATCCTCTCCAGTAATCTATTTTTTGTAGTAGGACTAGACAAGTGTGACTGTGTTATTTGTGACAAATTATGAATTTCCTCAACTTATTCTTAACAGACTCTTACTGTAAGATGATATTTGAGTTCAGATCACGCTCTGAGACAAGCTCGGGCAGAAACGCCTCACTAGGTAAGTTCAAACTGCAGGTAGTAAAGCACACATTTATTTTCATTGTCAGGTGACATATTGTCTGAATGTTCAGCGCAAAAACAACAACCGCAATAAATCCTCAGCACCACGGAGAGGGGAAAAGCTATCCAGCTGGATGATTACCATTTCAAGGATCAACACGGGCATACATATTTTGTTGTCACAATGCACTACACGGCACTCATTGCAATCTGCCACTGTAGATTGCCGCTGCCACTGCATTTAAGTGTTCCTGTTTGTTTCAAAGCTTTAAAGACGCTTCCTGTTTACTAAAGCCAGGGAGCGAGAGGCCAGGGAGGCAAACTGACAGAGACGCTCGGCTCTGCCTTTCTCTTTCCCCGTTTCATTCATTTCACAGCTTTCACAGTCAGTGCTCCACAGCCCAGTCCCTCTCAAAGAGAGCTATCTGAATGTGCAAAGCTGGTAATGCTCTCTGATTAATTGGCTGGGCTTTTGCAGCACTTTGGTCTGATAGCAGCAGTGGGAGCCCAGTAATGGCTGTGTTTATTATAGGAAATAAAGTAGCTGGTAGAGCTGTAAAGTGGCAGAGTGAGGGGTAGTGGCATTCGGATCTTAAATTTCTGCATTATATAGATCAGGGCCGGGGCACATTTTCCCTACTGTCGTCAATGGGTAGTACATTTTCCTGGAGCCAAAGTTTAGCTACAGTAAATAATAATGTGACAGAGTGCTCTGAAACGGCTAATTGACTGCACTGAAAGAGTTTTTAATCGAGGGGATTGAGGGGAGAACTTTATACATTTGTGAGAATGTCAGGCAAATGCCACGGCAGAAATGTGAGGCGGGTACACGGTGTCATCATCATCGTTGACCCTGTGTCCACTGGTAGACTGCAGAGCAATGCAGACCTCAGTGTGCATCAGAGAACTGACAGAAGAATCAAAATACCCGATATAACCCAATGAATGGCGCTAAAGGCAGGTAGAGAATATATCTATCAAATAATACCATGCCAAACTATAATGCCAAACTATACCTGATAAAAAGAGCAGCAATCCCAGAGAAGGACCACACGGGTCTGTGTTCATTTGGAGTGTGAGTGGTTTCCCTCAGCACACTCAGCAAAGCCGCTTGGTGACCCTGTGTCCTAGTCACAAACCACATTGAGAGCCTCTAGCCTGTAGCCCTGTTGAGCTCTATGTCTCTGTTCTGTTCCTTCCAAGTATCTGTATAATACATATCAAGGAGGGAAACGAAGGATTTGTGGCAAAATGAAAGGTTTTTATTTTAACAAAGTCCAGGCCACGTTCACTCAAAACGAGAGGCTCTTCACAGTCCTCGAATAAAACCAGTAAGAAAATCGGCGCTCCACTATAGCTGGAGGAGTGCAGGGCCATTCGTTGCCTTCCTCTCAGGACCCAGGCTACTCTCAGAGAGGGGCCAGAACCTGGTTAACCACATGCTTTATATTGACTTCATTGATTACCTGATTCTGGTCAGCTGTCTGGCTTCCGGCTGCCACTCCCCTCTCTCTCCTGCAGCCGGCGCTCTAACCAAACCCCACTGCCACAAATACATAGGTCCGTTCCTGTTGATAAGACCTGTTTGTAGAGAGAAATAGCACGACTGAAAAAAAGCTCTGCCCACTCTGACAAACATGCTATTTATTTCCTGAACTCTTAACTAAAAAGCCATTAAACAGTGGAAAGTGTTTAATGTGAGGCAGCGCCATTGAAGCAGTAAACGGTAAAACAGAAACTCAGTGATCAGGAGGTGGAGGAAAGAAACTAAACTTGTTTCACAGATTCAGGACGATGACACGCAGCTCTGAGACCAATTTAAGATGAGGTACAACCACAACAACCCAGACCAGAGAGTGACTAAAAGCATGTTGGGCATCAGGAGACATATGAGACAGGTACATATGAGGGTAGTAATGGCCGACTGTGGGGCTGTATTTCTATGAAAGGGCCATGTATTACTAGCAGGGTACAGAAAAAGATAGATTACGTCGACAACAATACTGTATTTTTAGAGGTACATTATGGAGCAGCGGCAGGATTATACTAGGCATAGCTACATATATCATATACCTTTTAGGTGTATTGCAACTGCTAAACTACATTTTAACATAACAAAAAATTGTAACTTGCCAGGAGATATATTTGTTGTTTTCTCTATTTGTCAAGACTTTCGATGTTGATAAAGCTCTCATCTTCAAGCAAACCCGAAACTTTATTTGTGTGCATGTTTAGCATGTCATTAGATGAGTGACACAACCTACAGTGACAGGATGAGGATGGAACAAATGAGCAATCCACATAAGATCAATGGATTTTTGCCATTTAAAGCTTGTTTGCAACTGGGAGAAGAATCAAAAAATACATTGCAGTTCATACCCATCTCAGCCTCCTTAGCCAAAACATACTGCAGTTTTTGCCACACATATATCATATAAATACTTAAAATGTGCACATGTTTCAGTTTGTAACAGTTTCTACGATTTGTCTTGTTAATTTCATTCTGCACTTAAGAGCAGCCTGGCCCATAAATAACACATAGTTTCCTTAAGTTTACTTAACTTTTATGAGTTATCACTATGCATTTTTCATGCTGTTTTTGTGTGACTTTCTATATGTTGTGGTGTAACCCTCCGACCTTCACCCCAACCAGAAAGGTCTCAAATAGCACACATGATGTCTTGCGCTGTGCTATTTCTAACCAATCCAGTTACTTTTTGCCATGACAAAAATACAATCGTTGCTGGGATCACTGATGCGTCGTGTAATGCTGGAAAGCCTCCTGGCTCAAATTACTGTCAACACCAGAAGAAAAACACTGATTTAACAACAGCTATCTGTAATAATGAAAAGACAGAAGCAATAAAACCACATCCAGCAGAACCTGCACAATCTACTATACCCACCAGAAGCCATGGGCTCGGGCTTTAATTTCCAGTGAATGAGGAATCTCTCTGCCTCACCCTCAGAACAATCAAACACTGGCTTTCATTTCACGGCTGCAGATAAAATAAAAATAACAACAGCCTATGTAGTCATCCCCGCATGGGGTTGATGACAGGCCACTTATATCTCTTTTATTAGACCCCCATCATCTGAGATGGGTCAGGAGGGAATGCACCCTGCCATGTTTTTATTGTGCCGCAGCATTCAGTGTGGAGCGTGCCTGCTGCATACTATCCAAGGAGGAACAACGCTTCACACAGACACCCACACACAAGAAATGAAGATGCCATTATTCCACCTATTTGTTCAACAGCCTCAGCCAGTGAAAACCTAGAAACATGTAAGAACTGTGGCGATATTGTGTTTCGTTACAAACTAAAGTAACATCTAATAGGTTGGCCTTGGGGCTGCTGGCCGTTTGCAAAAAAATAAAGATGCTACAAGGTGATATGACACACTAACACACCAAAGACACAGAGGTGAGTGCTATGGTATTTGTGTGTGTAGCCTGCTAGAAAGCTCTGGCCCGGGGTGGTGGGAAAGCAACTCCCCTATCTCTCCATCCAGGTCCATTGTTCTTTTTGCATGTTGTAGAAAAACAACTCTCACACATAATGTCACTACAGCAACAGTGTATTTTCAACAAAAGATCTAATTCAATCTAATGAAGATGTAATTTAACATTGACAATGCAGTCAGTCTGGCTGCATTGTCAATTTTAAATTTGGAATGGGAGAGGGACACATTTGCCCTCAAATCCATAAATCTATTTTAGACATTAGAATCAGCAGAGAAAGACCTAAAACAATTCAATCAAGATTCTGTGACAAGTGATGCTGCAGAAGATCTTTCTCCACATTCTCTGCACTTTTGAAACATTGGACCTAATGACTGTAGTCGGATTTTTTCTGTCCAATGTGGGAATTTTAATCATTGTTCCTTGGCTTTTAAATCAGCATTATTATAAAAGCAACCAAAGTAGGGAACAGACAGTGAGAGCCAATGTTATGTGGGATATTAGATTTCAGTATTTCAAAGGAGGGGAAGCCGCAGCCGCAGCTCTCTTTACACTTTCCTCAAGGTTAAATGGAGATAACAGGCTGTGAGTGGTGGGACCCCTGTGCAGGACCACACTAAAGGCCTATCTGTAATGTTGAACATGGCCCGTGCTAAACCTCCTATCACCATATCTTGTTTCTGCTGCTGCTCCATTTACTGCCGGGACTCTCTGTATCACACACTGGGTTGACCTTCACTTGGGCTGAGAGGAAATCAAAACGGGCATGGAAACATAAGAGGAGGGAAACGTCACAGGCGGAGAACAACAGGACGAGCGAGCATGGCAGATGTTAATAAAGCTCCCTGGCTGAGATAAGGTTTGTCAGTGTGTGGATGGAGGACTGTTTTACAACGTGTGATAGTGACTCACTGACAAAGGCTGTAAATGTTTGTTTAGACTTTCTAAGGCTTCATTCGTTTGCTTAGAACCTTATTACGTAATCATTTAATTCAAAACCACAATGTGCATGACAGATTATTATTATATAAAAAAAACAACCTTTCTCACCTTCCCTCATCCGCCTCCCCACATTCCTTCACCTACATCCTGGCAACTTGCCCTTGAATTAGCCACGGCTTTACATACTAGCCTGTGACCTTGAGTTGTACATTAGGGGCATGTTCATTGACTGTCAATTGATTGACAGCCTTGAGCTCCCACCCTTGACCGTGGCCTTCCATGGTTGGTTAGAAGGATGAGGCTCTCTCCCCTCATTTCCTGTCACCTCTCTGCCGTTCACCACTGAAATAAAGGTTAATATACAGCAATCCCCGCAGCATACAGAAAATCATATTAGGTCTGACCGATGTTATCAGCTGTGCATATAACACAGAGTTGGTACGCAGAATGAAGAGCAGCAGAGTAACACAGAAAAGCCGCTAGGAAGGCCTGGAGTTACCTTTTTCTCTTAACAATGAGATGGAAAATAAAGATCTATTGTTGCTGTCACCACGTGCACTTTGCAACAGTGTTACAATCCAACAAGTCCTCCACTGGATACAAACAATTATACTGTAGATCTGTCCTGTGACCCATAAGAGTGTATCTTACTAAACACCAACAATAGAGGATGATTCCATAAACAAACTGTTACAAAAATCACTGTTGAGAAATAAACTTCGCCAATCCCAGCTGACACTGGGCAAGAGGCAGGGCAATAACCCGCACATCCACAGGGGTAATGCATAGTCTCAAAGACCAGTCTTTGGACTATGGCAGTGTTTTTTAACCTTTTTTGAGGCACGCCACATTTTTTATATTTAAATAATCACGTGGCACACCACCAACCAAAAATGTTACAAAATGACACATTTTGGCTTTGGCTCGACTCGTTTGTACTCACTCAGTGTGAAATCTGGGCCTGTTTAGAAATGATTTGGGGAAACTAATTCATATTTTTGGACCAATTAATAGAAATTGAATAATTTCCCATGGCACACCTGATGAACTGTGCATAGGAACAGTGGTTGAAAATCACTGGACTATGGGAAGGATACAGAGTACTGTTTGTCTGTTGTGTTGCCCTGCCTTTGACTGAGGACACAACACTCTCTTAGTATCCAATTCTCTCAAAATACATAGTTTATACAAGGTCCATTTGTCTCCATAGCCAAGTCACTTTAGACAATGTTCGAGTGGGTTTATTTTTTGGGAATCATGAAGGGGCACTGATATTGCTTCATTGAAATGTGTTTGTTTGCTTGTCCCATTTTAGCTCCACCTTGATTTCCTCCATGCAGTCTTAGCCCAATGATACCAGCATACATTTCTGTAATGTGTGCATCTATGCTTCATCAAATGAAGGTACAGGCACACTTTGATTTTTTACCACAGTTTGAGTGCAAATTGCCTCCTCTAATATATTACTTCTAAGACATGAGGAACACAAACATAGTTCATGTAAAGCCCCAGCAGTTTGCCAACAGAGGATAAAGACACATTTGAAGGAATTCAATTCAAATTGGCCATCAACTTGAAAACGTCTACATTCTTGTGCTTTCTTTTAAAGTGCTAATGTCCTCAGCTAATGTGTTGACATCATTTCCGTTTTCTACTCACCTCAATGAGGCTTTAAAGCATGAGCAACACTGGCCAGTAATACTGTAAGTCAACAACCCTCTTGTTGTGGCTAAAGTCCTTTACTAATGTAGATAATCAGCACTGTGAGGAAAACACTGCATTTACTGGCAGCAGCCAGGTCTTTATTGTCTTCTAAGATCCTCCGGAATACTTTTGGTTTGACATAAAACTACATCTTTGCTGAACCGGCACCAAACTTGACTGGAAATGTCCTAATTTGACTTCACTGTTGACTGTAAATATTTTCGGAATGCAGGTGAATGTTTGTACACTTCTCCTTGCAAACAAACAATATGTTTATCACAGATAAAGTGAAAATGCATTCACAGAATTATCTTCTGGAACAATGGGAATAAAAATGTGTTTGTCCGTCTCCTAACTCTTTGTTGTGCTCCGTGTTTTGGATCCCCAAATTGTTCTGGGAACATTTCCAGCCTGTGTGCAAAAAGCAGAGAAAAGGGAAGCAGCGCTTTGAGCAGTGTTTGATGAATGACTTCTGCGAGCAACAATTTGTGGGGCACTTGTTTATAGTGAGAACATAATGTACCATAAATTCCACCTCCACTTTCCCAGCTCCAAGATAACATTTTATCCAATTCACCAGTGCGTTCTCTGCTGATTAAAAGGCACTCTCACACAAACTGTTCTGCAGTTGCTGCTGCGCTGCCTCCACTCATCCCTCTCCACTCCTACTGTATCTCATCCCATTTTCTCTGTCTGCACTTCTTTTCCTCACCTGGTTGGTGAGTCATATCTTTCCTATTATTTCCCATCTGCCTTTTCATCCTGCCTCCACTTCTACAGACAGGACACAGGCCGCCTCTATACTGAACTGAAGGAGTGTGATTGTCCTGTCCTCCTCACACATGGAAACAGGAGCACAATTGCAGATTGGGTATAAATATTTCCAAATGTCTTCTTTTCATAGAAGGGGTGCGCAGAATACAACAATTCCAATTAGAATTGTGATTCTGGTTCCACCAATTCAAAATCGATCTATACATTCCAAAAAAATGCATTCATATTTTCAGTCTTATAGCAGCTTTGGTTCACATATTTGAAAGACATTTAGCTCACCAAAGCTGTAGATCAGGGATGACCAGCTGGCAACTCACCATGTGCTTTAATAAAAATGGATTGGTTTTACAGTTGCAAGCAAGCAAGACATTAGTGTAATACACGTGGATGCCTGTTTATATTTAATTATTTTCATAAATGAGTTGCTATAGTTGGCAAATGAATTGATGGCATAATAATACCTGTGGAGGTGCATGGTCATCTGGCCCTCTGCTAGTGGGGAAACATGTTTTGTGGCCCTCCCTATCCTCAATGTTGCCAATCCTTGCTATCGATTTTCGTTTTGGTATCATTTATGATTTCCTTATATGCATGGGCATCAATGATCTAAAGAAGTCTGGTAATAACTTTACAGTAGATTTCTCTATCATTAAGCTTTGCCCGAGTTGTGAAAGATGAAACATAAGACGGATCACAGAAACCTTTTCAGCCGATCATTTCAGCCATGCAGGGGAAAGATGTGATAAATTATTTGAATTATAGTTGTGAAGACAAATTGGAAGAGAAGGGGTGAGAAGTGCAGGTCTCCGTGTCTGAGTTTGCTTTAGGCCCAAGATCACTGACTTGGCTCCTGCTCAGTGAATCATTCATAACGCACACACCTACACACACGCGCACAGACCACACAGACGTCCCAGCCGGACTGAGAGTCAGTTAAGGCAGGCCTTCCTAGAGTCTCTGCTGCCCCTCTATCTTTGTGCTAGTGATTAGAAAACCAACCCAACTGCTACGTTTCCTCGTCTCTGTTCGGGCATCAACTTCAGAATATCTATTCATAAATACGGTGAGATGTCGGGGCAATGAAGCGAGATTTGCTGAAAAACCTCCCCGGGCTTAACAGTCTCTAATCACTCCTTAATAGTCTCTGATCAATCTCTGATCACTCTGCAGAGCTCTTCAACCATTACTGGCTTTTGATATTGATCAATTTGCCAGAAGTTATTGGGTGAATTATTATCATAGAGTTCTAAAGTGATAAGTCAGTAAATTTGGCTACCCCCTCTGCTTTTAAAAGATGTGCCCTGTAGTTGTTCATGTGAAATGAAAAGTTAAATGAAGGATTAATGACATCCAAAAATGGATAAATTGTTGAACCTTCAATATGGTATGACATCATCCATCCATCCAGTTCATGCAGTTGGTGGAAAGCCAGAGAAAGATGAAACAGGATGTCTGCATCCATCAGAGATTATCCTCCATGTGATTGTCCAAATTACAAATTATTGTCGGCAGACAAAGCAAGAAATATTGGTCCCCAACTAAGCACTAAAAAAAGCATTCCAACTGAGATGACTGAGAACCTCCACAGACATGCCCCCAACAGTAACATGTGTGTCTTCTGTATTTTTGACAAAGGATGCCGCTGTGCAACAGCCCTGCAGCTCATGTGGGGAAGTGATAATGCAGCTGCACGCAGAACTGCAAGGTCAATTAATTGCTTCTTATTCAGGCCATCGATTCCATAAAGTGGTTTGGCTGAAAAGGCAATTTCAGAAACCGATTCTGACAGTTAACTTTGGCTCAACCTTCGAGGCAATTTAGGACTGTTTAACATGCGTCAATAGGAAATATTCATCTTCATATGAACTAATTGTGTGATGCCAGAAATCAATATTTGTGATTTATCCTTTTCCCCTTTTGTTTCTGTGTTGGCAGAGACAGATCGCTGAAGGCGGAAGCTTCCCCCCTCTCACGTGTACCCTGCAGTCTCTATTAAATTATTTTAATATTCCTTGCCTTCTCCCTGCCTTTAAGAGCTGGAAAACTATACCATAATGAATGTAGCTAGTTTGAAAAAAGAGGTTAATCGATACAGATACACTCACTACAAAAAAGGCCCCATTTTTAGATACATACCATGTTTTCTTGTCAATTTTATTTTAAGAATGGAAGAGAGATGCCCCTGGTGTTCTATAGGTCAGCCTTTCTGCAAACTGTGTTGCGAAGGAAATGAAATTGCATAAAGTGCTTTTGACCTAAAGCCCACCCTTCTCCTCCCTGGCTCCATGTTGCTTGTGGAATCAGCTGACAGACATTATGTTGTAGCAGCTGACGCTCAATTAAACACGATGACGAAAGCTTAATCGCTGCAGTCAAGTAACTGGTTCAGTGGAACGGTCTGGTTCTTGCAGGCCAACCCGGTCTCACGAAAATGTGTAACGCATGCTTTGCTATATCAATCTGTTCGATAGTACAGAAAACATCATTTGAAGCTTTCTGGTTTTCTTTTTTCACGCTCAACATAAATTTGAAACTCAATTCTCACGAAAATTGACCCGCCCACACTTTTTTTTAACTCTGGCCATATCCTCCACACAGTGCTGGCCCAGGGTAAGCTTTCACTGACCCCTTTGGAGATTGAACCTCAACAATATAAATATTACCTAATACAATTAATATTACCATTACTATTCAAGTACTAAACTTATTTATGTATCATGACCAAGCACATATGGACTATTCAAGGATTCTGCAATGTGCCATGAATCTGATTTCACCTATAATAGTCAAAAACAGGCAGCCAATTAGGTGCCTAGTCCGTATTTGCTTGGTTATGACACATCAAAATGTTGAGAACTTGAATAGTAATGGTTTCCCAGGACCACTGAAGGCAGGACGGGAAACCTTCTCCTTTCAACGACCATTTACATTTTTATAACATCCCCTGGGGATTGAAACCAGTGTACCCATTCTAATGCCAAAGAAATAATGAAGAGATGAGTGTTATCTTTCGATTAACAAGTACGGTCCTCCTTCCTCCTCTAACACCCTGCACTTATGCACTTATCAACCTCTTCAGGTCGCCAGCAAATCAGGAAAAACAAAGATTTTCTTACAGAATATTACTTCCATAGACGTAGCCATGTCTTTTCCCTGTGCTTTCCTCAATGGCTTGACAAGGTAGTTATTCATCATCATTGGGAAGAAATCTTTCAAAGTAATTTATATTCGATTGCAACGCAGTCAGTGAAATAGTCAGCTGTAATGTACCGTTAAGGTCATTTGTCTCTAATTAAATGGGGGTTGCTTCTTTTCATTCTCTATCGAAAATACATTAGCCAGGTTGTGTTAAAATAATAACGTAATTTGAGTTAATTCACCTCCCTGGAAATATACGTTTGATTTTCTTATAAGAGACCTCATGGCTAAATATTGTGTTTGTAACTTAGTAAGGCGTGTGTGTGTGTGTGTTTGTGTGTTGTTTGTGTATGTGCTTGCTCTGCAAGCCTACATGCACACCTGTGTCTCAGTGCATACTGTGGCTCAGTGGTGGCTCCTGCAGGCGACATAGCATTGGTTTGATATTCAGCGCCATGCCAACATAATGAGACCTAGGAGAGCGCAGCAGACCGCTGCCAACAGATGGCCACATCCACCGGACTCAGATTGTTACCATAATGGCCCTGTGCTAAGAACACTCAAACATTTGAAGAAACTTGCACACATGGACTCCTTTGCATGAGCAGCAGCAATTCATCCAGGAAACTGCGAGGCTGCAGCTCAGTGGGAGGGAGCCATTAGACTGAGCTGCTGACGTCTGCTGCTCTGTGGAGGGAGGTGGCTAGTCTGGCTCTCTCTATTATAATTCCAATACATAGCAAGATACACAACTGCTTTTTATGATGCAATTGAGTGTACAACTCCTCTCTTAGCTGCTGAGGATTTCAATATGGCTGATTCTCAGGCAACCAAGCCCCTAATTGTTCCTTTTGACAGAGCAAAAACAATAAGGATGTAGGCAATAGGCCGTTGGGTAAAGCAGGGAGAGGGAAGGTGGGTTCGAGGTGAGGGGTTTTATTTCAAGAACTTGCATGGTATAACTTCAAGTAAATAACAGGTTCCTGGAAATAACTGGTTTCCTGTGGCATTAAGGTAACCTAACATCATTTCTTTTTGTCTGTTAACCAGGGGTAAGCCAAGCCGTTTACCAACAGAATGATAGTAATATAAATCCTAATATGGATGTGTAAATTATAGTTTTATGGCAGGGTTTGAGATTTACAAGAGTATAGAATTCAAATCACTACTGGCACCAATGGAATAAACAAATATATTCAGGAAGCAAAACTGAATATAATAAACTGACATCATCAGCGGTCTGTGAGAAGACCAAATCCACTCACAGCAGCTACTGGGAAGAACTCAAAGGTTGTCAACCAGAAGTCGGTGGACATCAGAGACCATCTCTGCACCGATGGAGACAAAAGAGACATCCACCACACACTTTGCACAACCATCATATGACTGAACCGACTCCATGACATCATAGCAGAATTTTTTTATTTGAAAAAAAAAACATGTGAGTTACAGGTAATGCAGGCTGATCCCTTCAGGTCATAATCACAGTGAACATTAAAAAAAAATATATATATATATCATAACGTAATAACAATTATAACAAATAAAAAAGAAAAAGCGATCGATAAAACACACACACCAGCTCCCAAAATTGTTATGTCTTATCGCAGGTTATTAGAGTCGAATTATTTAGATAGATAGACAAATAGATACAAATTGCTGTTTAACCACAGTGGCATGGCTTGGTAAGAATGCAACCTTTTGAATCAAAAAAATATTTCTTGAGATAAGACATCCAGGCATTTTATTGTGACAGCTTGATTTTTTACATGTATTTGCTTCAACAGATAATATGTTTGATGACAGGTTGAAAGAACTGCACTTAGCCAGCATATGTGTTGTGCTGAGTTCAAATCTGTCCATGAAATGTGCCGCCTCAAAGCCGCTACTTATTTTCATTCACAAAATGATGTGGGAGGGCCACATGGCACAGCAGCAGATCTGTCCAAACACACAATCCATTGAACACAAGTGCTCTCTGGTTCTTTTGTGTTGATCCAAATGGTGCAAGGGTAAAGGCCTTGGTCATACACGCACATTTAATAAGGGGAGGGCTTTGCATAGAATCAGTTCCCATTTAAATGTTTACAGCCCATATTCACAAAAAACAATTTCCCTGATTGATCTTAAATAAATCCAGGGGGCATTATCATCTTGTTGCTCAGATATTGACGGGGAATAGTTGTGAGACGATCTTCACTCTGTCCCAGATCCACCAGAGCTCAATCTCAGAGCAACATCATTTAACGGAGGTTACGCAGCCTTTGGATGACAGCTCCCACTCACATCAGAATGCAGACTGATCCACAGTTCACTTTAGACACGTGTGAGGAGCTGTGTCACTGCAGGCCATAACATCAAGGTTAAAGAATCTTCCCCCCATGTCTCCGGCTGCATCTCCAAAGTAAATATGTTCGCTGTCTGCCCAGAGGACCGCGTCATTGCTCCTCTGTAGAGAGGATGCCGTGTGGGTTCTCAGCACTCGCCTGCAGCTACTAAGTCGGCCATCTCTGAAGTGTGAAAGTCTGTCTTTTAAAGCACGGGAATGGAATTTTTTTTTGAGTTTTCCAAAGGCTGACACAGACGACAGGATTATGGTTGCTACGGGGTTGTTTTGCTACACTTTCACATCATGAAACAAGCTAAGAAGCCGGAGGCCAGGCGGAACACATCAGCAAACACAGATTTGTTTGACGCTACCTCAAAAATATGCACTTAACTCAAACATTTGACATATTGCTCTACAAACTTCATCAGTCGTTTTGATTTACCCATGTCAAATCCGTTTATGAAAACGTTTTGAAATAATAAAATCAAGGCTTGTGAGGAAACCTGTTTCCAGCAGTGAGGTCAAACTGAGTTCAGTCAGGAAGAGTCCTTCATCCACTCATTCATCCGTACTAACCCAGGTGAAAATGCACATCACACCACCAATCATTTACACTGGGTGTGCACGTTCTGGTGAACAGGAAGGTGATTGTCTGCAGTTTGTTGCAGAAAATCCTGCAACCGAGGAACAGCAAAGCAGTCTTGTATTGAAGTGGAAATGTTTGATAGTAATTGTTAACAGCTCCTTTGCTTCACTGCTGGTGGCCAGGTTGTGCCCCAATGTGCAAGTGAATGTGGGTATCTGTCATTAATTTCGAAATGTCTCTGTTTAAGCACATCCAGACAAACCCTGGAGTTTAGAGTCTAAAATGGGAACGAGCTGAGTGATATCAGCGCCAGATGTTACAGCAACACTCCTACTTTTTAAATCCAAAACTTATTAATGTGGATGTAGTCTAAAGACAGGTAAAGATGTGAAGATTTACGTAAGAGCAGCTTCTACCCACCGTGCCCACCATATTAAGTCACTGTGCTGTTCAGCACACAGCCTGATTGCATTCAAACAATACCACACAGATACCACATCAAAATAATCAATTACTTATGTGCTGAAAATGACATCTCAATTAAGCCTATGTTGTGATTTCACCTTTAATTTGTGTTTAGGTTCATCAAATGGCAACATTCATTTTCAATCTAAATTATCCCATCATGTGTATCATCAGTCATAACTAAAAAGTGATGCAGTATTGACCTTACTTCATCATGTCCATTCAGCATCACACCAAATTAGCTATAGTAACCTCCATATAGCTTTGTAATGCACAAAAGTCAAGTTTAAGAGGGAGTGGTGAAAATTGAAATCTTCAGGCAGTGCACTACACTGTTATACAGCAAAACAAACAGCTAGGAAGTGTAGAACTTACACTACATAGTCTATTCATACTGCCCTTCTTCCACTTCTTCTGTTTGGCAGTGAAAAATCTACATATGTACATCACAGCATTATCTGTAGATATGTTGTTGATTTTAAAACAATTAATTAAAATGTTGGAGAAAAGGAAGAGAAAGAAGGAAACTTAAGGATTACAGCTTAAACATGCATTTAATTAAAATATTTGCACTGGGCCTGTGCAGCGCAGACAGTGAGCAAACAATTGTTTGCTCCACCTTCAATCCATCCTGAAAAGTGGAGGAATATTTACCCATTGTCAGCAGCACTATGCCTTATGCCTCAGTATGGTTGCTTGCCCATGCCATTAGTTTGCTTAAGGAGCAAAGGGCTGTTTTCTCACAAAGGAAATTAGCAAAATCCTTGGCCCATAATCACTGGAGTCCAATGAAATTAGTCTGAGAGAGAAAATTGATTAGTTGTTGTTTTTCCAGTGGCGGCAAAATTGGTGGATTTTCTTTGCCTTAGAGCCCCTCCTCAAATCTATAACAACAACTCCAACTAATGTGTTCACATTATTGCTTATTCTTGGCCTTGTCTTCTGCTTGTGGTAATTGTCCATGTACTATTCATTTAAGCCGTGCTTGTGCTTTGTTCATACAAGGAGACACACAGAGGAACAGCTGAATGTAAGCCTGCAAAGTGCATTCTCTCAGTGTGCAGAGGTGACAATGCAGATTTTATACATACATTTAATTACAGGAAGTGAAATTGCTCACTCAATATGTACAGTTTATAGTTCCTGCCAATGAATCAGACAATACAAAATTAATGATCAAATATGAGATTAAATCAAGAATACAGTTTGACCTGTTAAATCCAGGAGGATGGTTTTGGAGAGATTGGGTGGTGAGTGTGGGTGTGATGAGTGGGTTAGCATGGGTTAATTTTTCCACTTAATTTATGTCATTCACATTGCGCTGTACACCAAGTAAAATGCCCTTGTACATTGTACATTTGGCAAATAAAAGCAATTCTAATCAGATCTGATTCTGATAGGCTTTATATCAGACACGAGACACAACAGACCCCCAACTTTTCTGACAATATAATAGCCATGAGTCAGTGGTTTTACGTGCCACAGTCACGATTATTCATCACAGCATGAACTAAAGTACTAAAGGATCCGCAGTCCTCACAGGAACATGGGTCTGCAACAATATGTTCATGAAAGGTTGATACTCAACTCTTTTGAGTTCGACCTTTTACAGCCACGAAGGAAAAAAACATCTAAGTGGGGAAGTGGAGGATGATTTTTGATAGACTTCTACTCCTAATAAGTCCAGACAGTGTTAGTACACTGCAGAAGCACTTCCCTATCTGCATGGTACGCCGTCACTCTCGCGTCACTGGACTCAAATAAATGTGACAATGCGACAATGTGTGTTTGTTTGACCTTTGTTAGTTGGCCTGACCTGCTTTGTTACTTCGCACGCACGCACGCACGCACACACACACACACGCACACACACACACACACACACACACACACACACACACACAACAGGAGAGATTATCTTGGCTTGATAATGTCAACAGCATCGCACTGGAATCAATGGAGCTGATGATACGACCACAGCTCTACTTAGTAAATGTATTTACTTCTAACCAAAGCTCTGTTCAAGTCAATATACACTTGCTCGCTCAGTCTCTCTCAGGGTTTTGCAACATCTTTCAATTATACAAATATAAAATCAAATTTTAAAAAACATGCGGGAGAAAAGGGAAAACAAGACTCAGAAGATCAGTTCTTTGCTCCCCAATTCAGCTGGTCACGTCGATTAAGATGTGAACTTCTACATTTCCAGCAGTTCACATTCAGCTGCGGGGGCCTTATCTGAAATTAAAAACGTCCCCTTCTCCGCCGCTTTGAAGTTTTCTCTAAGCCACTCAAATAGTTCTATTTGCAGAATGTGGAAGCTAACGGAGGCTTTGATTTTCAGAGTCTGCTTTGCCTGTCACTTTGTGTTACATGCTGGCTGATCTACAGGCTAAAATGGAGCAGCATCGCAGTGCTGTCAGCCTTTTCCACCCCTCCACTTCAGCTTCTGATTCAGCCATTATTGACTGTCGCTCAACCTAAATGAATGGCAAAGAGAAAAGAGACCTGGTGGTGTCGCTTAAATTTTTCAATGTATGGATTTGTGTTTTTTGTTTGAATGGATGACCATATATACATATACATATACATATATATATGAATATTGTTTTTATCTCATTATGTTTTACAATGCAATACAAAGATGAAGTGCTGCTCACTTTTGTGATGGTTTGGCTCTTTCTATTACAACAATAGTAAGCACAAATATTTTACATGTATTGCTTTCAAGGGAAAAAAATAACGTGCCGCACTAGTGCTCCTTATAGCGAAACCTTTTCTTTAAGCTGCCTTTCTGATCATTAACATACACAAGAACGAAAGCCTCAATGTTTACAAATTGGAACCGAGAAAGAAACCAAGTAACTTCAAATCAACAGTTAAAATTTAGCATCTTACCTATTGATAGTCACCGTCTACAACACCTTATCAAATTATAATATTTTTTACATGCAATAAAATAAAAGGCTGCAACAATTTCACACATCAAAATGTGCTTCCAGCTGTTTGAGTATTGAGTATTACTCTATATGTGAACAAGCTTTGCAAAGCCTTTTCTGTCTCCAGATGGAGCTGTGTGAAGTCTGATAAATGTCCTGTTGATGTCACTCGAGCGATTCTCAATTATGGCTGGAGGGCTACACGTTTATAAATCTGGAAGTGTGGCTTTACAAAGGTGATGGTTCTTACCAAATCCTTGTAGCCTGCTCCTCTCCTTTAAAGGAGGTTGGCAACAGTCACAGCTATTAGCAAAAGATAAAGTGGTCACATTACATTGTGGAAAATGTAGATGTGTAATGTAAGGGCAATGCATGTAATATAAACTTTAAGTGTCCATCGACAGTCCAACAGGGTTATGGGAGTGTGTGTTACACTCTGTAGAAATTCTACCAAAAATATCAACAGAAGGCTGTTCAGTAATTAATGAAATAAAGTTTTTCTGTGTCATTGTACGCATCATATTATGTCACCCAAACCCTCCCCATCCCAAAACCTAAACCAAGATTAAAGCAACCAGTACAGAAAAACTGCATATTATGCTACTGCTAATATACAGTAGCTATATGGAATCATATACAGGAAATGCATTCAAAATTCAAACCAGAATAAAAGGATTTATCTCTGAGTATTTCAGCTGAAGCTAAACAGGGAACGTTGTGAAAACCACAATTCAGAATATCCAAGCTTTTATATATATATATTTCCAAATATATATGGAAAAAAGAAAAAAAGGCATGACAGGACATGACAAGCCATTTCATCAATGAGTGAGACAAGCGACAGTGGAACAAGCATCCAAATCAGAAGAAGTAGTAGCAGAGGAGAAGGAGAGAGGGGCCGTGTGTGAGAAGCAGCGATGTGAGGGGTCAAAAAGGTCGGAGCTGTGCATTTGTCTTGTCCTTTGCAGTGGGGCTGACACGCAGTCAAAAACAAACAACCCAAACACCAAGGCTCGGTATAGATCAGGTCCCAGCAGCTCTTACCACACCACTGCACAGAGAACAGCAGCAGACAGCAAACTGCGCACACACCGGCTGGCCGTGACAGGCAACATGCTCTGTCTACGTGGATACGTGACAACAACTATCTCCAGAGGGCCACCACTGCAGTTTTGTTTGAGACCAATACCCACACATGTCTGGAATCCAGTATCTACCAGTGTTCTCTAGCGTAAAAAACTACAATAAAATACCCCAAAACAAATCAGTGATTGTCTATGACTACGACTCACGGACATGAAGACCAGACACCACTGCCTTCCACTGGAATCCTAAAACTACTGATAATAACCAATAAAATAATACATAATAATAATTTAATATTAATTGCATTTTGGAAAATCTAAAGAAAGAAACCAAGGCAGATAGAAATAACCAAACATATGGGCAATTATGTCAGGCAAGGCTGGAGGAGTTTTGTGACACCATTGAGCGACAGAGGGGCCGACTTGGTCAGATCTACAAGGCAACTGTGCGCATCTCAATTGACCCGACTGCACGGAGGATCCCAGCCCAAGGAGACATTCGCGCATACTTCCAACAACTCCACAGCAATGTTCTGGACCAAATTTTGCCAGATAAGATATCGATTTGAAGACCACTTCCTCCTTGACCCCCACGCAGGCCGGAAAAAAAACCCCGAATACGGCATCTTCCAGCCTACAGCACAGTTACGGAACTCTAACAGAGCTGATTGTTATGTATCCCATGAATGCTTTTGAAGGGAGGAGTCCCAATGCGGTCCTTGAGTTCCTTCAGCCAAAAAAAAATGTGCAAGAGCATTGGGCAGCTGTTTGCATTAGCATGTTTGGTGGTGACTATACCAGCGTCCAGTGTGTACAAATAATAAAAAGGATGTGTCGAGTAGCATACATAGTGTTATTATTTGTATGTATTTATTTATTTATTATTTCCTTTTATTAGGTTCATATTGATGATACTAAGAGATAGTGTTTGATGTTACATGGGATGCGCTGCCCCCGTGTGCTGTCAGACGGAGCTACTGAAGGCCTAGGTGTGAATTGCACGACCCGGTACTGGCCGTGCTGTATGTTGCCTACATTTCACTGAACGTACTGCGTGAGAATGTGACAACAAACAACAAATTGTTGATCGTGCAGATGTGACCAGACAAATAAAGGTTGTACACTGCTGGCATATACTGACTGGAGCAGGATATGTCAATTGAAGGAGTAGATATAGTTATTTTTGAATTAAAGACATTAAATGTTGTCTTTGCTCTTTTATTGCCTCATTCCAGCAGAGACAAGCCTACACAACGGCAGTGCTAAGATCTGTTTCAAAGCTCCACTGTAATTACTTCACTATCATACACTATTGTACTGTGAATGTTGGAACACACCTCTGTGTTCAGGTGCAGCATGGAGGTGGTTGCTTTCACAGGTCGGGGGGAGTAAAACAAAACATTATTTCAAGGGGGCTACTGTACTGAGAGTAATGTTGACATCTGAAAAGTGTGATCTTCCCTTGACAGTGAATTAGGTCGGAGAGATCTGAGAGAACAGGAAGCCACCCAAAAGCACAAGGACAAAGGATTCAGTAATGAATGTTTCCTATGTTATGTTTTTGGCTCCGCGGTGGGCCTTTGTGGCACTCAGCCACTCCGCAGCAACAGGAGGCGCCACTCCGACTGCCTCTCAGTTTGCGTTTAGGGATAGCCTTCAGACACGACTGACAAGAAATTGGCTGCATGAGATACAGATCTGTTTACCCCCAGCACGGGGAAAACATTCTTACATGGGTTTCATGGGAAATGTTCCTGGCAGGGCTCTTTCCTTCCCACAGTCAACTTGGCCAACTTATTCATAGGCAGCAGGCACCCAGAGTAAACAGTATTGGTGATGGGATATTAGCTGGAGCTGTTCCGGCGTATAGTGTCTGTCTCATTTCATGGCTGCCAATTGAGGGCTGTGGAGGTGTATTTTAGGCGGTAAGCATCCACCTTAATCCACTGCATCTAATCACGCCTGGCATCTGTCAGTCACACTCTGACGAGCCGCGCCAAATGTGACAGCATCTGGAGAGAGCGGCTTGCGAAACGTGCCGGTAATGGCCACGATAAATGAACGGCATGGAACCTTCACCCCACTGGAGAGCCACAAAAATGCACTCAAAGGTGGTGTAGAGGACTTTGTAATGATATTCACAGCTACTCAAACAGACACAGTAATGGGCTCTTTATATTCTCTGACAGCAACTGGCAGCGTGGATGAGCCCTTTGTTTTCCCCCGTGACAGTTAAAGTCAGGGGTTGGAATTTATTTATGAATATTTATGAACAAACAGGCAGATAATAAAGAATGAGAAATGGAACAAGTTTGTAGAGAATTTCCAATTTGCTGCTGATGGCTGAACGTTCAGCCCAGCATCGTGACTCTATTGTCTAATGGACATCATGGCAAATAAACAGCAGAGACCTATCGTGGGTAATCTAGCAGAACACAAAACAAGGCACCTAATGGTCAAATACTTCGCTCTGAGACTGGAAAACAGCAAGATGGTGTTTGTTAACATTTTACTGAATCTTGATTAATGTATACATGTATATAATCATGTTGTGGGGAATTTCTTTTTTAAATAATGTTTTTTAAACTTCTTTTTAATGTCTGGACATTGCTTCGGACGTTGGACTATCTGTTGATTATAATCAGAATGATAACTTTGGAATAAAAGGCTACTAAAGGTGTGTTGTTTCGTTATTATAGATGGCCATGCAGGCCGGTATCCACATTTCTTTGAGTGTAAACAAATCAAGGTGTAATAATATGCATGTATGGGATAATAAGATAATGTTGTATTATACAGCTGTAAATTGTATCTGATTAAATAAACTGGAATGGAAATGAGAATATTTATAAAGAAAATAGTTAGCGCATTCTATTAAAGTACCTTCATTCTGCACTTAATTACTGTGCTAGAGGTGGAAAGTACTTTCCCCCACTGAATATGACTATGATGGTAGTAAATCTCTACAAACCGGATGATGACCAGCCCCCATGAAAACTACTTCCCCAGGAGTCCGCCATTTTCTCTTGAGCAACTCTGCAACAAAACACAATGCAGCTATAATTTTTGTTCTGTGATAAAAGAAAAATACCTGAACAAGGAAAGGCTGAATGAAACACAAATTTAGCCATAATATGACATCATTGCAAAGCATTAGGGCGAAGGTTGAGAGAAATTTGTGTAACTGCAGCGTATTTTATACAAAGGGAAATCTTTCTTGACAGGAAAAAGGTTCCCTACTTCTGCTCACATTTAAACATATGAGTTTTCTCTGCTTTTGCTGTGGTCTGCAATCTGTTTGGCTGCTTTGGGGTTAAAGATTGTGCCCATACCGTCAACCTTGTGACAAATAAACAGACTGTATATTGTTATCAGGTATTTGATGAAACGATCAGAGGTCATGTTTCTCTTGGCAGGGAGTAAAAAAAAACTCTGCTGGGCACAAGAAACACGAGCAGGAAGGCTGTAAAAAAAAAAAAGCCCACTGACCAACACACATTTGAAAGAGATGAAGGTGTAACAGATAGGGAAGGTAAACAGTTAAATGATTACCCAAATGCCCCTGTTTTTGTTCCTTGCTCTGTCAGACCTTGTTTTGTGATCCCAGCCATGTACGCGGTGAATGTAACCATAAACGATGGTCAAAAACAACCAAAACAAAATGTAAGTCTTGATAAACTGTCATTATCCGTCATAAGAAACAGAAATGGTTTAAAGCAGGGGGTAGCCAACATGGTGCCCACAGGCACCAGGTAGCCTGCAGGGATCACCTGAGTAGCCCGCAAGATATGTTCTGGGGGTCCTAGATGTGGATTTTACCCCCCAAAATAGAGAAAACATGGCAGAAAGCAAAAGAAAACATACTATTTTCATGAAAGGAAGAAATAATATATGATTCTCTTCACATATATTATTATTTAAAGTTGATCTGTGAAACATTGTTATCCAGGAAGTTTGTATTAAACAAGTAGCCCTCCGTACAACTCAGTACACTTGAAGTAGCTCTCAGTTTCAGAAAGGTCAGTGACCCCTGATTTAAAGTCACACACACAAAGTCAACATATTTCCACGGTCTTTGTCTTTATGCTCTCCTCTTGTGGTGTTCTCCATCCTTGTCTCCTGAATTTCTCGACTGCTCCTGCTGGGACAATCAGTCCTTAATCACCTCTCCCCACTGCAGCCAGTGAGACAACTCAATCGGTGCCAAGATATGCTAATCTTATTCCTGAGATGATTACGCTTCGGAGTCAACATTGATCTTCCATGACCCCAGAAAAAACACGAGGCCTCCAGTCAAAAAGACTGATGCTGAAGGAGATGCGTGTGTCTGTGTGCGTGCGCGTGCGTGCACGAGTGTGTGTGCGTGTGTCTGGTGGGGGTAATGCCTCTGCCCTGGATCAGTGTGTGTTTTGGGGCTGAACTGCTGCAATCTATTTCAGGAGCAAAGAGACACTGGGCAGGTACAAAGAGCCGGTGGAGGCCATGTGAGGAGTTTCTGATGAATCGCACCAATATATAAGATGATGAAGGCAGAGCATTTCCTATGCCAAACAGATGCCGCGTCGAGAGTGGAACGCATTTAAACTATCATGGGTCATTGAAATCCTCCGGTGATATCTGGACTAATGATAATCCTTTAGGTTTCGGCTAAAACGAACATGGGACAGGGCTGAACACTCTGAGTTATGCGGTAAACATGTTAGGGAAGCTAAGCGGGAGTTTACATGATATGATTAAACACATATATATATATATATATCATCCTAATTGGGAGGCATTAGGCCCAACATAGAAGGGCATGCTGAGTAGACCTTTATAATCCTATATTTTCCAAATTGCACTTCCACTGGCTGTAATGGGTGTGATTGCAGCTTCCAGGTGTATGTTCATGCATCACAAAATGGCCTAAGCTTTTAAACTCTAAGAAAATGCAGCTGGAAAGTACAGTATATAGGCAACAGGGACAGCTTAACATTGAGCACATAGGCTGCATGTCTCTCTTAAGTCTGTGGTGCGGCTTACAAACAAAATCAAATCAACATGTTAGACTAAACCAAACCTCAAACTAAGCCTTGTGTCCTTTTTTTTATCAAGAGCTGCATAGGATGCATTCTATGTTCATGTAATTTTCTTTAGAACATTCATCTGATAAACTGCAAGGACAAGTTTGCTACTATTCTATGGTGAAGAAATGACATTGAGAAAACAAAACCAATATGATATGATATGATATATGATAAAACAACTAAGACACAGTAATAATGTTGATTTGTATGACGCAGTTTCTGCGGCTCCAAACACACACACACACAGTCAAGCACCAAATGTGGATTATTCCAGTACTAGTAGTCCCTAGTAAAGGCATTATTTCCAATCGTGTTTATAACTGTCTGCTCAGGTCTATTTAACACTATTTACTTTCAGCCCACATTCTCCTCCCTTGGTCCCAAGTGCCCACATTCGGCCACAAAGCCTAATTTGTAAAGTAGACATTTGGCCTGTGTGCAGTGCCAAAGGAAACTTCAGGGAGAAGAGGAGAGGGTTCATCCTCAGTAACTTTGGAATGTTTTTGTGTACCAGTATTTGTAGTGCTGCAGTCCACAGTCAGACATTAGTCCCAAGACACCTCAGGAGGAAGTTACCTGTTCATGAGTGTTAAGCGTTTGAATGATGGACTAAATTGAGGTATTAAAAGAGGTCTGGTGCTCAGCTGTATGTTTGGAAGCTGTCCTCTGTGAGCAGTATCTGGACAAAAATGTTGGACTGACTTGGGAGGCTGAATGCTGGTATCATAGTTTCCAAACCTCAACTTCAGAATAAAATAACAAACAACAAGATTAAAAGCTCAATTTTAAAAATGAGCAAATAAAAGAAAAAAAAAAGGGAACGCAAATGTCATTTCACATTTTCCAGAGTGTAGCCGTGGAGCTTGAAAGCACAGATTGGCCTATTCATGTCCTATATTAATTATAATATATGTATGTGTATTTTATCTGTACGCCTGAATAGTCGATGTGTCTAATAATAACAAACATTGTCTATGTCGCCACAGGGGACTACATTCTGTTCGGCTTAACCTGCCATCGTTGAGATGTCATTATGACAGCATGTTGTTATTCTGCACAAAGGAGAGGTTGTGAACCAGCCTTTAGTTCCAGTCAGACTCTTTGAATATACAGGTTTTTACAAACTCCAGGTGGCCTGTCGGGCAAAGAAGCAACAACAAAAAACGAAACAAATAACAATGAAACGATCTATTTTGTGTGCAAAAAATATTTTTCAGAACCATGGACAGCACCTGTTGATGTCTGATCGAACACTAGATGGCACTAGAACTCAAGCCACCATTGTTCCCCGTCTACCTTCCCCCACCCACCTCTCCATGTTGCAACCCAACGCAGCTTCTCTCTGTGTGGAAGCTGCAACCAGCCTCTTTAATGGAATGTCAAGAACGGCAGAATAGTGCTTGCCTGTTTGAAATACAGAGCGAGTTTAAGACAATCGGTTTTTCAAAGCTGCAGCGTTTCTGCAATTTTGGAGGGTGTGCTCTCGGTGCACTTTTAGTAACTCCGATAAACTCCCTGTGGTTTTTTCCCCTCAGTGCTGCCACCCTTTTCGCTCCCCCCGGAGGAGATGACAAGCGGGTAATTCCCCAGAAAGACTTTTTTATTGTTACACTTAAAGTCGCTGCATTTGCAAAACTGCTCAATAAACTCACAGTACATGGTGCCCACCATGTTCAGTGTTACACATTCAATGTATTCTGGCTCACGCACATTTTTTTATGATCATAGAATAGATCTTGGTGTCACTTGCTATTTCTTGTCTCATCGTGTTCTGTCAGCATGACCTTGCTACAGAGGATTTTGGTGTGACCTAATATAATGACAGTGTCCTCGGACTGAGATGTGCACACATGATGACGAGGGCCTAAAAACAATTCGTCTCAATGTATTCTGGCTCACGCACATTTTTTTATGATCATAGAATTGATCTTGGTGTCACTTGCTATTTCTTGTCTCATCGTGTTCTGTCAGCATGACCTTGCTACAGAGGATTTTGGTGTGACCTAATATAATGACAGTGTCCTCGGACTGAGATGTGCACACATGATGACGAGGGCCTAAAAACAATTCGTCTTTGATCCCATTCCATGTTCATGACAAAGGATGCACATTTTATGCAGCAATGTTGTGAGTATGCCAGCAGATATATAAAATATAGAAATTACCACTTTGTTTGTGCATTAGAAACGTATCGGATTTATTACACGTTTTTTAACAAAAAATTGTAACAATGACAATGGCTTAGTTAGACTCAGACAAAGACAGAAAAACCCTGGATGTGTTAACTGCCCGTGATGTACTGATTCAAAGCTATAATTTAATCACCCGAATGTATGCAATGCCAGTTATTACCATTAACTAAGAAAAAACGACTACACTGAGTTACGAAGAATTGTGTATGTACCATGATACATAGTAGGGGGTTCGTTGTACATTGACTCATAAAATGGGTAACAATAATCAGGAAAAAATATGGTGGAACTAGGCCAAATTGGAGTAACAACAAAACACTCTAAGATGGCATTCCACCTGTTGCTCCGTTTTGTCTGCATCGCTCCGGTCAAACAGACAATTCAATAAATAAATACACTAAATACATGAAGAAAACATTATCACCAGCCAAGATGACAATTATAAACCATCAGTCATGGTTCGAAAAAAGGGGAAAAAAAGGTTGTTTGCTACTTCATGGACGAAAATAGAATGATGAAAACAGGTCTCCAACACAAGATCTAATTTGAGTCTTGCTTTCTACTTTCTCGGGCATATGGACAATGGGAGACCATTGGGTTGCTGATATTGCTATAACTAGGCAAAGCAGGAGTAAAGCTTAGTTCCTGGCTTCCTGCTGGATGGATGCTTGGCTTTGTGTCCTCCTGGTGTTATTGAGTTTCCCATATGGCTGCAGGGCCTATTGTATCTTCCACTGCCTGCGCCATGTGTTAATGGAACAGGCTCCACTGGAAAGCGGTCCTAGTCGAATAGCTGAGTTCCCTATATACTACAAGTCTGTGACTTGTGCGCTGTGCTGCAGCCTATAAACTCTGTACATTTTTTTCTAAAGGTGGCACAGTGAGGGTCCAGCAGCATACATCCATAGTACAAATGGACAGTGTGGGTTTCACGCTGCGATGGAGGGACAGGATCATGGGACTCTGTTCATCCCAACTCTGTAGCTTGGAACATGTACTTGTCATAGTGTTCTCTTTACTACTACTTTGAGGACTCAACATTAACTGTTCTCAGATCAGGTTACTTAACATGGGCAGTGTGGTGACTGTACTACACTATTGCTTCAACTGCATTGTCATTCATTCATTCATTCATTCATTTCACTGATAGGCTGTTTCAAATGGCATGTCTCACTTCTGCCTCACATGCAAACGCACGGAGGCACACATGGTTACACATGGTTACACATGGTTACACATGGTTACACATGGTTACACACACACACACGGCTGCACGCCCGTCCGCCCACCCACATGCACACACATTCGCATACGCGCACACACACACACACATACACACACACACACACGCACACACACACACACCTCTGTCTGAGAAAGTGTGCTAACTTTCTCTTCCACAGTTTTGTTTTTGTGTGGTACAACTGCTAAAAGCAAAACAATATATCCCCTGTGAACTAATCCCTACTTCTCCAAATGGCATGATTTTTCAATGAGAACAAAATTCACTTTTTTCATGGCCATGATTTGACTTGGATGAAGCGACTTTTATAATTTCGTATTCACGGATTTCAAAATGTAAATCATCTCCAACTCTGGCTCCGCCCACCCCCCTTGCCCGCAGCAACCACTCCGCTCATCAAACACAAACACACCTCTTCATGTTTTCTCTCCTGCTAGTTACAGTACACTACACAAGTGATGATGCAGGAGGACTTCCGGCAGACATGGAACCAGTAAAACAACTGACAAGATGAAGCTGAGCAATTAAATATTTTCTCTTCCACATAATTATTAAGGAGACTACTGACTTGACTATGTTATCAGCTGACAGTGTATCCCTAATGTGAGATGTGAGATAACCTTTAATCCCAACAGCCATTTCTATTATAGCTACCGTGGGTAAATGTGGTTGTGAAATACTCATAATAAGTTTGCTTATACCCAATAATGCTATGGTGTAAGGATGTCACAGCCCGCATGTTGACGGAATATTTATGTGATATCACACACTGGAAATCTGAATATTGCCATGTTGGAGCAATTGCAATTAGAGGATTCAGCCATGGTGTTGAATGCTTAATTGACTGATGTGTGTCTGTCTTCAATCACAAGTCAACAAAGTTAAAAACTCATTTTCATCAAAAAGGTTCTTCTTGCAAGCACAGTTACAGTTACAGTCAGGTTATCCGACAGTTTGCACTGTGGACCTGCCCTGTTTCTAGAGTCAGCCTCGTGTTCCGCATCATGTTTTACAAATTGGAACATTATGGATAGACGGTATGTCTTTTAAATGCAACAACGAGACAAATGGGAGTCATGGTCCATTTGGTAGGGGAATACAGTTGTGGGACAGAAAACAATAAATGAGATGGTGCTAATATTGATCTTTCTTTTACCTTCACACACGTTAGATTAACAAAAGAGGCATTGCCCACACTAGAAAATAAACCAAATGGGGCAAAAATGTATGAGACCAGTACCAGACCATGTTCAACATGCATGCATGCACACACACAAACATAACAAACTGCTGGCAGTGTTTTAGTATCACCTCGCAGACTGAACAATCCAGATAACAGTGAGAAGGTGATCCCCCAGCTTTTTACAGTTGCTAGTAAGGATGTTTAGAATTTTGAAACATAAAACTATGCCTGGGATTAGAACCTCTGTTATACAGTTGCAAAATGCTGTATTTATTATTATACATCATTTTATTTGTTTTGTATGGTCTCAAAGATAGGCAACCTATCTACCGCTACTACCTGTACTACTACAGCTAACATGGGTGCCGTGTTTAGATTAGTAACAGATCAAGGCTGCCATGAAAAACAAAAACACTATGTAGCCTATGATGCAGGCACCTACAAAGATAAACCATTTAACCTGACAAAGCCTTGCAACACATTCAACTATACCTGGTTAAATACTTACAATACAGTGTCACAGTCTTACAAATGCAACAATATACACATCCAGGTTAGCAGAATAAAAATCATATCAATTACAGTCAAAAATCCAAAATCAAAAGAAGCTAAGGGCTCTGGCCCTACCTCCAACAAACTGGTCAGATTTAATTTGAATTGGTTTTGAACGGCGTCAGTTACAGTTAACAAAGTTATTCTGAAGAGATAATATTGTGTAACTGCATTTGGCAGCTCCAATTAAATGTGAATCCACTATTAACATATTAGAAATATGGTCTGAACCATCATTGGCATGCTAATTCTGGTGAGAGTTTTTTTTTTTTTTATAAACAATGATTTTACAAATAGTCTGTACCAAAGAGACCCGGTTTTGTTTTCTCTTGATAAATATCAGAGATACGAATAAAATAAGACCTCCAAATGAATATTTGGCTAGAACAACCGGGCCACATCTCTATTCTCCATTGGGAATATGAAAGCTCAAAGCATCTAATACTGCAATGAGTAGATTCACACTGGACTCAACAGAAAGCCACAGCATTTGCTCAGGGGATCTAATGTTGCTGCGAGTGGGTTAACATTTCAGTTAATTGAAAACAATGTGCGTCAGTATAAAGATACCACAGGGCATAACCAGCCAATGGGTTTTAACAACTGTCTGTATTTGACAACCCAAATATGAGAACAACAACATGAATCCTCTAAGTGAAGACCTGATTTATGTGGTTGAAATAACTACAGAACGCTGCTTAAGGGCAACACGTTCCTCAGGTTCGCCTCGACAATGATAAACTGCTGCTTATTTTTGCCTGGGAGCATCTGCCCTTGGTGGTGTGTTTCATTTCCGTGTGGCTGCAGGCAGGTGTGCGTCTGTTGTATGCATGACTTACTGCACCGACACGCCATTTCACTGGTGCCACTGCCTGTCACAGACGCACTGAAGCTAATAAGGACATGCTGGAAACATATTAAACAAAGTCGTTAAAAATCTTTTTTTTTTTTTTTGCAAGATAAGAGCACCTTGTAAAGGCGTAATGGGTTGCCTTTATGAACATTTAGTGATAACCTTTACAAAATCTTTTAGTTTCATTTCAGAACTTAACATTCTTCCACTGCTCTTTTGATTAATGTGGTCATTTGTTGTGCTTTGAAAGAATAGTGTTTCATGTGCCATGGGGTCTCTGAAAGACGGTTTTATGAGTCTACGCTGAAATGTCATGAGGACTGTGACAGTGCTTAACATTCTAGAAGTGCACTTGATTCGGTGAAACTAAAATAGAAGGAGCTCACTCACTTACGTGCCTCATGCACCCAGCTTGAACATGTGGATGAATGTTAGCTTGCATAGGGAAGAGTCACACCAAAAGTCCTTGTGGGCAAGTGTCCTCCCCTGGCAGCCATCCTGGCAACAAGCCCGGGCGGTTATTTTGCACAAACACAACAAGGCTTTCATCTAAATGAATGAGGAGTAAGCCACCACTTCAATTTGAATGGACCCTGAGAGATAAAGGCTGAATGTGTAGAATCACCAGTCCATGCTGATGAACAACATTCAAAAGTTTTTGTAACTTAATTTGCCCCAAAATATTTTCCTCAACTGTATTACTACAGTAAACTGGATGTTTTCCATCTTGCTGGTACGATTGGCTCATTAACAAGGGCTGATGGGTGGATGTGGGGGGAATATGCGTCATACGACCTCCACATCTTGGTTTTTATTTTTTTATATTCAGGGTTCAGTTGTGTTTTTTCTTTCTTGGATAGCTTCTCCCACCCAAATGTCAAACATTGTATCCTTATATACACCTTAACTTTAAACATACACTATGGAGTTTGCCTGTGTCCTTGTGCAAATTGAACAAATTAATCAATGTTGTTTGCATGAAAGTGGGCTGAGCATCTTACTTATTGTTGTGCTTGCTAGTTTATGATAAAGGACAATCATTGAAAAATGAGCCTCACATCATGACAGAATATATTCAGTCTTATCCTCAATAAAAACAGCGTTATGCAATTTGTTTGAATGTCTGAGGGAACTGAGAATGAAATATGCAGACTAATAAAAAGAACAGGAGAGATAGATAATTACTATGTTTTTCCTGTCATTTTAGTCTATTGAAACAAGCCACACAATTTCAAATTGTAACAGCTGCCGAGTCTCTCTCTCTCTCTCTCTCTAAATGGATAAAAACAGCAAACCACTGAAAAACCTCTAAAATCACATTGAGTGTTTAAAAACAACAGAGCATAGAAAAGAGTAAAAAAGCAACACAGTCACACCACATACTCAAGTCCCAAAGTAAAAGTAGTACAAAACATTGAGAACTTTGTGAATGCAACAGGCACTGTGTTTTGTTTCAATCCTAGAAATAGTTAACAGGCTTGTCCCCAATGAACAGAACGACGTCAGTGGTTTATAGTGGCATTTTGAAGTCAGTTGTATGAAACCTATACAGGTACATGCAAACTAGTTTAATATCATGTCATATAAACCATAATAATAGGTAATGAGTTTCCAATATGAACTGAATATGAATATACAATAAGTGACTGGTGAGCAGATTATAAATATATATGTATATGTACATATATCTACTGTTATGTAGATACATGAACAGTTAGACATTAAGGATGTATATATGGGTACTAATTAAACATAAATGTACAGTGGTAATTGCAGACGTCAGTGCAAATATAGCAATAAAATACATTACAATAAAGTGAAAGTGTGTGCAACAGAATAGCTTCTGTTAACTCTGTGGTTTGGAGTTCAGCAGGGTCACAACTTCTAATACATCTACATTAATAATGAAATAATAATCAAGTCTGTGTCAGATGTGGATCTTAAAGTCC
Organism: Colistium nudipinnis; assembly: GCA_016785305.1. Lineage (NCBI taxonomy): Eukaryota > Metazoa > Chordata > Actinopteri > Pleuronectiformes > Rhombosoleidae > Colistium > Colistium nudipinnis. Next base: position 454,338 of record JAFBJU010000410.1, read on the forward strand.
TGGAATAGCAGATATACCAGATACAGTCGCTGACTGCGAGCACTGTTGGCTGGGCGTTTGGGAGGCCTCGCATGAATTGCAACAGAGTGATGTATACGCTGTGAATTTATGGCAGTAAAGCTCCTAGTTGAGTGCGCCCCAGTAAGTTCTGTGATTGAACTGTTGAATGCAGCCAGCTGCCTGGTTAGTGAATAAAGTAACTCTGCCTCCAAAACGCAAGGCCATGCCAGATGGAAGGTAATCATCTAGCTCTGCTCTTCATATAGAAGAGGCTGAAAGGGTCTATGAAATTACCGAGATTATCGAGTCTGGATTTGGGCTAAACAAAAGTGAGATGAAAATTTAAGTCCAGATATATCCCGAACACCTGTAGTTGGATATTTGCAGTCAGTTGCCAAGCAGCTGTAAACATCTTTAAGTGATGTTTAGTTGCACTGGTGTTGCTCCCTTGCACATTTTTGGAGCACACACCCAAACTCACTGGCACACAACTTCTTATGGACACTTTTCCACCTTCTCCGTATTTTTTTGTATTTAAGTCCAGATATATCCCGAACACCTGTAGTTGGATATTTGCAGTCAGTTGCCAAGCAGCTGTAAACATCTTTAAAGAAGCTCATTGGCAGAATGTCATCATGTTAATGCTCGAAGAGTTGTGAAATGTTGTGTTTCATGGTCATTGCATTAAATTGGGTCATATTTTCAAGTTACTCTTATATGGATGTCACTGTGATACATTTTGTTTCATTTGTGTGGAACAACTGAAAGTTGGTCTAATGTTTTGTGAAAACACAATTGCCCCACAGAAGGAAAGAGATACTCTTTGCCTTTATCTGAGGTAATGTGTGATCTGACTGTGAACAATGTCAATTCAAGTTTATGTGTTACTTTTTTTTCTCGGCCATTTGCAAAAAAAAAAACTAACTCTGTAGCACTTTTCTGTAGCTGCAGAATTCTCTCTGTGTTTTTTTTTTTATAATAAAAATGATCTAAATGATCATCAACAGTCTGACGTAAATGGTGGTGGCAGGTAAATAGGCTCCATAAAGAGTGTACTAATTATTTGAAGATACAATTTTTCTGGAATCATAAGGTCATCGACATTTTCAATCAACTTTCTGTTAATATTAATTAGGTATTTAGCTCCGTCAATAAAATGAGCGGCGGCTTACTAAAAAGTATTGTACCTGTGATGATGTTTTGAATACCTCTTATAAAATATGTCTTGTTTTAAAAAATGTTATCCAAAAACGGCCACTCTTATTCTTCTTAACAGAGGGCAATGTTTAAAATGGGAGCTTCACTGCTTAGATGTTTAATTTCAACTTATTGTTAATGGTCCACATACCATAGCATTTAGCTTGGCGGTAAGTTTATTCTCACTGAAAAAAGCAGGTGTACTTACATTTTTTACCAATAATTCAGTCAGTTTTATAAAATTCCAAACTAACTTTAATGCTCTAATTGGTAGTAACCACATTTACTTGTGTGTCAGTATAGTATTCTTACAAGTATAGATGACCAACGCTAACAGTATTTTAGTGGAAATGTTGTTTTTCTTGAAAAACTAGCCCCAGTGTATCCACTGGATCAAAGCCCACATTTACTCATTTTGGTATGGAAGGATATATCCTTTGCAGGAGCATTAATGATTCAGTGCTGGAAATCACAGTTAATTCAAACTAAAGTCCCAAATTGATGTGTTCCTTAGATTTGATTATCCAAATAGATTACACTATAAAAGTGAAGTTACAGCTGAGTGGAACAACATTGTCTAGCACCATCCCACATCATGACAGTTAAGTATTAGTATAGAAAATAGAGCGTGGAGCATTCTCTGTATCTACATAGCATCTGGGAGTGGTCGTTGCAGACCCACTCTGGACAAGGTTCAATTAGAAGATAATTTATCAGGTTCATTATATGAACAGCAAATACACTGGATGAATCGATCGATGAATGGATGAATAGATATTTATTAAAAGACAACACATAATCTGGGGCTAAAAAAATCGGAAATTTGTCTGGGAAAAGTAAATGATAACAATCTGCCTTACTCCCTCGGCATCTAATGTCAAATTGCTCTTTAGCAGGGTGCAGAACTGCTTCGGCGGATCAATACTGCGTTGGTCAGCTTCCAGTGGAAATGCCCTTGTGTTTTTGTCTGCAAACTGTTGCAAAGTCGAAGTTGTTCGTAGTGAATTGCCTAGATCGTTAAAAGTTAGTCTCTTGTGCACGTGCACGCGTGCACACACCAAAGTCATATTTCCCTCAGTTTCACAAAACGCCGTATACCCTCCCATACCTTTGTTTCTGTAATGCTGCCCTTCTGACACAAATTAACATCCCCTCACTTTGTGTGCACAGTCAGTTGATAGTCAGTCATCTCTCAGTACAGGCGTGGATGTGGTGAACAAATATATGTGGCTGGCATTTCTGTGTGTGGGTGAGGCGAATAAAACCGACATCTGTTATGCTGCTGTATAATCAGCGTGGCTGCGTGGGCAGCAAAGATTAGAAAACTTTGGAGGAGAGCGATATCGACATTCAGTGCATTCCATCACATCCACAGGGCCATCTCTGAGTTTTATGATGGTTATTACACAAATGGGGGTACATAGGGAGGTGGAACTCAGTTTAGTGAGTTCCACTCAGTTTAGAGTTAGAGTGATTAGACAGTACTGGTTTGCAGAAAAAGTGTTCAGTCCATAGTTTGCTATTGTCATCCTCCGGCCCCGTCTGCAGCTCTCTCTCTCCCAGTTTGACTTGCAACATTTCTCTGGGATTAAAGGGATACACAGAAAAAAAACTCAGTTTTTTTTTTTTTTGTTATGTGGTGGTGAAATTAACTTGCTCTCCAGAAAGAAAGACAGCAAGAAAGCATTAGGGAGAGGAAAAAAGGAGGAGGGGGACCTAAATTAGACATTGAGTGATTCAAATGGGTGTTTAATTTGTGTTTTTGTGCTTGCCTGAGGGCATTTGTATGTACATTTGTGCGAGAAGGTGTGCGAGCCGTGTGTGCAATTTTTGGCCTTGCATGAGTGTGTGTGTGTGTGTGTGTGTGTGTGTGTGTGCGTGCGTGTGTGTGTCTGCAAGTAGAGTATAATGGCACCAGGCCCTGTAGCTACAGGCTACAATCCAAATGAGATCTAAGGGACTGTGTGTCAAGTCAGCTCTTCATCAAACATAACAGCAGTGCAGGGCAAGATTGAATGGTGGAGATAAGATCTTCAATCATTGAGTGTGGGAGGCTACTTGGTGGGTTTCATCTGCACAATATATGACATACAGGACTGCCAATTGAATATGATGGCGTATGAATGGATGGAACAAAGGGTGTCATGGTTATTGACAGTTGAAACTGAGATCTGCAGAGGTGCAGTGGATATTGTGAGCTCCCAAGTTCCAATAGAATAACCTTCCTATAGTAGAAGCTTGTTGTAAAACGTGTATTATGTTAAGTTGATAAAGGTACGGAAGTTTCCAAACCAGAAGCCCTGGATGAACACTCAGGTACGATGCATGTTAAGGGCCCGGTCTTTTGCCTTCAAATCTGGCAATGAGGCTGAGTACAAGGCATCTAAGTACCAACTGAGGAAGGCCATCCAGGAGGCAAAGCAGCAATACAGGCAGAAGCTGGACGGCTTCTACTCTGCTGCTGATGCCAGGCAAATGTGGCTGGGCCTGCAGCATATCACGGACTACAAGAGCCCCACAACCAACATCCCTAACCCCTCCACCACCCTGCCAGAAGAACTCAACCAGTTCTATGCCAGATTTGAGACCTCCAGCAGCAGCTCAGAGAGGAGGCCCTCCTGCACCCAGATCCCATCATCCCCCCCACTGACTGTCACACCAGCCGACGTCCACAAGGCCCTGAGGAGAATCAACCCTCGCAAGGCGGCGGGCCCCGACAACATCCCGGGGCGGAGATGTGTATAAGAGACAGGTTAATAACACAGCAAACCAACACAACATATTTGTGTCAAATATGGTCATGGTCACAACTACACCAAGATGTTTTTCATTTATTTATGTATTGTATATTCTACCGTTACACAACTGACGAGTTCGCTACGCCTGGCTGGATATTGTCAACATCGTTCTTCCTGAGTTTATTTTATTTCAAAGTGTCGTCGTGCGGTCGCACCCCCCAGGAAGTTTTTTTTTTAACACTAGAAACACATCCTGATTATGTGATCATGTCTGAAGCACAAATTCAGACCAAGAAGACAGTTTGGCCCAGAAAGACAATTGTCCTCCAGTTGTCTTTGAAATGGTCCTACCTGGACATGGGTAGCCAAAGACTAATACTGTTATTAACAAAGTAAGAATACGTCAAAAACACATGAATATAAACATGTTGGCGTTCAATGAATTGTCTGAACAGTGCAAATAAATATTGACTAATTTTTTTAATGCTTGGTGTTTGGAGAGGAAGGCAAAAAAGAATTTCATTGTACAATGTACACATGACCAATAAATGCTTGAATCTTGAATCTCTTGGTTTTGTTTAGTTATGTCATGTCTCTTTATGTTTAGCCACGCCCTTTCCTCATGTGTCTGGTGAGCACTCCCTTCCTTACCCAAGTTTCCCGCCAGTGTGATTGTCTGCCCCTCCCTGATTGTGTCCACCTGGTGATGTCATTTCCTCATGTGTATATATAGTCTTCGTCTCGTTGCCAGACCGTCTTGTGTTTCGTGCCAAGCTTTCCAGCGTTGTTCCAAAGTCATAGTAGTTTGCATTTAGAGTTCTCTCATCATCATTGTAAGGTAAGATTAGAGAGTACATATTTTTGTAGTTTATTAGTAGGTAGTAGTAGTAGTAGTAGATTAGTGTTTTTGATAGTGTATGTTTTTGGTGATTTTTCTATTGTTACTGATTCATCAGTAAAATACTCTTTTTGAACTTCACTCCTTGTGGTCTCGTGCATTTGGATCCATGTCTCGTACAGCCTTAACAAAGCTTCAGATCTCTGACGAGTGTTCAAACAACGCCACATGCAATCAAATCACAGCCATCTCTTTCCAATTATGTCATGTGTTTTACGTCAAAAATGATATTTCTCAGGGAAATGTAATGGCAGGCTATACAATCATATTGAATAAACAGACAAATGAATGATGAAGCTAAATCACATCGTTCAGATCCAATGCAGGAGGTGGTGTGAGTGTAACTGAAGTGAACGATAAGGGTTTGGAATCAACTGATGAACAGGGGTTGTTTTTCTGTGAAAAATCTATTTTTACATCCTTAACAAATCTTTCAGGTTCATGGAATTTATGAATTACATCACTGAGAAGTAGCAGTATTTCAATGAATATTTGACTGAGCAACACACCAAACTGACAACCGATTACAAGACGTTTTGAGTGACTGCTGAACATTGACGCATCATAGGGATTTAAGCCTTGTTCAGTGATGAATAATGCAAGGATGTCAATTGTAAAAAACAAAAAGGGGGGTGAATCAGATCAGATTTACTGTCAAAATGTCCAATCAATATTAAAAAATCTTTAGTGACGCATTGCCTCTACCGTACGTGTGGGTGCCTGGTGAAGCTTAATTTGATACTGGGTCAAACAAGTACTGCCATGGACTATCGTCTCGGCAGACACTGGGGTAAAGATTCCACTTCAGTTGTGTTGTATCTGTCGTAAATATGTGGCCGTTTGCGCCACTGGAATGACTTATAAAGCTAAACCATCACATAAAACAACCAAATTATTCTTGTGATGCATATAGACTGATTAAGATAAGATAAACCTTTATTGTCCCAGAGTGGGGAAATTTGTGGCGTTTCAGCAACAGAGGTAAAGTATACAAACATAAATAGACGAAGAGAAGGTACAGAATAAAGTAAACTAAGGCTGTGCATAAGTAGAAAAATATGTATAGTACAGAGTATACAATAAATACAGTGACCTAAGTATATGCAATGGAAAATGGACTGTATGTAATGAATAATAATATAAGCAGTGTAATTTATTTTTGTGAAGAGGAAATAATACTATGGTCATTAGGTCAATATTCTTTCATGCCCACAGTAAACACAAATGCATAATCCAGGTTGGCCCATAGGAGGACCCAAGTAATGGATTACTAGTTTTGCACCTTTTAAAATGTAATGTATTTTAAACCTCTCTGAATAATTGCGATTGAACGCTGGGTTGTTGAATGCATTACTACAAGAACTTTATTGATTAAACTGTTCATTTAGAAGCCAAATAATGAATACTGTATCCGTTAAACCCAGGTTGTAAAAAGAAAAACAATTTGATTACATTTGCCCTGTATGATTATTCAAGATCATGTATAACAGCCGCTGTACGGGTGGGCAGAGAAACATGCTAGTCTCAGTTCAGCAAGAGGGAAATGTATGAATACCGAGAGCTGAGGTCGCTTGTTTCAGGTGAGACTGTCTTATCAAATCACACGTAGTAATACCATTGCATAAAATATACCATAACCTTGCATCATACTCCTGCTGATAAATACAGAAATGTATGGATACCAACAAAAAGACCATGCTGGAGAGCAGGGAAGAAGACAGCAAAAAGAGTGAGAACTCGCTTACGTTACATAAATAAACACGTTTAAGGTTAATTTCATTCCCTTCTTTGAGTCTGCCTATGGCGCAGCATGCTTGATCACTATCTGAGGCATTGAAATTGTGTTAGCCGTGGGATGTGGCACTGGCCCTCCAGTTAATCTCATTAACGAATTGAAACGCAGACGTGGCCTGCTGTGGGTGTTACATCAGCAGCTGCTCCTCTCATTTCAACGTTTTATCTCGCGACCTTGCCACCGTCTTGATGGGGAATTGTTCACCATTGGTCATTTTATTTATGGTTCCATTAGTGAGCTGGACATTGTTCTACCACAGCCAATTAAAACGATGAGTTGCCAGTTACGATTTTGCAACCTTGCACCATTTAGAAAAAAAGAGAGACATCTGTGAAAGTGTTGGCAGGACACCTCCGACTGCACATGAGGCTAGTTATAAGTGAAATGACGTTTAAATGCCAACAACAATAACTAGTTAACTATTTAAGGAGCAACAAAATTGGTTAGGTATTTACTGTGCGATTCAGGAGAGGATTTAGCCAATTTTGAGATTAGAAAAATAATGGCTTTAGAGGAGAAATATTCAACTCAAGACCCTAAAGGTCATGTACTTAGATATAGAGATAGCCTGCTGGGCCTAACTGCTGAAATACTAAAGTAATAATAATAATAATAATGCACACGTGTCCCCTTTAATCATGGTCTAATGCAACAGATGTATGTAGACCTTCTCTCATTATTTATTCCACTATACTTTCAGCAGGCCTGATGAATCTCAGCTGCTCTTGTCTGGAATCTATTTATTTATTGTGCACAAGAGTAAATGTAAGGCTTTATTAAAAACCCTGTAGCCCAGGAGAGCTGTGGATACTGTATTTCATAATAATAAAAAAACAAAAAAACAAGGGGATAAAGTCTCTGTAATATTAAAGCTGAGTCACTCCACTGCTTTGCACTCCCTATGCAGCTGCCAAAGGTTAATGAGAACCGCTTCCCCCCCCGGCCTTACACATTCTCTCATAGACGTTGCTCTGTGGTCACATCATTGTGTTATTGTGCTGCTCAAGATGCACAACAAGTTTAAAGAGCAGTGTGTCTGTGCACTGCGCTTGTAATAATGTCACACCTGTGTGTGTGTGTGTGTTTTCTTTGTCCTTTGAGGTTATGTTGGTGGCACTCCTATCATTCAGTCCCTGGTTTTGTTTTAATCTCGATATTCTTGTACACGCCCATTTCTTCCTGTGCATACAAGAGATCATTTATTTTCCAACAACAGGCTTACCAGTGACTGCGTGTTTAGCTACAGCTGCATATTTATTCATATATTGTAATTATTTTACCATATGAATGTATAAATCATGTGTGTATCCTCTTACAAGAACTAACTATCCTTTCACATTCATATATATTTATATATATTTATATATGAATGTTGTAATCCTAGAATATATATCACATCTATGTTTATGTCCCTACATCCTGATTTGACAAATAAATGGCAGTACATGAATCTCTAAAACATCTCATTTGTGTTCCTGGATGTAAATCTAACCTGAAGTAAATCTATGGAAGTGGAATTCATTACAGAGGGAGTTGGGGTATTAGATATTCACTGTGCTCGTCTGTAATTTTACTTATTGTTGCACTTATTGCACTATAATTAACAGGAAATAACAGGATAGCGTATTTAATGGAAAAGGACATGCTGCAGGAAAAAGCCAGAATAGAGGCTCCCCAGGGGTGAGCTGGTAGTAGAAGAGGGGAAAGCATGTTTCTATAAAAATAATACAAGTCAAAAATCATACTCTATGTTACACTTCTCAGCAATATCCATCTTGACTAAACCTCCATTCATATCTTTAGGAGTCATTAAAAATAGATGATGAAGAAATTGCCCAAGGGATGCCTAAGTTTCAGGTTTACTTCAACGTCCAATGTGCGTAGATATTTATTTCTTTGTTCCAGGGACAGACAGTACAAGATAGTAATTCAACATTCTATCAATGGTCATTTGCCAAAATAATTATTTATCTCTATAGCACCGCATCATGGTATACAGTACATTATGTCAAGGCTCTTTACAGAAAGGCAGAGACCTTGTGTAATTTAATAAGAGAAACAACATCCTATGACACAAGCAAGCACTTAGCATAGTATTCATACATAGTGGGCAGTCATTTGCTACAACCGGTTGGGTTGAAAGGAGAGAAATGAGAGAAAGAAGGGAGAGGGGATGAGAAAAAGAGGGGGCAAGGTAGAGGAGGAGAAAAAAGTGACCGTGTGCAAGAGAGACCAGGAGCAGGAGTTTCTATTTTACTGAGTATTGTTGTGTGCATGTGTGTGAGTATTGCATCAATACTATAAAGCTATTAGTAAAGAAATGACAGACCTACAGAGCCAATTTGAATCAATGCAGGATAAAATGGATTTCAAACGAGAATACTGTATTAGTACAAGACAATTGATGAGCTTCCCCAGGATACCAAAAATCCCCATAGAACATCTGTTCAAACTGAAGGTGACCTATTGGTATATTTCCATGTTTGCAAACTCTAGCAGTCATTGTCATGGGAGCAAAACAGGGAGTTGAAAGTTAACACCGGACATTACCACAACAGACTTGTTTATTTCGTATTAGAAACCAATAGCTAATGTTACTTCTTTTTGTGTTCCAAGACCATTCCATAACCTTGACTGTGGGTTTCTTACTGAAACCATGACAATGGGGATCCTATCACCCAATTTTACCCATTTCATTATTTCAACCAATATTTATAACATTTTTTCCTGAACCATATTTTGAGTCAAGAGCTAACTAAATTTTGTCACGTCCAAAGCCATAACCATGTGGTTATTATTATGGTGGACCTAATTATGATTGTTTTAATAAAGATATGGTGCATCTAGACTATTTCATTGGTTGTCATCAACAAACCTTGTGCAGATATGTTAGGAGAGTGTGGTGCTGGAAGTATGACACATTTCATCTTTTGATAAAATTCTGCTTCCTAACATTATACAAACATTTCTTAAATTACTTTTTTGCAGGCTTTCATTTGAGCCAAGTCCCCTGGCATAGTTTGAGTTAAGTATTGGTGAATTCATTAAAGAATGAATGCATCAGAAATAGCCAATTATAGGTTACAGCAGCATCCCAAAGGGCAAAAGAGCGCCATGCTAATAAATTGTATTGCTTTGACTTGAAATGTTGCGGTCATTTTGGCATGAGGCAGACCTGAACAACTCACATCAATTATGAGAACAGTAACACAGCCATGTGTGCATGCAAATCCCCCAGCATTAGCTCATTCTACTGTCTGACATGATGGAATTGAATCGGTCCGTGTACATACAGTATATAAAACTGCAGTCGGCTAATGGATATCAGGCACTTTTATTTATTCAATATGGTGTCTTTGTATGCCTTAATCCTGATGTCTCAATTATAAATGGATAAGGAAAACATGCTGCTTTACATTCATTGGAGTAAGATTGTTACAGCAGGAACTTTGAGAGCCTGGCAGAGTCCTGGCAATAGGTAAGAGTGGTCCAGCCTTCAGATCCTAATCTAAGCATTAGATAATGTTCCTTCACACATTAAAACCTGTCCATGTATTACTTTTCACTTAAAAATCAGATGGCCTGAGTTCGAAGATACATATACCAACAACTCTCTATATTATATTATATCTGGTTGCTATCTTATGGCTCCATACCCGAGAGTGGTACAGATCTTCTAATATCATACTTAGGAAGATGTGAATGTTTCACAACATGTCAAACTATTACTTCAAAGCCTAAGACTGCAAAGTCAGTTCAGATGTCCAAGTAAACCAGCCATAAAACTAACATATTTCCACATACTACTAAACTAAAACATGCAGTAAACAATACTGAGTATATTTATGACAGAGGGTCAACATCCTCATCAGGGTTTGTGTCAAAACATATATTGTCAGAGAGGTTTAAGGTTAACTGCACACACACACACCAAAACATGCACATATTTAAACAAGCAAACACACACACATACATACACATGCACACACATACACTGTTCCTGTTATTAGAACATCTGAAATAGATACATGCTCCACGATAACTAAATACATTTACACAGAACACAATCATTCACCACTGTGTTAACAATAACTTTAGATAACTGGTTTTCCACACCACAATCCACTTTATATTCACATTTTAGTTTCACCAGAGCTACCTTTGTGTGAGCATAGAATATAGTTATTCGTGCCACCGAGACTAGTTAGCACAATTACTACATTTACCAGATTTACATCATGCTGTCAGAACAGAGATCTTCCTGGTGCCCCTTTAATGGCCATTCCTACTGACAGTCAGCCATAAAATTCCTTTATTGATCAACCATTGGCAGAATGTTGTGCCAATGAGAATACCTTGTTGATGAAGATAACAAAAATACAGAAATTCCCTACAAGCACTAAAATTATATTTTATTTAGATTCACTCCAATTCATGAGGTCTATCTTGTGACTAGCATTGTCAGTTCTTCAGCTGCACCACTAGCGTCACCTTTTTGCTGCTGGTCAGGTATTGTACTGTCGGTTTTTAGATGTTTTTCTCACAGTACATTTTAGGCCAGACAGCTAAAATATGACATGATGTTATCTGAAGCTCTTCTAAAACAAATAGGGATAAATATGCATGTCTACCTCAAACCATAGGACAACTGCTACTCAAAATGTTAATAAATAATCAACAGAAAATACCAAAGCCAAATCAGTAGCCTTCCAATTATAATTCTGATCCCATTCAGTATCCAATTTAAATAATAGAACATACAGTATGTTGTGCATGGCTAATGGCAAATTTTATTGTACGTGCTCTGGAACAACTTGTGTCTGATAGCCCTCACACTCTGCACCATTTTGTCTCTGTCAACTATACTGGGGCTGCGGCTAATCACATTTAGACTATCAAAAATAATAAATAAAATCAATATTTATATGAATAGAATTTGACCTAGGTCAGCATTCTACCTCAGGGGCACCACAGCTTATTAAGCAGCAAATGATAGTTATCAATTAATTATCACATTATTCTTGAAGGATTTAGGAGTTCTTTGATAATAACTAAATAAAATGTTCGAATCGAATCTAATGTTTCATGCCTACGTACGAGAGAGTGAGAAGGTGTGTGTGTGTGTGTGTGCGCATTTGTGTGTGCGTGTGCAGGAGAAAGCTTGGTTGCTTCTTGCATCTCTTGATGAGCAGTGTCTCGGCGCTGACTCGCTGCTGTGCTCCTGATGATTGTTACTGGCAGACTTTGGTTGAAGATGCAGGCGCTGGAACATGAGGACAGGAGCTCGCGTCGCTGTCGTCTGGAAGTGGAGGCTCTGATCGGTGAGTCCCCGGTGGCAGATTGTCCGGTGGTCAGAGGCCTCGGAGAGCTCGCTGCGCTGCGACCCGTGTGGACGGCCTGCCCAGGCGAGGGATCCTGGAGGAGAGGCTTTGCAGGCCAAAGAGCTGAAGCTGGCCCTGAGAGGATGTTCAGAGAGGTCATCGAGAAGAGAGGGAGAAGACTTGGCTTTTTATCACTGGAGTGATGTTACAGACACTTCACCGGGGGCTGGGGCCCGTTGTTTCATCCAATGGAAGCTCAGTGTTGTTTCCTCAAAGCCCCCGTTCTACAAAATGCTGGACTTTGTGGCATGTCCTTTCTCACCAGATGTCCCACTTGACTTTGATCCTTGTTATCACACACTGTCTTCCCAGGGGACTGACCCCTGCCTCTGGAAGTTAGGGGGGTGAGGACGTTTTATGATGCGGGGGGAGAAAGTCCTGCTTCACCAGTCAATGCAAATTATCATGTGACCAACAGGTCACAACAAGTATATCACAATTTATTCTAAATGCAATTCTTTATTGACCAATCACAATTGCATTTCCTGTATACCGAGTAGCCCATAATTCCTTTCCCCCCCAAAAAACTAAAAAACAAGCATCCCAAATGAACACATTCAGCTTGTTTTATTCATTGAGTGATGATGGCACTGATGGAGATGTTAATGTGATATCATCTACAAGCACATTATGTGCTCAAGTACTGGCAAAATGACTTGCATTGTTTAGTTGAACGCACAGAAAGCATCTGTGAGTGCCAGGAATTACACAACACACTTACCGATATAGCACATACAAAGCAAAAACAGTACGAAAAGGTGTTTGCTTTGAATGGCAACGCTAGTCCCAGCCACTCTATTTCTATTACCAACCTATCATTATCTAAATGCATTTATCTTACTAAGATTCAGCCTTGCCTGCTCCCTGTAATCACAGGGACACATGTGTGTGTGCATGTATTTGCATGTGCCTGTGTGTGTGAGAGAGAAAGGGGGATGAGTGGAGGGGCACAGTCGGTTTTCTCTTGATCTTTTGTTGATTGAATTCCTCTACACACTGTACACACTAAACTGTAAAGGACAACAGTAATTAAACAGATGCAGGAGCTGAATGAACATGATGGAGCACACAGTCTCATCCATGGTCAAAGCTTTGCTAGCTACCACTTGTCCACGAGTGAAATCAGTGCAGTCCAGCCGATGCCACTGAAACCACTAGCACAGAAAATACCAGGCTTATTTCAAAATATCTAGAGGTAATTGTAATGTGTGTTCCATATAATGCACAATAGATTTGTGCAGAAACATGAGACATTTATAGTTAATATTCTTCATAGGCAAGCATTATTAGCCAGAGGGTTTACTGGTATCTTCCTGAAAAATCTGAATGCGCCCAGCCCTAGCATGTAAGTCCAGTGTTCTTATCCCCCTCTGTTATGTCTACGGCCCCATTTAAGATGACAAGGACATTCGTTTTCCCATCATGCAATATGGTGTGGGGTGGCATATGTCCGCAGCAGCAGATAAAGCCAACAAAACACCTGTCAAAAGAAGGAATAGCCTTCACCAAAGTGTCCACAATTAATTTAAGCCACTAGAAAGTGCTGATTCTTGTCAGAGACATCTGGACTGTGTCCCCTGGTACCTGCATAAAATGATTACAAAAAGTGCTGAGGGAATGGGGGGGTTGAAAAAGAAAGGTAAAGGGGACAAGCATGAAGAAGGATTGGGGAATAAAACTGTAATGATAGAGAGTCCCGTTGCAGCTTTGTGAATTAAAATGTGTTAAAGGTTGATCGTGATTGCGTACTGGGACTCAAGTGTGCCGAAGGCAAACTGAAAAATGTATTATCAATGAATGGGATAATAAATAATAAATAAATAAACTAAAAAACAAGATTATAATGTGAAATGCACTCTGACTGGCCACATATAATTAACACATGCCTGTGTCTGATGCAGGGCGATCATAAATAATCACGATCAGCCATGTCTCCATTTTTAGTCGAGTGTTGGAACCGGAAGGGAGAACTCAGAAACATGAGGGAAACTGGGGATCTAATCAGCGCAACCACTGTCTTCTCCTTGACTGAGGGGAGCTTCAGCAGAGGAACAAATTAAACCATCCTGCCGAATCAATCAACCATGGAGTGTTAACCTCCTTGAAGGGGGGAGACTAGAAACAAAGTCAAGAGAGATGTTGGACCTGGCAGGCCTTTGAATATATAGAGGGTGCAGCAAACCAAGAGGCAAATGGCAGGTATCCCCGCCCTACCTACTTAAAGCAAGGACATCAGGCTAGCAGGGGAGCTTGGGAAAATGTCCACATTGCAGAGCATGGGACCTAGCGGCCATCAGGAGGAAGAAGCTACGAGCAACTGCAACCACTTCAGTGACCATTTGACTGCATTGCCTGTTTTCCATTGCACTAACCACAGATGGAACTAGTAGGATGGTGGTGGGTTGGGGTCGTTTGGGTAATCAACTGGTCCAAACTGGTAAGACAGAGCATCTGTTCGTGGCAACATAGCGATAAGACAACTGCAGAGACTGAGGTTTTTACGATCGGTCGACTGTAGGGAAAGGTTGTTCTGCACACTCTAATGAGTAAAATTGTAAAAAAAATATATATACTTTTGTTGTTTTACTGTGGTGGGCTTAATATGCCAGTGCGTTGCAGTGCAATGTTGTAATTGTACATAGGGTGGCAAACTTACTCTGGAAATGTCCTCCAGCTGTCATGACTTGTTAATTAACAGAGTGGATGAGAGAATTAAATCAATGTGCGAGTGGCAGAAACAATTTTATTCCATGGCTGAATATCATAAGGGGCAGAAAAAAACAGTGGGAACTCCTGCTTAATTGTGCAGACATAATTAACTTTTTGTCTCTTTTTTCTTGTTCCACCGATTACTCAGTTAATGGTAGAATGGCTAAAAACCTCCTGTTGGGGTAAAAAGAAGTTCAGGAAGCAAGGGATATGCTTGGGAGTAAATATATTATAAATGAAATATATAAATATATTTCATCAATGAAATAAAAAAAACACATCACATTAATGGACAAATCCTTTTCATTAAATTCCAAAACTAACCCCTCTGTGCATTGAACCACATTCATACCCATTTAAAACAGTTTTAGTAGTCTTCTCAGATGATTTATTAAATGTCTCCTGTGCACCAATGGGAGTAATGTCGCTACTAAATTATGTGCGGCAAGGATTGTGACAGACAGAAGCCAATGAGCTTGTGCTATTTTAGCAAGCTGTGCTCTTACAGATGATTAACCACAAGATTCAACTTCTGGTAAGCTCCAAAAACAAAAAAGTCGGACTACAGGAAGAACACCATGAAGATATCATTGACTCTCAATCATATGATCTCAGTCCGATGGATCTAAGGACCACTTACTGACGAAGAGACTAAAAAAACAGAAACCCCATATCCAACAAGAGAGGATGGAGTCTGCAGTGGGAGCACTGGGAGAGCATCACCAAGTCCTATAGGGGCAATTCATAAACCCTATAGGACTTGTCATCACTTTTTTGGAAGTTTGAAGTAAAGTATCACAGCTCATTTTTTTTGCCAGCATCTCTTTGTTTCCGTTGGTTCATCGCTATTGGTACCTTACATCCACCAGCAACTGTCAATTAGTGGAACAGCTTGAAACTGTCAGCATTAATTTGTATCCTGCTGCCTGCTGCTTCATCTGGGTATTGTTGTGTCACATGAGGAAAACTGTAACTTCACAGGGTACCTTCATATAATGCACATTAAGTTTACCTGGAAAAATGGAAACATAATCACCTTGCCTGTAGAAGTGGAGACAGTCTTCGTACTGACAACAGAACAGAACGCTCTGCATTGAAACAACAACAACTCTACAAGTCGGCAAACACAAAGAGCTAATTAAAAGCGCTCCAGGATCTGTGTTTGGATCAGCGAGGACAAGCATGTGCTTGGCAGTGGCAAAGTTCCTCGTACACCCAGGCAAATGAATTTCCCCAATACTCCTTCATGGCAAATGGTGAACTAAATGTAGAGGTTGCATTTCTGAGATAAGTATTTTGGATTCTTGTAACTGACGACTGCAGCTGCTCCCACCCCTCATGCTGCGCTTTGTAGAAGCCTGAAGCTCTCAGTGGGTATACATATCAATTGCATTCAATCAAGACATTGTTTCTGAATGCTGCTAGTGCTGTACCAAACAAACAGTTCTCTGAGTGGTTTGAGGGCACTGACTTCTGTTTTTTGTTATCTCCTTTTGTTTGTTGTGTTATTTATTCCTTTGGTTATTTTTCTGTACTTTTCTCATCCTCAGCCTCCACCACGCTGATTACTGCCTCCTGTAGACTCACAGAAGAGCCGGGTGAGTTTGATTGAATGTAGAGAGCAATTTGTTCGGCAAGGCGAGACACAGTATAATCCACTCCCTACAGACCGCCTAAGTAACTGTTTGTTTTCTATTAATTAGCATGTGTTTGTGAGTATGCGAGTACGTGGGTGCTGGTCTTATGCCTGGATACTTTGGTTTATGTATTTGCATGTCTGTGTTTACTTTGGGTTACTCGTGGCCAAATGTGTGTATGCAGGTGTGCATGTGCTGGCGTTTATCAATGCAAACATTTTTCCGAGTTGATATTCTCATCCACCCTACCCCGCTTCACATCGTAGCCAATCGGGTAACATGATTTTCTGCCGTAATTTGGAACTAGCAGAGAAGTCACCAGATGTCTGAATGTGCTATCGCAGATGGGCTGCCTGCCCCCACTTCATTAATGCCCTTGAGGCACATCACAAATGTACACGAGGGATGTATTTTAAACAATCTACTCCGTGGTGCATCATTCAAAGTAAGTATGTGGTATAAAAGGAGGTTTTACTCATTTAAAATCATCTGAGGACTGGATAAAGCTGGGGGATGAGGACTGAGCGAGCGCTTTAACTTTTGATTCTTTCATTTACAGTTCCGACCCACACTGTGACTGAAATGCGGAACAGCTGCTCTGTAAATCTTTGACCTTTATTTATCAGAAGTCAACTAAAGTCAACTCCAATGAAGCCCCATAACTTTTGCTCAGAAGCACACAGCTTTTATCCATGTGGCAGGCAGGTGGTGCAGCTGCAATGGGGTCAGTGGTCTGACAAGGCCTATGTTCTCTAGCTAGCCATTGTGAAACGTTATTTATTATATAACCTTTCCTGTATCTTGTGACATGTCCGTGCAGGATTCTGAAATAAAAGAATTATGCCCATTTGTCATGATATGTTATGCTGAAAGTTTAGTTCAGTTTAAAAAGTAGCCACCTCCATATAAACGTAATTAGCTCCACAGATAGACTAGCCACGAAACCTCTTTCACTGACAAAATGTCAATTTTCTACTTAAATAACAGCTATAAGCTTAGACAAGAGCAAGTCTGTAAGAGCTTTTAGAAATGGGTTTGTATTTTATAATCCTGTCGAACGATGTAATCAGTCCAATAGTGATATAATTCCAAATAAAAGATACAATGTGTCCAATGAAACACTGTTTCCATAGTTGGTCTTGGCTTACCTCCCCAGGTCACTTCTTAAGTATCCTGACTTTAAAACAGTTGATTCTAAATATCTCCAAAGAGTAGTTACCATAGCATAGTATATGTTAGTAGTATAGTAATGTTCCAACAGCAGATAGCTGCCTGTGCCCATCACACAGTCAGACTTGATGGAATAATTTTAAAACACGGAAAGGACAAACAATAAGCAATGTTCCAATCTTTGATTTTCTTTGAACAATGTTTATATAAACCACTGTACCATGTCATTAATACAACAGTCCGGCTGCAAATTTGATGTGGAAGATTACTTTCTCTCTGGGACATGCAGCGTTGGCCTCAGCCTTTCTACATTATGTACGGTATGTACCTAATGAGTGCGTATCTGAGGCCTGTTAGGGTTCTCATAAACAAAAAACGAATTACCTGGAGATGGAGCTCTTGACTAACTCAGACACAAGAGACACATTAGTTAAATAGCTAGAGCTGAGAAATCACAGGTATTATTTTACTACTCAAAATTGATTGTGAAAAGCGACAAATGAGGAGACACTTTTACACCAGGGAACTTTCTCAGATCTATTATCCTTTTTTCAAAACAGACAAAGGATACTAAGCGGTATTCTGCCACAATTACCACTGTAAACTGCATATGGGCCACATAGGAAGGGACATTTTATGGGGACATAAACAGTAACTAATGGAGACAGGGCTTAATGAAGCATCAATATGATTACAAATTGTCCACCAACAGGTATCACCTGTGGGAAAATGTTTGCATAAAGGAGCTGTCATATCTGACAGAATCTGGCAGATTGTGTACACTAATGCTAAATATTTTCTGGGAAATTGCTGCTCTCCCTTGAGTGGGACCTGCTGGGAAATTGCGACTCCAATTCCTGACACGTGCCCACCGTGGTTCACTTGAGGTCCCCTGTCCCAGAGCGCGGTGGTAAACCCTTGCTGATGATGTGCTGACTGCAGTACTACCTAACAGCACAGATCTATAGCTGTGTGTGTGTGTGTGTGGTGCCCTCGCAGTCACACTGTAGCTTATGTGGCAATGACAGTGTGATGACAGACAATTTCCCCTCGCATCAGCACTGACTCATTCAGTCTGTCATAGATTACAGTGCACAACACTAAAATGCGGCTTACAGCCCTGAAGTACAAGAGAGTACACACTTTGGGCATTAGACAGTGACTGAAATACACTTTTTGACTTGCCATGCCTTAGTGTTGGAGGCCCATCACAGAACTAACAAACAATGAGGCATTCCACTAATCTCTGTGACCTTTCTTTTTCCTAAGTCCTCTGATGTTGCAGTGGTACCCATGGACACACAACAAATATGTTTAGAACAATGTGCTGACAAACAAAAGAGTTTAATTCAAGTGGCATTTATTTCTTACTTAACCACTGTGTGCAGCAAATTGGTGGACCCATCAAATTATTGGGTCCACAAATCAACACAGACTTAACCATGTATGTAAATAGTTTAGTTTACAAATAGTTCCCATTACATGCAATTCAGACAGCATACTCGGTTGATATTTACCATATGCACCTCCCCTTTCCTCTTCATTAGCCTCCAGCTCTCTATTCCAAACGTAATTTCTAATGCAGTCAGAGCACAGTCAGATTTTAACCATCTTGATTGTGATAAGGACTGGCACAGGCAAAGCTATTTATTTGTTGTGGCCCCAATTTACAGCTGGGATAGAGTTTGCGAAAATATAGAGGGTTTTACACACACACACACACACACACACATAACACACACTAATAACCAAGGAACTGTCTGTAATTGTAAGATAATGAAATGAGATACTACTCTTTGACTACATCATAGTATATATTACTTTACTTTGAGGTGCAGAGGAACATGTCAATAGTGAGACTGTGTTGACGGGGAGATCGAAGCCATGCATAACAGCAGCATCAAAGAACGAAAGAAAAAAGACATGTGTTTAGTTGTGATCAGCTGCTGAATAGGCTGATTGCTCAGGTGCTCCGGTGACAGCCGGTAGCACGACAGCAAGGAAGAAGGAAGACCAAGGAACCTGTTGCCATCAGAGTGTCTTCTTGACTGAACTGACACTACACTAGAAGAGAACATTTAATTTGCATGGCCAGAAAAATTATTTAAAATGACTGATAATGTTAATTTAAAATAGTTGCATATACATCACATCACATGAACGTCCATAATATGTCATGATTCAGTCAACAAAAGACAACATTTCAGTGAAAAAAAAAACCTTTTGGGAATTGTGATCTTTTACTTGTTTAACCAGGTCTTCTTCAGTTGTTAGACTTTTTTTTTGCTGGAGTGGACTATTTCTGCATAAAAAGGTAGCAGTGAAGGACACACAAGGTCAAGCCAAGAAAAACAGTTTTACTGAACTAACAAAAACAAAAAATACGCTGCTTTTGGTGTGAGGAATCTTATCAGCATGCTGAAAAAAGCACCTAATCTGGAAACTGCAAAGTAAGGCAGTTACTTACTATCAGGGTAAAATTATCCTGTATGAGTACGTTTTTCATGAATATGGAGTTATGGTCCTTTAACAACTTGGAGCCAAAGCTGAACACAGACCGAGGCACAGCTCAGCTCAGAGCATTCTCATCATTGTGGTGCAGGACCATTTTCTTTAATCGATTTTGAAATCATTACGATGTCTTGAAGAGTTGCATGATAATCAAATATAACAGTTCAGTTTGTCATCAAATCTCGGCCAACTTGGAGTTTTGGACAATAATCTCTAGTATCTTTCATCTCATATAAATAAATGGACGAGTATGCTTCTCTGATACTATGTATCAAGATTTAGAGAGGGTAACGTTTTCTGCTCCAGCCCAAACGTCTCAACCACCACCGATCCCAACCCTGCCATGGCTTTTTAATACTTGTCAAAAACCTGCCAAAACTCACAGAACAAAAACTAAGCAGCCTCCCCTACAACCTCCACATGTCTGTCAAAACAAGTCCTGCTTACATGTTGTATAGCTCTGCTTACACACAAGACAAGACACACTGTGATGTTAAGGGTATGTGCATTAGTATGTGTGAGAGTCCATTGCTCACAGCTTCCAGCTAATGTGGGACAGCATGGCTCCCACCCCACTGTTCGAGGCGTCAGTCTGCAACACAAAGGGGAGAGAGAAGTTAGGTGAAAACAGGAGTGGCTTACCACAGAGGGCTTTCTTAACCCTCTCAAACGCCTGCTGACATTGCTCCGTCCACTGGACCGGATCTGAGGCACCCTTACGAGTCAGGTCAGTCAAGGGGCTGGTCACCTCGGAGAATGTTGGAATGAACCGCCGGTAGTAACCGGCCAGCCCCATGAACCTCCTGATCTCTTTTTTGGTCTTAGGCACCGGGCAGCTGGCAATGGTCTTTTCCACCTTTGGCCGTACCTGCCCGCCGCCTAAGAGGTACCCCAAATACCGTACCTCCCTCCGCCCAATTGCACCCTTCCCTTGGTTGGCCGTGAGCCCCGCCTATCTTCACAACCCTAGGACTGCTCCCACCTGCTGCACATGCTGCTCCCATGTCTCACTGTGGATGATAACATCGTCTAAATAGGCTGCAGCATATGCAGCATGGGGACGCAGGACCTGGTTCATGAGCCGCTGGAAGGTGGCTGGGGCCCCAAATAAACCAAAAGGACGTGTTACAAATTGGTACAAACAGTACAGAGTGGAGAAGGCTGTTTTTTCCTTAGACTCTGGAGACAGGGGAATCTGCCACTTGCCCTTGGTTAAATCCAGTGTCGAGTAAAAGCGAGCTGTGCCTAACCGGTCCAGGAGTTCATCTGCCCAGGGGAAATGGATAAGCATGGAATTTGGACACCTCATTAACCCTGTGATAGTCCACACAGAACCGTGATGACCCGTCAGACTTGCGCACCAGCACAACTGGACAACACCAATCACTGGTGGTCTCCTCTATCACTCCCATCTCCAGCATAGCCTGAAGCTCTGTCTGAACAATTTTTCTCTTGTGTTCAGGGAGCCAATAGGGCCGTGAACGTACTGTCGTGCCTGGGGGTGTTTCTATGTGGTGGTGTATGAGAGTGGTGCGCCCTGGAACGGGGGAGAACACGTTGGCAAACTGCCTTTGCAATGAGGTGACGTTTGACTACCTCTGGTCCCAACTCATCCCTCTCATTTACTGTTGTTGCCAGAGAAGCAGATGCCACCTCCCTCCATGTTTTAAGGAGGTTCACATGGTATATCTGTGTTGCCCCGCCCCTGTCAGATCGCACCACCTCATAATCAACATTATGTGATCACGGAGGGCCCTTGCCACTTAGCAAGCAATTTGGAGCTAGAGGAGGGGAGTCTCAACCCTCTGTTGTACAGGCACTGCTGACGTTCCTGGGCCTGGAGCAAATTCTCACGTGATAACTGACCCAGTGAATGGAGTTTTGCTCGCAGGTCCATAACGTTCTGAATTACATTTTTGCTGGTGTTTGGACCCTTCTCACAGTTTTCCTTAACTAGGTCCAAGACACCTTGTGGCTTCCGGCCAAACAACAGTTCAAATGGGGAAAACCCTGTTGAGGCCTAGGGAACCTTGCACACTGCAAACAACAGAGGGTCTAACCATTTGTCCCAATTGCGACTATGTTCGTGCACGAACTTGCGAACCATGTTCTTTAGTGTTTTGTTAAACCTCTCCACCAGCCCATCGGTCTGGGGAGGCTAGCCCGTATTGGGCGCCCAGTAGCTCATAAAGTTTGCAGTAGTTTGCGTAGTGTGTGACATAAATTATGTGCCTTGGTCCGTCAGGATCTCTTTCGGAGATGATATGAAACAGTGCCTGAGCTACACTCTTTGCAGAGATACTACGCAACAGCACTGCCTCGGGATATAGTGTTGCATAATCCACCAGGACTAATACGAAGCGATATCCCTGTGCACTCCGGTCTAATGGCCCGATGAGGTCCATACCAATTCTCTCAAATCGCACATCAGTTAATGGGAGGGGGCGCAAATGTGCTTTTGGTGTGGCCGGCGGGTTAACCAGCTGACATAAAGGGAAAAGATGCACACCACCGCTTCACATCTGCCCAAATGCCCAGCCAATAAGCTTGATGACATCCTCCGCGGAGTGTTCCCCTGGCCGGAGCCAGCGCCCTGCCGTGTCGAGGAGCTGCTGCCCGTATGAGAAGGGACGACCAGCGTCCGTGAATGGTAGCCCTCGGAAGTGGCAGCGATGTCTCTCTGGCGTGAACCTCAGTCGGTCCAGGATGGCCGTCTTCAGCTGTCCAAAGTTGCGCTGTGATGCTGCTGGCAGGCTGTGCCCTGCAAGCTGCGCTCCTCCAGTGAGCAGGGGCAGCAACCTCATCACCCACTCCTCCTCGGGCCATTCGCACATTGCCACCGTGCCCTCAAAGATTTCCAGATATGCCTCTGGGTCGTCTTCTTTCATCATCTTCTGGAGGACTGTGTTTAAACAGGCTGCCACCTACAACAACTCCACAGACATCCAAGAGTACACAGATTCCACCACTGCCTACATCTCCAAGTGCACTGATGATGTGACAGTCCTCAAGACCATCACTGTTCGGGCCAATCAGAAGCCGTGGCTGACAGGGGAGGTCTACAAGCTTCTGAAGGCTCAAAATGCTGCTTTCAGAGCAGGAAACCAGGAGGGCCTGCGGAGAGCTAGGGCCAACATGTCCCTTGGCATCAGAGTAGCAAAGAAGCAGTACTCCAAGAGGATAGCCCATGGTTTCAGCGACAGCAGAGACACTCCTTGCCTGTGGAGGGGGATACAGACCATCATGGACTACAAGCCCCCATCGCAAACCTGCGACGACTCCACCTCTCTGCTGGACAAGTTGAATGCCTTCTTCGCTTGCTTTGAGGCGCTAAACAGCACGCGTGCACTGAAGTCAACACCTCCTCCTGGTCCTCCAACCTGCTTTAAAGCCACCATCATCATCCCAGTCGCCAAAAAAATCTTCACCCTCCTTCTTCAATGACTACCGTCCGGTGGCACTTACAACCATCCTCATGAAGGGCTTTGAACGGCTAGTCATGCATCACATAGAGACTAAAGACTGTCCCCCCCCCCCACCCTGGACCCCCTCCAGTTTGCATATCGGTCAAACCTCTCGACCGAGGATGCCATCTCCACTGTCCTTCACACCGATCGCACTCATCTGGACACTTAAGACTCCTAGGTTAGAATGCTGTTCATAGATTTCAGTTCAGCATTCAACACCATCATTCCCCAGCAGCTCATTTTCAAACTGGACCACCTAGGCCTGCAAACATCTTTGTGCAACTGGCTGCTGGACTTCCTGACTGGGAGACCACAAGCTGTGCGGGGTGGCAGCAACACCTCAGGTATCATCACGCTGAACACGGGGGCCCTCCAAGGATGTGTGCTGAGCCCCCTCCTCTTGACACTGCTGACCCACGACTGCACCCCGTTGCACAGCTCCACCCTGGTCGTCAAGTTTACAATGATGACACAACTGTGGTGGGTCTCATCAGCAATGGAGACGAGACCAACTACAGGAGCGAAGTGAGCTGCCTGGCCATGTGGTGTGGACATAACAATCTTTCCCTGAACATGGAGAAGATGAAAGAGATTGTGGTGGACTTCAGGAGAAGGCGCACCCAGCATGCCTATCATCATATCTATCATATCTATTCATCTATCATAACTGTTATTTGCACTATTCTAAACCATTCATCAGACCTCTATTGTTTTTTGTGCCTTATGTCTTTTATTTAGCATATTTAATTTCTAGTTATATATTTATATATAGTAATCATATTTAAAATGATTACTTTTTTTCATCCGTAGGGTTCGAGAGAAATGTAATTTCAGTACTCTGTATGTTTGCACATGCGGCTGTAGTGGCAATAAAGCTGACTTTGACGATCAGCTGAGGCAGGGTGCAGCTGGCTCTGTCCGTTGGCTGGCTGGACGCTGCCTCAGTTCCCGCAGGAGAGCCCGGTCCTCCCGCTGTGCTGAGGAGATTTTCAGCAGAGCTTCACACTGCTGGCGCTGTAGGGCTGTGGTGCCCTCCTGCAGGGCAGCTAAATGCTGGAGCGCATGTTCCAGCAGGCTATATGGGATCTTTCCCTCCTTTGCCCCACATTGGGCGTCACTGTGAGAGTCCATTGTTCACTTGGGGGTTTCCAAGGAAGGAAGGAGAGAATGGTTGTGGCAAATAAAGTTTTTTATTTACCCCCACAGTTCAAGCCACCACAAAATAAACCACGAGGCTCTACACAGTCCTCAAAATAAAACATAGGACAGTTGTCAATACTCCTCTATTTCAGAGGAGCTGGCACAATCAGACAATCCTCTTTTCAGGATCCAGCCTACTGCAAGAGTGACCAGAACCAGGTTATCCACATGCTTTTATAATGAGTGAACTGATTACATGATTCCGGTCAGCTGTGTCTGGTCTCCAGCCACCACTCCCCTCTCTCACCTGCAGCTGGCGCTCCAACCACACCCCACTGCCACAGTATGTTTGTGAGTTTGAGAAAGCCAGAGCTATTAGGTTGCTTATCTGTACATACAGATGTCCCATGGGGATGAAGGGCACGGGGAAAATGGGGTAAAATTAGGGGGGGGGACTAAGGTTTTCTATTAAAACAAGAAACGGGTATGGTCACTATCACACTCTCTCATGATTCAAAATATAACTATGACATAATCAGATTTGGTTGATATCACCACACCTACTCTTAAAATTTACATTTGAAACTTAGCTAAGATAGAGTGGCTTTTAATTATGCTCAAATTCAAAGCACAGCTATAAGTACACTATGGTAGCTGTACAGTACAAAGCCTGACAGTAATTTCAGCTGTAGCATAAATCATAAAGTCTGGCTGTGAGTTATTAGTCATGTTAGAGTCAGTGTATGCTTTGTTCCTCAGACATTTTCCTTACGCGTTCTCTAAGCAAATGACACTATCCATATTTAACCTCTATGTAAACACGTCAGACAGGTATTTCTGTATGGATATTTCTGAATAGTCATGAATAATTCCTCCCATAACATAGCGCAAATGAGATGTCATTTTTGCAGCAATTTGCAGATATTAACAGTTCGCATTGGAAGATAGATGACAGGTCTCCATTTCCTTCCACTGTACCGAAATTAATATCAAAAATATCCCTGATAAGAGCACAACCATATAGCACAGAAATGCTGATGAAGCAGATGAATCTTACCTCTCAGTCATTGTGTTTGAACACATTTTTATAGCATTAAATAATAATGAATTAATACCATACTTAACAGAAAGGACATTTCAGTATTCAACAGTTTGATGGTTAAGGAGAAAAGAGGATGTCATCAACTAACAAGAAGGCCAAAGGTAACGCAGCC
Organism: Colistium nudipinnis; assembly: GCA_016785305.1. Lineage (NCBI taxonomy): Eukaryota > Metazoa > Chordata > Actinopteri > Pleuronectiformes > Rhombosoleidae > Colistium > Colistium nudipinnis. The sequence goes on from JAFBJU010000410.1 coordinate 480,195, forward strand.
AACTTTATGGTTCCGAGGGAGAATTTGTGTAACAATAAATCAAACCAGTGCATACTTAACAACAATAATGAAACATAAATTGCCATCTATATTTGACTTGATATATTTGATTAAATGGTTTCTGTGCTCATAAGTGTCCAACCATTCGCCTGTTACCATACTTATGTGACAAATATAGGTTGTAGTATCATCTACTTTGAATACCATTTTATAGGTGAGGTCAGTTTTCTATTCAGCAGTAATAAAGCAGCTCAAGGTGAGTGTGTTCTTGATTTGCCATGAAAGAAGTATAATTAGGTATCCCACATGCTGCTTAACAGCACACCTCAGCCTCACAAAGCTACAGAATTGCTATCAGAATACCAATAGCCATCTGCATTAATACCTGCCACCTGTTTTCACAGGACGATAATAGTGGGCAGCATTTTTTCCAATTTGCTCCTGTGTCTTATTAATTGTCTCAAACCATACCGCACACGGATGGATCCAGATCAAGCAAAAGTAAGTGCCCTTTTTGTGATACATCCAAAACCTGTCTTGGTTAATCTCCCTCTTCTGAGCAAAGGCAGGATAAAACGAAGGCACAGGGGGAAATGGAGAGACTAAAATAGAAAGAACAAAACATGATGCAAGTGATGTATCCAAGTCACATTATATCCTGTTAAATTCATTTTCGTCTGACCACGCATTGTTTCCTAGTGTCCCGAGGCTTAGAGAGTAGCAATTTTGCATATTATTTCAATACCTATGAGGCAGGACCAGGGCTAGACCCCTTACATACTGCAAACAGGCCGCTCATTATGGCCCTCTACATTACAGGGCACAATCCCTGGCATACTGTCACAGCAATCTGCCCGGCACTGCCATAAATCAACTCTAACTATGCCCCCATTATCAGCTCTTGTCAATGAGAACAGACAAGGCTCGGACTTCAAAGACGATGGTATGAATGTATATCGGATTAATTGGAGATCGGAGTCCAGATGAAGTGGGTGGGGGGTTGACTCAGATGCTGTTGCTCTCAGCTCAGTGATAATTCACTTAATATGCGTCGCTCTTTCTTATTTCCTTCAGCTTCCTTGCCCTCGTCAGTTTGGCCTAGTTTGACTGTAGAAGCAACATTGTTAACCTCCCTGTCCCTGTCCATTCCTTCCACTGTATTGAACCTTGGGGTTATAGATATTGGGCCAAGCAGTTCAGTGGAGTCTGTGTCGAATGTGAGGCTGAGGTATCACAGGGCTGGGTGCAATCATTCCGGCCCCTTCTAAGAGATATTTATGGCAGAGTCATGTTTACAGAGAGCCCTGTCCTTAGACCATTGCTATATTATCTTTCACACATTATTTATATTGCTTCAGGCGACATTAACTTTTGAGTTAGAAATTAAACTTCTCAGTGATTGATTAATGACGCGTTGTCTCTTGTCTCTCATGGTTCAGTTGCATCCAAACGAGGCAAGACAAAAAAAAAGTTGCATGCACCTAACACTAAAAGTCCTCATAAGGGACCACAGCCCGTGCAGTCGTTGCGGACCTGCTTCATTGTTTCAATGTCGTGCTTCATCACTGGGCCCCAGCCAGGCTTTATGTCTAGCTGGCTTATAGGGGCTCTATTCACGGTCCAACAGCCCTGATCCATCTGCTGCTAATTGACAAGCCATGAGTGCTGTTTAGGGTACCCATATAAATCCCCATTAGACTCAGATGCTACCTGTCCAAGTCTGTTACTGACTCTCTTTAATGGGTGCTGCCCACAAAAACAATATCAATCTGATTTGGGGTATGAGGACTAATTTAATACCTAAATATAAATTCAGTGACGTTAGCATCCATGGGGCCATGCTTTCTGAAACAGAATACTCCCCTGTATCAGTTGCCGTAAGAGAGTTTCACTGTTGTGTATCGACAGGAATCATTCTCAGCTACCATCCATCCCTTTATTATACTCATTACAGTTAGTTGTACCCACTCTAACTAAAGTCCTAAATTACCACTCACTTGACAATTACAGAGCCATAAAAATTAGGGCCCATTAAATTCTCATTTCAAAGAATGTGTTTTAAAAGGTCAATCACAGTTTTAAAGGGACCCGTTGTATGTGGAGTATTGCACTATACTTAAAATATATTAAAGAAAATATATATATATATATATATACTGTCTTGTTAAATAGATGTACCCAATTTACCTACATGTATTAACAATTAAATGTTCATTTACGACGTAAACCTATTTTTCCACTTGGGTAGGGTGGTAGTGGGGTGAGGGGTATTTCACAGATCTGAGAGCCGTGCAGTCATAGGTAATGTTACCGTTGTTAGACGTGCATTCAGTTTCTTTAAAAAAACAACTTGTAACGGCATCTGATTGGGGCTTTGGTAAAATAATAATATAGTAATGCATGCAAGTGGTTTTCACATTGCCAACTTTGATTACGCAGCCTTCAGTTGTTTTAACAACAGCAGAAAGACAGACAAGATTTGTGCCTAACATTGGTGATTAATATGTTTACGTCAGTCAAAAAAAAGAAAACAAGTAGAAAGATCATTTGAGGACGAAGTGGGATGGCGTAGCACGTCTGTAAAATGAAAACAGTAACGTACTTTAAGAGAGCTGGAGGACAGTATCAGTCAAACATCTGATCTCTCAATCCCCGAAAGCTGTCGTATGTACTCATCTATAGCAACCTGATGAGAGGAGTAGGGGGAACGCCAGGGGAGTTGTGTAGTCTATGCATTTGACTGGAAATCACCTTCCTGTTAAATGTACAGTTAAAGCAGTGATACTTCTTGTTTTAAATGTACAGTACCTGTGGTGCTGAGTTTGACCAGCTTTCCCCTATAGATTTTCTTCAAATCCTTTAAGTACTCACCAGAATAGCACCTCTACTGAGTGTTGGCCCTTTATGCAGGGAATTATATATGATTATAAAACAATCATTTGATTTGCAAGAGGTTTTCAGAGGAACCTAAGACTTCTTAAAATTTGTGTCAGAACCGCCATATATGTTTCATTAGCAAAGAAGGACATGGCCATTTGTTTTTCATAATAATGTTCATAAGCTTGTGTGGGGATTTACAGCTGAGGGAGGCAATGTCATATATTAGTGGTGGCGAAGGGTCGCACTTTCGAGGGTGGCCCTTGAATCATCTGATCCTTCCAAGACAACATCAATTCAACTCCTGGAGCCAATTTCAGAATATATAATGGCCCAGAAAAGTGCCTCAGAAACGGTGGGTTTAGATGACTATAGTCTGTAAAAGGGAGAAATGACTGCTCCCAGAGACTGCCCAGAGACTGTAATTAGCTACGAGACAAAGGCAGCCTTTATCTCAACAACACACACCTCTGTGAAGAGGATCCATATTGAGACCGCGTCTGCATCCTACAGCATCCATTATCATTACAAACACATTACTATCAATTTAACCTGCCAACGAGTGTTTGGATTGCACTTTGTGGAATAACACCATATTCCTGTCTGTTGCTGGGTGTTGCCGCAATGAATACATTTACAGCATATGCATATTTCAATCAGTTGTCCTTTATTTCAGTGAGAGGAGCTGGCATGAACCGTCACAGCACTTGAGAATGTGTGAGAGCAAGTCCATCAAAATGTAATTAAGGCAGTGGTTGTAAAACATGCTCATGCCGAACAAAAGACACAGGGACTGTTTTATACTCCGTCTTGGTCCCTCTCTGTAGGTACAGGTTATCTCCCTCGTCCCCTCATACCTCACACACACAATCTCTGGTGGCTGCAGCTAATAAAAGCATTTTGCGGTGTAAATCCCTGAAAGACTTGCGTGTTTGCATCTTAAGCTCACATTTGTTCCTAACGTATTTTTGTCGGGGGCTTATGGATATCCGATGCTACAGATGTGGCATTATTTGTCTGATCAATATAGTCCCCTGAGCTCTGTGAAAAATAACGCTCCGAGCACTGCGCTCACAGCACAGTCATTAGTCATCAGCTCAGCCTGACAAACTGAGGTTGTTAAAATTAGAAACATTTACATGAAATGATTGACAGTGTCAGCACTCATGCTTTGTCTGGGCTATATTCGGCCATTATCTGATAGTGGCCTCAATCCATTTAAACCTATGGAATTGCACAGCAGCCCATTACTGTGTGCCAATGGCAAGTGCAGTGCTATAGAGCATTTACGAGTGCATTTTTCCTCCCGTGGCTCTTAATACTGGAACTGCTGTCTTGAAGTGACCTCGAGGTCCCCTCTATAAATGCATGTACATTTGAGTGGAACTATTGATCCGGCTTCTATTCTGGCATAACATTGTAATGACGCTGCATGAAGCATGTCCACAATGACAGAGTGGTAGCATTGTGGCAGCCTCATCAACCAGAACAAAAGTCAAGCCAGCGGAAAATCCATTAGAGGGCCTTAGTCTGAACAAGATTGCATCATTGTATATCTGCATTGATTAATAATTACCAATCAATATCTTTTGATGCAGACTTTAACTTTTTTTTGTGTGTTTTGGTTGCTATTCATTGTTTTCAGCCTAGCTGGCTCTGGCATTGCCTAAGGCCAGGGAAGGCAGCGTCTACCCAGTGGAAATGAAACTGAAGCTGTTAAAGGTGATTCGAGTCTGCTTTGTGCTGTTAAATGCAGATTGAATGTGACTAGATGGGTCAAATGGGTCAAAAGCTGGTCTTTATTTCTGCCTGATCGGTTGCAACAGCTGATGAAGCAAATGTATTTTTCTGAGACTCCCAACACTCACACATACAATTTGTAAAATTAACTGAAACACTGATTATTTGCTGTGAACCCACAGAGGGAAGAGTCATGAATGGATTATGTGACATTGAAGATATAGGTTGCTCCTAATGCACATCTGCTTCCAATTGAACACTGGGAGCTTAATCATACTTTTTTGGTTATTGTTATACCTCCCACAAGATTGACCACCCCGACTCTCCTTGCTTCGCCTCGCATAATGCTTCTGTTTAGAGCAGCGGTCACCTTCAGAATTCAAAATCTGATCCATGGACCAGCAGTATATATTGCTGATTAATTATTACATTCATTGGAGGCGGGCCATTCAGTAATAATACTCCCCAGCACCAGTAATCCAATATAAACACAATACAAGTCCAAAGAACACATCAACATGTGCAACTGTAAAACTTTGTATGGATCTTTGTTGAAACTGACACAAAACAAGACAATAATTGTTGCACATTCTTACTGAACTGTCCACAGACATTAAGCAAGCAAATTCATTAAGTAGCTGGTGTAAATGAGGCAGAACCGGCTGATGGGGATGGAGCTTTGTACTGGCGTCCAAGAATTAGTAATCACTGGTTCTGATTTATTAAAAAGGCCTGTTTATTTGGGGATGTGTTTTTGGGGTGTTGATTTAGTTTCATATAACAACAGGCTGCTGAAGTACTTTAGCCTTTTGCACCAACTGCCAGCATTCATTCAAACTTCTGGATTATCAGTCTGATGATAAATTTGGAAAATAAAGCATGTTGATCATCGTGAAGTGTTGGATTAAGTATGAGAAAGCAACACCTAAGTAGAGGAACAGATATCATACAAGAAAGTGACTTGGATTTGACGTGGAGCGTAAAGTACCCTATTTGAAAAATAAGGTGTGTAAAGTTCTGATATTTTCTGCACCTAATATCAATATTTACCGAGATTAAATGTATGAGTGCTGAAAGTACAAGTACATGCTATTTGTAAAAAGGTAAGCTGTTATATTCCAAAATTATATCATGAGGGCGACAGAGAGATCTGCCGAACGGAAGCAAAAGCGTTGCTGTTCAGTTTCTGTTGAGTTTTCTCCTGAAGGTTTCTAATGTTTTTGTCGACGTGACACAGGGCAAAGACAGCTCCACTACAAATCCCTTCGCTTGGCACACTCACCTACCACCTATCACAGCGAATGGTAGATCAAATACACAGCGCGCACACACACACAGTATTTAGTAATAAGGAAACACAATTGCCAATCCTATCCATTGTCTCTCTGAATCATAGAATATTGAACCGAACATTGAAAAACATATTTACATATATTGTAATTGAAAGTGTCTTTTTGTTGGTGCCATAAATGGGGGGAAATCCAGTGCTGATCTATAGCTCACAACCAATGATTTGTTAAAGGGCCTGCCATCAATCACTTATACTGTATATATCAAGCCTTCGTTAAATAAAGAAAACCTAAAAGTTAAGGGGCTTTATGTCCCACAGCATGAACAACAACATCATCATATCAACATAGGATGTCATTAAAGTTTTGGCCGTGTTTCAATGAAACCATCTGCCAGGAGTAAATTCTTATTTTCCTCCCATGCATTTTCAATATGGAACGACCACATGTTTCCAGCAATGTTTCCTTTTTATCTCTCGCTCATGTGGAACACACATTTGTCATTCTTTTGTGCCCAATCCATCTTATTCACAATTTACACCTCCAAGTTCTCAAGTTCTCATATTTCAGCCTGTATTTTCCATCTTTTCCACAAGAAAGTGGGAACCAGTGAGACCCTGAACAATGATGTCTTCACGTTTGTCTTAAACTTGCATGTCGATTTCTCTCTCTCTCTCTGCAGATCATCACCCAATACACAGAGGGACTTTCTTATATAGCGCAATATACACCTGCGCTGATTTTTCAGATATACACGGCCGAAGAACACTACACATTTGTTGTTTACCATAAATCAACTGGCATTCTTTATGCAGAACATGAATGGGAGTTTGTGGGACTAAAGAAACACACAATTTAACAAAGCACAGACTCTGAAGATACAATAAGTGGGCCTGCCATGTGATGGCAGTCCACACGTGATCATTTGGTGAGTGTTACTGTGCTTTTAAAGTATATTAATTTTAGACATCTTATACAATTCTGACTTGAGAGGAGAGATAATAGATCAAATCTTTTTTTTTTCTGAACACAAAAATGCAAATCTTGGCTAATGCTTTCAGGTGCTGAGCAGAGGGAGATCGGATCTTCTGTTGTGGTACTGAAAAAAAATAATTTCTGCAGGACTCAGGATAAAGAGAGGCAGCAGGGGAGGAGGGAATTGTGTGAAGACAGATGAGGATGGAGCAGGTGGAGTGGGGGTGTGTAGAGATGAAGGCTTGGGGGTGGTGGAGATGAGGTGGTGACACCATTTATGACACACACCATTAAGCTGCCAATGAAGCAGTGGATATCAGGGCTTTTGGGATTCTCTCCCCAGACTCATCTCTTTTTGTTTCACACATTCCTCTGTCTCTTCCCAGTCTTGCCCCCCCCCCCCACACAGGGTTTCCATCAGTGTTGTTTATCCTGCACTAGCTGGTAACGGGTTTCAGTGTGTATAACATGCCACACAAAGTAAAATCATGCTGCTCTAATTTTCACTCTTGTATGTGACTTTTTTTTATGTGCGTTTTTACCCCTTGTCTTATACAGTGATCTCACGTAGAAACGCTGAGGTACAAAATGTGCGCACAAAATGCCCCGTGTGATTAATAAAATCAATAATTACTTTAGGCTAATCATAGCTGCAATTGAAGTATATCCTTATCTCAAAAACACAGGGTAGGATTCACAAAGCAGATATTGAAAAGCCTTTTTTTGATAATGAGGAAATTAACCAAAGTAAACATCTTTTATCCAAGATAAACTGATAATTATCTTGTTATCTCAAGACAATGAATAGAATCAGCTATTGCTTAAAACATGATTCCAAAACTTCTCCCAAACATTTTGGGGAATGTTCATATATTTCATATATTAAGAAAATAAAAATAACAGTCATGGTAGTTCCCTGCATCCATCCATCCATCCCATTTCCTTCCAACTCGGAGCAATGTAGGATCCAACGAGTGGATCCCAGCAGGCCAACATGCCAGAATTCATTTTCCGTAGGAGATACATGTTATGAAACTAGATAATAGCCAACAACAAGAAAACCTCGAAAGATAAGACTTTTATCGGGCTTGAACTTGAATGAAAAGCAAATGTTACACATGCTTCTTTCTTTCACCTACGTGTCCAAAATGCAGCTCTGGTGCTAGGCAACAGAAGGACAAGCTGGCGGTGCAATAGTCATATTCTCTGGACCAGACCGACCGAAATGAGACACACTCTGGGCTACAGGCAAAATCACTTTGTGTTCAGTCACTCACATTTTTACCATTTAATGAATTATCAGAGAGATTGGCCAATGAGTGATTGAATGCAGACGGAGTCTATGTCTTTAGTGGCTGACGCAGTATAATGCCAAAATTCTGAGAGAAAATGCCTAATTCCTTCAGGTTTCATTTCTATTTTCATCCATGGCATCAAGTTTGGCATTTGAATGGTGCCCTTTAACTTATATTCTGAAGTTCCTTCATCAGAGAAACATTTCCAAGTTGAAACGCTGAAACACAAGAACTATCTCATTTAAACCAGTGCTATATGATGTATCACCTGCAGCATCGCATTTGACAGACAGATAATAGATAAACCATGCATGTATTTTGATGGAGCACTCACATCCTCTAAAAAGATAGGAGGGTGGTTGACCAGGGAATAAAACATTTACGAAGAAATCATGATGACAGTCTAGGAATTCATGATTTATACAATGTTCATCTGAAGTGTTCATCTTATACCGGAATCTTAGCAGAAACCGTCCAGCCATATGTACCAGTTCAGTATAATTTAGTGTTGAATTAATAGTTGGACATTTTTGAAAAGTATGGAGAAGGAAATGAGAAAATCTAAAAAGCTTTCATTTCTGAGCAATAAATATGATTTTTATGCATCCGATGACACTGCTATAAAGAGCATTTGGTCCTTATTTTAGGGTTTCATAGTTAAATGAAAGGTTAACTCTTCATGTCAAAATGCCCCACTATGTTAACTTTGTCTGCCACATGGTGCCGGGAACCCACATGTGCTGTGAGTTCATCAGAACCTGTTCATTAACAATGCTAAAAAGTACAGACTTATTCAGTACATTTGGGGGCTCTTAAATCAAAATAATTGGCTAAACAAGTACTGAAAAGCTGTAGAACCAGCAGGCATGTTAGTCAATATCTTCCTGTGAAGGTCATGTGGAGTCTTTTCCAGCTAGAGTAATGCCTAATTAATCTTTATATATGCAAATACACTATGACCCACAACACCATATTTCTAAATGCAAATTTAGAGAATAAACTGTGGTAAGCCACATTGTCTTTTGGAACTTTAACCCTTCAATAGCTGAAAAATGCCCTTTTTGCTCCCTGAGGGGAGCCTCAGATATCCCTCTGTGGTTTATCTGCCAAAGTCACAGAATATCTATAGATGTTGGTCTTCTCTTTGTCTGCTACACCAAACAGCATTAAAGAGAACGGGAAAGTATTGTGAACATTATGGACACGCCACCCCCGCAATTGCACTGACACTGATTAATAATTGCTGCATTCACCGTAGTGTATGAAAATAACATGGTGACAAGTGAGAACAATACACCATGCACATAAGGTGGCAAAGCTGAACCTGACAGACGGCAGGAAAGATCCGTACAAAAGTTGCAGAAAGTTTGAAGCAGATTTAGACAGTGCTCCCCAACAGGAAGAAAATGGGCTCAGTTACAGAGAAATTGCATGTTTTTAGTAAGGAATCATATTGAATGATACCGTAAACATTGCATGACAATCTTATTGAAACAGGTTTAGACCCCTCTACCTCCATAAGCAACTCGTTGAGTATCTGTGCATATTTCTTTTTGTCCATGGTTGCACCCACACCATACTCATTTGAAGGTCCTCTTAAAAAAAAATACTGGTTTCTATGACCCATAGTACTAAAATTAGTCTACTCTTCACCATTTAATAAATGCAGCCAGATAAAACCAATTCAGCATGATGCAACAGCCTGACAATAAATCTTCCCTTCATGAGGAATATAATGTTCAGTTATTATTTAAACTATTTAAGAGCATGTTCATTTATTCAATTGGTCATTTCAGAAGCTTGTTATACAGCACCAGGTTCTCGTGGCCGTGAACTAAACTGATATTAGAAGTAGTCTAACTCCAAAGCTGTCAAGGCACTAAGCAAGGCCGAACAGCAGATGCAGATTCAAACAAACTTCAGTCAAAATTGGCCTCCTTACGCAGACCATTCACTAAAGCTGGAGTAGAGTATTTACTCCGGTACTTGGGCTGGGTATGTGGGTCTGTGGACTGGCCACAAAGGGGATAGTTTACTTTGCATGTGTTCTGGGTGTGACGCAACACATTACATGGATAACAGCATGTGTCTTGACTAGAGCTTGAAAAAGATTTCCTACTGGGTTTTCTGGGAGAAAAAACCCGTCCCCCACAATTGGACTTACTGTGTCCGATGGAGTAGCTGCCAAGTTCCGGGATGGACCTGGTCCTGGCTGACAGGCAGAGCTCGGCAAGCCGGGCGGAATCCTCTGCAAACCTCACGGATCCAGACCTCCAGCTCTGGGCCCGCCATCTTCAAAACCTGCTCCAGAATCAGCAGTTCTGAGATCTCCAAAACAAAGCTGTCTGGCTTGACCCATTCATTAAATAAGTCCTTCACCCGCACATACAACTCAGGTGGGGTCCCACACTGGCTGATGTCCAGTTCACAAAACTTCTGATGCATCTCATGTTTGGCCAAAAAGTGACTTTTAGAATTAGAATTAACTGTCATAGTGTTCAGAATCAGGAATGCCCATGAGAACATAGGCACCGTGTGCCTCACCTGTGAGCGGTGGAGTCAGTTGAATAACCCACCCTTTCTTGGCTAACGAAAGACAGAGAACATTCTTTTAATAGTTGTCAAATAATGTTCAATATATAATATAAGTCAGTATAGAGCGGTATCAACTTGTCTGGCACAGTCTCACCTCCTGCGCATCAAAAAAGAGACGCTTGGTTCAGGCCCTTTAGCGTCACTTTCTGACGCACAAGTCTCCCTTATTGTCTGAATCAGACGTGTGGATAGTTGAATTGATTCCAATGTAATCCCATCAGCGTCGATATTTGACTCTCAAAGACGATGTGAGTGTCGGATGCCGGAGAACATGACACCCAGAACTATGTTCTTTTACTGGGAATTGATTTTACCTTATATCTGCAGTATTTATAACTCGAAAATCCTACGTCCTACATCCTATCCTACAATAAAAAAAATATAGATTATTCATTACATATTATGTTCATATATATATATATAAATTGGCGGGAGGGAGGGAACACACTGCACTCGGTAATTTTTCTGACAAACTTTCTAATGTTTTTCCCTGTCACCATCCTCTGTCCTTTGCCGAGACGGTCAATTTAGTAGATGGTCAAATCTCAGATGAATAAAAACCTGCAAGAAAAACAATTATAATTTTACTGGGAGCAGTAGAAAAAAGTATTTTTGAGTTAAACTATGTAGCCCATTTTAGCATCTTCTTTGAACCATAACATTACAGTGTATTAGATAATAATGCTCTCTATATGCTATGGATAAATGAGACATGAGACCCCATCTCTTGTTAAGGACTTGACAAAATGGTCTTGAAACTCAACATGGATAGTAATGTTCTACTAATTTTAGAGTTTGACCATTCTTCTTACATACACTGTCAAGGATTTGAGTAGACCCGACCCTTATTCAACTTTTTTTTTTTTTTTTTTAACAATTATTCCGATTTTAACTTAGTTGCTTGACCAATGTATCTTGGCAGTGACCAAAACCCTTTACTACCTCTGCCACCATGAGATAAAAAGTCTTCTTCATTACAATTCTGGGCCTATTATTTAGAAATATTGCAGCCATAAATGTTACTGTTGCAAGCCGAGTTGGTCGATGGAGTAAAGCTCTTGTCAGGAAGTAATACAGGGCAAGAAAACAAAGCAGTCAGAAGATGAGGCATGTTTTGAATACTGTTGAACATCACAGATAGCCAACAGTTAAAGTAACAGTAAACAAGACATAACCACACTTTTACCTCCATTTAAGAGAATTGATGCCAAGAGCATTCTACATACTTTGCACATTGAATTTATTGTTTTGCGCAGAAATTACTTCATACTTTATTACTTTACATACTTTTAATAAAAAATGTCAAGTGTGGCACTTATATGGAGTATACCCAGTATATTTCACATAGTGTGATACGTTATGCACAATGACTTTAAATGAATTTAAATGTGTGTTATTTAGCCATTGCCTGCATGCATTTACTCTTTCCACCATGCTGCACATCCTTTTTACAATGTCCTACTATAACTACGGCATTGTTAAAACTCTCATGCTATTTTTTTAGTTTGCATTGCCTGCATATTAGAACAGGCCTTGAAGCAGATAATTAATCTGAAGTAAAAAGACAACCCATCATTTAATCAGTCAGGATAAGGTAGAGCATGTCTGAGATTAATAAAAAGCAGATGCAAGGGGCAAGGACAATTTGTAAAAATTGTAAATTTGGCAAGGTGGAGAACTAATGGAGAATTGAGAAAGATGCCAGACAACACCCCCAGGGGACTTGCATCCCAGGAAACATGTAAAACTCTTACCATTATTTGGGAAATAAATACACACAAGTTATTTTGTAAGTAGGCAGAGATGTGAGTTCAAAAGTAAATATTAGTTTTTATTTTCAATAATGATCAGAGTAACAGGCAGGGAGAGGAACTACTAAAAAGAGAAGAAAAGTTGAATGCAAAATGGAAAGAAAATCCTTTAAATAAGTCACGGCAATTAAAGTAATTTTTAACAATTAGAATTTAAATCTCAATATGAAATCTTAAAAATGTGAGTGAACTTTGTGTTAAAAATTCTACAACTATTCACCTTCAGTGCAGCACAGCAATCCTCACAGCAAAATGGTGCAGTCTATAGTGTGTCCCCGTGTGTTCACTAGCATGCAAAACAAGAGTGAAGGGAACCTCATCACTGGTGCCTCGTTTCCCAATAACATGGCATGCTAAGCTCTGCTTAAGAAAGGAACTAAAAAACAATCTTGAAAAAAAAATAAAAATAAACAAAGGTAAAGAAATTAACCATAAGAAATTGTGACGAGATGGTGTTTCAAACCTCCACCTCCATACTAGGCAACTAAGGTAAATAGACCTAAATTCTATTAAATAATGGAAAATATGGCAAAACTAATGAGCTGCGAAAGGTCCAAACTAAAGGCCTAAACAAAGGCCAAACTTAAATATAAGTTGGCATAACAGCAGTGGTTATTTTGCGGGTGAACCTGAAAAAGGGGAAATAATTAACTAGCCTCTTATTGCAGGTTAAAATGCATTCTAAAAACATGAATACTACTCACCACTTCACCACTAGTATGGGGCATGAAAATGGGAAAACACTAGCAAAGGGCACAAAGGGGTTCCTCACTTGGCAGCCAATTATTCAAACAAAGATGGTCAACTATTAATGGACAATTTTAAGGTCAGGTGACATACTGTACATATCCTGGCCCTCCTGAGGCAACTGGTGTATGGAGGATTTTGTCCAAATTCCCTCCCTAATAAATAACAAAAACATCTGGTGTATATAAGTGCAATATTGTTTTGAAACAAACACGTTATTGAAGAACGTTCATTCGTACGTACACAATGTTGTATGAACTGCAGCGTGTATAAGAGAGACAGGTCGGCTGACTGCTGCCACCTGGCAGCCGTACAAACGCACGCATAAAGTCCGTCTCTGGTGGTTGAAGCAAATCTGACGGCCATTCCAGGTGGTGTCTTCAACTCCTGGGTTCTCTGCACCTCCCAAAGAGCAGGCTAACCTGCCACTGCGGAAGAGAGCCAGGGTCAGTGAGGCACTCCTGGACTCTAGGAAGCCGCAGGCGCAGAGAGAGGAGGAGGTGAGAATGCTTTTTATAGAATTAGATTTTACATTTCGGGTTCAGAATGATTGTTTATTATAGCTTTTCTTAACGTAAATAAATACTGTCGAAATTGAGTGTCAGTGTGTGGATAGATAGACCTAGTTACATAACGTTGCAACATTCAGTTAAGGCATATGTTGTTTGGACTTAATGTGAGACATTTAAGTTTATGGAGGATAGAATCAATGCCTTCCTCTCCAACTGGCATCTGTTACATAGTTAAAACACTGCTTTGAGATTACTTAAATACAGCCAAAAACATTTACTGTAGCTTCTGTCAGACTTAAATAGTTGGTGATTATTTTTTATCGTGTTCATACATACGCATAAATACAGCTAATCAAAAACAAGTGGTTATAAAAGTATATTTTATATTACACAATGGCATTAACATATACCATCAAAACAGTTCACACAATTCTCACATCCACTTTACCAATGACACTCCTTCAAATACACATAAAAAATACCTTTATTTTTTCATGAAAACTTCACTGGCAGATTGCCACTGAATTATTGTTTTGCCTTAATATATTTTATATACTGAGCATTTTCATGTACCCAAGGGCAAAAACATTTGCTATTTATTTGGCCATATGCAGGGGTTTTCTTCTGGCACCACACCTCACAACAAAATGGACAGCTTTGCCCTTAGCACTAATAAAACAGTTTGAAAGGCACCTGTATGTTGTTCTTTCCTTGTCTCCAAACTATATGATATAGGCAATGAACATGATCTAAATGTAGCCATCTCATGGCGATTTAACAGTTGTTTTCAGTAGGAATTATTCAAAGCTTTGACAGTGTCGTATTCAGTCCTTGATATGCCAGAGGCTGCGAGTGATTATGAAGACAGAAAGGTGAAAATGCAGCATAAAGCAAGACAAGATACACTGCAATACGCCGCCTCTTTGAAGAGATTTTGACTTGGCTTGTTTGGCAATGCAGAGTGTTTTCATTGACTCATCAAAGATGTATCTTAGGCTCTGTAAGAAAAGCTATTAGGCTGGTCAACAATGGCAGCCTGTAGTGAAAGCGAAGGGCTGAATACGAATGAAAGGATGGCTGTCTGAATGCCAGCACAACATCTGAGGCTCTGAAGCAATGCATCACTGCATCAATGCATCACAGCAGAGCATCACTGACACCAGCCTGTTAACCCCAATGCATGGACCCAGTGCAAACAAAAAAGACGACTTTGTACCTCTCGCAAACACATTAAAACACATCAGAAACCCTATAGCAGTACACTAAACAAAGAGAAGAGTTGTCGAGATGTTGAGGCTGAGGTGTGATGGAGAGAAAGGATATGTTGAATGGGATAGATGCTTCAAGGTAAGCAAAAATAACAGCACAAGCCACAATCCTGACCTTGGCCTTGAGGTCCAGTAACGACACATTCCAGATGATGTGCCATTACTGTTTTTCTTGTTTTCGAAACTGCACTAAATGTGATGCTTATGATGCACATGACTCAGGATAATTATGGAAAGCAATAATGATTGCACATCAACCCCTGCTGTTTTGAAATCCCAGACCTGTGGTTAGCCAATGTGGCTCAAAGGATTTATATAACGATGATGAATCCCGGACAAGCTAGTTTCAAAGTAACAAAGCAGATTCATGACTTTGAAGGTCTATCAAAAAACAAAACACTGTTGATGTTTATAGTGGTTGCACATCAAATGTTAAATGTGTAACATGTGCCATCAAAACGCTAATCCAGTCTGATCCCAGAAATAAAGAAATCATAGGGTGGACTGGAGTTAAGTGGGGAATTGTAAGTAATATGCAAACAATCAAAAAAAATCTGAACGCAGCAACCATAAACTTAGCAGCATGTATTCATTTGACCCTACCATCCCAGTTCATAGTTAGTTCATAGTCTTTTACCTGCTGTCACACAAAATCTCCATTATAAATGTGAGGAGTCGCCAAGGTCATTCGCCACAACAGTCATGCCAGTGTGTAGTTTCCAGTACGAGACTATTCTCTGAATTACAACCAGTACTTCCCATAAATGTAATGATCATCATGTATAAAATCAGTGGAGCCGCCCTTCAAAGAGCAAACGTATAAAGCATGCCACGACAAACTGCGTGACAAGTTTCAATCCTCTAAATAAGTGAAAAGCATGTGACAAAAAAGACACCCACAAAGTGTGTGGGTGGGGATGAATACTTTACCGTCAGCGTACAAAAAACAAGGGTAATCTTGGTGATTGAGTCAGTGCTGCTGAAGGACACACAGAAGTCGGTGTCCAGGTTTTCCACTGCATTTCACCTCCCACTTGCTTCCTAACGGGACTTAAGAAGTCATTTCAGTGCACAATTCATGTTTGATGACTTTATTGATTTTCCTTTCCCCCTGCCCTCTCTGCCTCTCCTTACGTCCCTCTCTTTTCCTCTCTCCCACCTCCTCTGCAGTGTGTCATTCCATATTGACTGGAGCGCACCTACAGTTGGACTCCCCCTTTTTGCCTTCTGCCATTTGTCCAACCCATTCCCTCTCCTCGCTGCTACTGGCTACCATTTTTTCAACGCTGCAAATAAAATTGTCGCAAAATTGGAGCCCTTCTCTTTTCATTGCTATATATCAAAACATGGTACGGTGTGTAAAATGGGCCGCCTCTAGTTGGCCAGCTAAAAAAAGCACCTCCAAACTCCAGAGGGCAAGATCACAAAGTGCTGCTGTTTCTCTCTTTAGTTGTAGTCATTAGACCAGTTCATGTTCTCTGCTATCTGCTGTTGATCGGAGAGATTCGTGGTACGTAACACTAGAGGACTCGAAATGAACACTCACCCAGCCTCAGTTAATTAATGTTGTCTGTGTGAGCATGTGGCGCAAAATGATTAAATCATCAAAAGCTTTTTATGATTTTTTGAAATACATTTTTGTAACCTTGTGTGTTAAATTTAAGATTGCTATGTTGCTACTATAAATTGTGTGGAAATCCTGCACAAAGAGGAAACGTCACTTAAACCTTATGCAGGGCCAGAAAGGGGGTTCAATATGTAAGTGATGATACTCTGATAATAACCCAGCATGGTACAATGATTGAAACTTGTTTTTGACAGATAGCTTGTCAAAAATATGTCCATATAAAAATTATATGGAGCAATTATTAAGAGCAATTTAATTAACCCAAAACCACTATGACAGATTTTTTTTTTAAGTTGTATCGCTGTATTCATTGTAATTGGGACTTTGGGAGATTTAAAGTGATGTGGAATGTGTTATTACTGTGATGGTAAAGATATGGTGTTAAAAACACATGCCTTTTTACTCTAACAGTCCATGCAGTGCAGAGCACTCTTACAAAAAACAGCTGCTGTTGCCGAAAAATGACACTGATAAATAAAGTAAGTGGAAACCAAAGCCATCAATTATTTCTGATCTTTAAACCCCAAACAATCAGCTCGAAGAGGATACAGGGTTCAGTGGGAATGAGTGGGGCAGCACTTTAACCTTGACCAGTGATATCACAATGTTTTGGGAGGAGCTAACATCACTGATCTATATCAACCATTATAGTCACGATTCCACAGTCACACCTTTGGTTAAATACATATTCAGTAAAAAAATGTGTAATGTTAAGATAGTTTGTCACACGCATTCTATGGAGTATAGCTTTGTAAGTGATGAGCTGAGATACACTGTGCAAAGTAAACTCATGTGGGAGGCTGTGCACACAGCTCCACGGTGTGTTAAGCCATATGCCATTATGACGTGACACTGTTGTCAACATATTCCTCAAACAAACCATCTGCATGTGAATGGATGACACTAAGAGCCCTGCTTGCCAGAGGTGCGAGTCTGTGTGAATGGGTTTTTTGAGAGGGACACAAAAAGCCTGTGCTGATGACACCGAATGTGTTTAAGTGCGAGTCATGGCACTCACCCTCCGGTTGGAGATGAAGAGACAAAAGAAGCAGACGAGTGCCCTGACCCTGGAAAGCCATCAAAACGGTGGCTACACCGAGCTCACCCGCTCTGAATTGAAGTCGAGGACACGTTGATCTGAAGCTAAAGGCTTACACACTGGGCTGACGGACAAAGATCTACATTTTGGGGAACATAGTGTCAGTCTCTGGGCATAATTAGTAGGCAAAATGATCGTATTTCTACGCATGTTTGAACTGGGGATGCTGTGGTTCCTGCAGATGTATTGTTGCATTTTAAAGTGAAAGGTTGAATAATAAAATACCACATTTCACCTTCCATTTAAATGACCTCCACGTTTTTAGTCTGTGACTTGCTTTAAAGGCTTCCTCCCATTTCATTTTTTATCAAAATAAATGTGGCAACATATTCAGATCACTCCAGGGAGAATTGCCACAATTAACGGAAGGCAAAGGAAGGGATAAGTGTGCCACTGACCGAGAGCAAGTCATCTTGATGGAACTGACCTTTTCGGACTGTGGGAGAGCCCATACATTGTGGAAGCTGCCATGCTTCATTAGTACTCATGTCAGAGTACAAACAGGACACAGTTCGCAGACAATAATGAGACAGTCAATTTTCTGATTAAAGTGTTTGGATGGATTGGGCTGCTAGCTGCTGGTCAGGTATTTGATTGGGGATTTAAAGGCGGGGGGAGTGATTTTTTTTTTTTTTGCGCTAATTTCTCTTCACATTACACGTTCCGTCTATACACTGTGTGCACGGGTTTACATACACAGCCCTGATGTAGTGATGGTGGAAAAAAGGACAAAGATGGGCTCTCTTGCTGGGGAAAGGGGCAGTGGGAGTGAGATTGATGTCCACGTTTCCATGGTAACAATCCTAAACAGTATATACCAACTGTGAGTTCATCATTGTCTCGCTGACATCACCTTTCTCTCAGGAACCTGTTGGAGCTGGGGCGTGACATTTGATGAAGTCACCAGTGGCAACCGTTCCCAACAGTGATCACAGCTGCGTTTTTTCTTTACATCGAGTAACGCATTGAAAACCTATTCAGAGCCACTTATCCCCAAGGAATCAATACAAATGTTTGTCCTCAACAATAGACTTCAAACATGGCAGGTTTCATCTACATACATTCCGTCTGGCTTTCAATTCTCTCGTTTTGATTGTATTGGCACAAAATTGGATATAGAAGGTTACGAAGTACATTTTACATATGCTCTTGTGTTGTAGTAATTGTAGTTTATGCCTCCATGTAATGTAGGCATTATCAGCAATTTGTCTCTGTATTTGTCCTCTGCGTTAATGGTGTAAAAATGATTTGCCCGTGTATTTTCAAGGATCAGGTATACTGAAGCAATCTACAGCCATTACCTGCCTCTGTGGGAGTGTAAAGGTTTACGCTTAGCATCTCTACTCCCTCATCTTGTTTTCCCTCAGCCTCTGTGGGCTTTGATGAATGCTCTTTTCTCATCCTCAGCTTGGAGAAACAAACATGCCGTTGAGAGTTGAATCCTCAGCTGTAATACGTGTGATCAAAGCAGTGTGCGCTTCGGGGATCTGTCAGTCAGAGCTTTAAGCAGACAGACAGGTATGTCACACATACAGACAGCCGAGCAGTGTCATCATGAAGGAGAGTAGAGAAGAGATTATAGTGTCTGGACACACCCACTCAGAAGTACAATACGCTTTGGCATCTACTGTGTAAGAGCCAAATACATGTACCGTTCAAATTGTACTATATGTCATTTTGTCATTATTATTATATATTTTACACTTTAATCATTTTAATTTCGCATCACCACTTAAACAACATTTTTTTTTATACACACAAAGGCAAAATTAAGTATGAGGTGCAGCAATAGTATATGGCAGATGCAATGGACCTTTTATTTATAGAAAAAACATTATACAGAATAGGATCAATGGGGAAATCACCAGGATCTGCCAACCAGTACCCATCTGATCAACGGTGGTGGCTATTTCGACCTTGCTCAAAGGCTGCAGATCTCCTATGCATTGGAAACAACATCATTGAATATCCTCTCGAAACTATCCACAATACATACCTGATTCTTTTTTAAACTGAAAAAACTTTCTGAGCCACAAACAATATATTTGTCGTTCAATTGACCATGGAACTGACGCAGTTTCATTCGTCTTCCATGTGGTCTTTACGGGTTTAAATGACCAACTATGAACCAAAGCATTTCAATGCCAGAAGGGGATTCAATTACACTCTACAGTGAAACAATCCAAACGTGGAATTGGAGCCATGGTGGTCATAAGATTATGACCAACATGCCGTCTCCTTGGTGCTAGGAACCAGCTCTGTGTGAGATGAACGCAGGGACTACTCTCTCTGTAGTAGCCTTTCACTGACTACTGGTGGCAGTCATGTGCTTCTAGAGCTGCATAAGCAAGCAGTCATATGGACATATTACAATAAAACCACCCATCATCCTCCCCCAGCTCCACACACACACACACATGCATGCTGAACCTCCCACACACTCGCACATACTCTTTGCCTTACCTATACTCGCACATGTCTGTGCAAAGGCTCACACTACGGCACATTGCCACCCTTTGCGGTTGTGGTTCTACAGCATGCTGTGTGTTTCTTTTTAACCCAGTCCCGGGTCTTTGCCAAAGCCTCAGCCTCTCCAGCTGGCTGTCTCCAAATAGCCGTGACGGTGCAGAGATTTAGAGGATTGTGGGCACAGAGATGGACACAAGGCTCATTGAACGAGGGAGCTTGGTTCCAATCGGGGGGAGGTGGTCGGAGGTATCCCTGCAAACACTTGGAGGGACTGTTTCCCCGAAAAATCCCCAGGCAATGATAAAGCAGCTTCTTAGGATGCGTTTTTATATCCATTCTGCCCCTACAAAGAAATGTTTATGTCTCTCACACACACAACCACACAAAACTGTACCGATAGTACACAGGTTAATGAATGTGTGAAGAGCAGGGGCAGCTTTTTAATTGCATAAAAAAATGTTCCCTGCACAAGATAAATCTGTGATTTTCCCAAGACTGTTCCTAAGTATCTGTTATATTTAGATGTTCCTCAATCATGGACATCCTCTGTTAGCATTTCCACTCTCAAATCACATAGTATTCAATTACAATTTAAATCCCACACCTAATATTATTTGAAGAATATTCCTTATCATAGTATAAACAATCCCATGGTCTAAACTAAAACAATATCTAAGTTGTGTGTAACAATTAGAGTAGCATACATGTCATTAATAAGAAATGAATGATTATTATTTACATATCAATCAGTACTAATAATAGATACATGATTAAATGAAATTAATAGATCATGGAGACATATGTGAAACACTCTTCTATGAGGTATCAAGATCGGCACCTCAGTTTTTTCTGAGGCTTATGAAATACAAGCTTAAAAATAACTATATGGGTAACTTCAGTTTTACCAGTGAACTTATTGCAGATTAGCACCTTTCATCACCAGACATTATCTGGCCAGAAGCCTCTGTCTCTTCATAATACATTTAACGGAGGTCGTCCGTCATGATTATGGATAGTGCGGTAATGGTAAAGTAAAAATACTTTTCTTTCAGCTTAGTTTTTCTTAAGGCTTGAAATACATTTTTATTGAGGTGCCACTATATATTTTATTTTATTGTATTCTATTTACTGAGAGATTACCCTTGGAGAGCCTGGTATAAAGTAACATACAAGGTCAAGATAAGAAGACAAAGAGAAAAACAAAGGAGACAAGGTGGTGCAGCAAGAACAGATGGGAAAGGATAGTAGTTGAAATTGTACAACCTCTTGACCTTATTCTCAGGCATTACTGCTTGATGACATATTTACAAGTTTGTCTTCCAAACAATTTTTACTTACATGTTTGACTCTCGATCAAAACTGTCCTTGGCTGTTTTGTTAATGAGTGCACTTAAAAATATGATGATTGATGATGATGTTGATCCTTTTTATGAAATACTGTCCGTGAGTCAAACATTCGTATAGGGGTGCAATGTCAAATCAGTGGATTATTAAGTTGATCACTGAACAGGAATGTTCCCTGGCTACTTGACATGGAGGTTCAAAGTGGAAGGCATTTCCTGTATTTATAATGTTGGTGACGAATGGAATTTGTCAAGACCCAGATGGACCTCCCTCAGTTGAAACGTCAACAAAAATATGAGCCACTATGTTCGAGAATATCCAGTTCTCTCCAAAGGTCCACGCCTGCCGAAAGCAGATAAAACCACTGGCACAATCAATTTGGGGGGTGTCGTGTTGGTATTATTGACAAAAGTCAGTGAGACGTGAAAAAACTCAGCTGAATTGTAGCCATCGTCCTTGTGACATATTACGGCATACATCACTAAATGTTTTTTTAACAAAATGTCACAATTATCGGCTCTGTAAGATGTTTCAGTTGATGAGATGATCAGATGTATGTTAAGTTTACAGATAAATTAAGTATTGGAATGACCGGTTGAGAGAGTACCAGTGACCGCAATGGACACTAAACTTTTTAGATTGGAGTTATCTGTCTTGGTTTGTTTGTTTATGTTACACTGCATTCCTGCTTGCCCTGTGCATCGGTTTCCATGATTATGAACTGGAACACAAATTTGCTCAATTTCACAAGTCAGGCGATTACGTTTCTGCTTGTGCATCTTAAAATAGGTGAACATGAGTTCATGCATTCTAAAGTGATACAAATGTTGTACGCAACACCTTCAATTATCTAGCATCCTCTGTTCTTTTTGAGTGCCAAACAAATGCGAGCATGCGGCTGAATTATGCATGCTGCCACAGGGACAGGATTACGAGCGTTCCCCTCTCGAACCACAGCCACTGCGTGTAAACCAGCGTCACTCACACTGCTTGGCTTTGAACAAAGCCCAACCCTCTGCTCCTAGATGTCATTATCTGTAAGGAAGACGTGGTGGAATTGAGCATGGAGGAGTCTAGGTGCAAGCGGCTGTGTGCTTCCCTCTTCATGAAAACTTTAAGACGTCAAGGGAGAAATAAACAACACAGGGACGTGGCGGGGGAAGAAGGCGAGAAGGTTAAAGCAGAAGATTGGCATATTGCTTTAGGAACTTAGTTGCTTTTTTCTCACCCTGGGTTATGAATACACTTAATGAACTGTATGGTTTGCCATACATAAGTTTGGTTCAGGGAAACGTACTTTAATGTGGAGTTTTTAAAAAGATAATTTGCGATGACAGTGTATGGTCGATGTAGATACTATCTTCTGTATGAGGGAGGCTTTTACACAATTACAGACGGTTCAAGGCCCACAGTTTAAAACCAACTCCGCTCCAGTGTAGGGTTTTACTGATGAAAATCAATATTACATTTCCAGCCTCGTCTTTATAGCTGTATACATTTAATGTGGGTTGCAGCACAACACTATGAATTATCATAGTGTCATATGTAATAATCATAATCATAACAATAATAATCATATGTATTATTTTATTTACAGTAACACAAGACTGGCAGTGTAAAATACTTTACTGACCCAACCTTATTTTTACTGCAGTATATGAACGAGAGGCCTTGTGTGAAAGGCACGTTCAGATCTTTGCTCAGAAGAACTGATATTAGTAAAATTATGAATTAATATAATAATAATATTAATTGCCTCTATAGACATTGTTGTTAACAAATGGAACTCGTCAAGATCTGGATATACCTCTCCCAGTTGAAATACAAATAAATAAGCCCCAGAGAAAATATCCTGAAATATTTTTTAAAAAATTGGATCCTTTGCTAAATATGTTTATGTTTATGCATATTTGTATTCATTATGTATACGCAAGATTCACCTGGGATTAAGAAAGCAAATAATGAGTAAAACATGTATTTGCCATAATTAAAACTCAGTAAAACTCAGTTAAACATTAGTAATATTAGTCCTGAGTGAGAAGAGTTATACAGTATACTCTAAAGAAGGAAGAAAGAATAATAATAGTGAGTAGCTTCCTATCTCCAGTATCTGGCCCTCAGGGGGACTTTGTCTGTCTATTTTTTTCTTGATAAGAGGCAGAGAAATCAAATGTTATCATCATGTTAGTGAACAATAACACAGAGCAATGACAGACTGAAGCTGTTGAAGCCTCCAACACAGCAAGAAATCATTCATTTATGTTGAGTAATACAGCGATCACAGCAATTTCATTTCAACAAAAGCAGATCACATTTGGGTGGGAAAATGAATACTCCCTGTTGCCTCCTGCACTTGCATATTTCCCTCCTCCCCTCGTTCGACGCGCCCCGCAGAGAGGGGGCCTTTGGAAAAACATTGTTACTGAACTAGTCACCGGAGAGCATTTCCCCAGCTAATACCGGCGCGATCTATCACGTTTTTGTCCACACATGACCAACTGCATTTGTCAATATGTGCAGCCAAAGCAGTTTTCCAGAATGACATTTTGATAGACTGATGTTATTTGCTTGCCGGGTTTCACTCATCATTTTCTTTTATCAGCATTGATTTCCTCCCCGGCCGAGTCCCTCGGCTCCCACGGGGGCCAAAGGTCAAACGGAAAAGCACCATTTCTTATCTGTCTGAATAATGCCGTTGTACACCGCTGATAAAAAGGACGTCTATTAGGTGCAAATGGAAAGGGTAATGAAAGTAAAGTAGGTTTAACAGGCTTCTTTCAAGATTCTGCCTCTTCCCACATGAATTGCCCATGCTGCCAGGCCGATGACTCTTCCACTTTCCCATCATCACATACAAGGCTCTCTCTCTCACTTCTGAGGCCAATTTAACTGCTGAA
Organism: Colistium nudipinnis; assembly: GCA_016785305.1. Taxonomy (NCBI): domain Eukaryota; kingdom Metazoa; phylum Chordata; class Actinopteri; order Pleuronectiformes; family Rhombosoleidae; genus Colistium; species Colistium nudipinnis. The sequence continues at coordinate 504,740 of JAFBJU010000410.1, forward strand.
ACATAAATATCCTTCGTGAGATGATCATCTCCCCACTGAAACCTGAACATGCAACATAAAACCTAACATAGGAGCTTATATACCAATATATATATATAAAAAAGGATATATATATTTAGTTTCTGAGTAAATAGAATTAATGAAACGCTGCAGATTGCTTGCCCCTACAACCACCCCAGCACTCCTCTGGCTGTCATGGTCCTCTCTGGGATTGGCAGTTTAATTAACTTCATATCTCTGTGTGCTGCTGGAGCAGCAACTCCTCTCTGCACAAGAGGACGTATGTGTGGGTAGCTGTGAGCGTCACCGCTGTTACATGCAGACTTCCTTGGCCCGCTGTGGGTTTGATGTACTCACACAGAGTCGCTTTTCAGAGCGACAAGATCCCTGAGTGGATGTTGATGCACAGATGGTCAAGTGTTGCACGTTTAGAGCCATGTGTAGGTGTTGGTTCGCGGGTGATTAAAAAGCTGTGAAATTGCATGGCGTTTCAACATGATAGTCTATTTCTCTTTTATGTTGCAGTGATTTGGACTTCAAATCTTAAGCAAAATGTGTGGCAGTCATTAGTTTGAAATATGTTGATATTAACCTGGCAGGCATGGTCTAATAAAATATTTTCTTGAGTTGCATTAGGGGACGTGAAGGATTCAGTTTTGTTGAAGCGTATGGACCGAGATACACTGAAATTACATGGATGTGTTCATGGTAACATTGGCTCATCATACTAGTGAGATTACATAAAACAGACTCCTTTTAGGATAGATTTAATAAGTATGGTGAAGGGCACTAGTTTCCCTGTGCTCTCTCTCCATCTTTAACTTGCATTGTACAATACAGGATCATCAAAATCAGCCATAACACCTGATCTTTTTTGTAATATTACTCTTCTATATATCTCTAATAGTATCATCATCCTTGCGTTTCAGACCCTTGTACTATTCGGCCTTTTAAGGGGGTTCTACCCAAGTAGCATTAAATCTGATCAATCTACCTTTAGTTGCAAGTTACATCCCGCTGTAGTCTCAATGATAATAATAATTTCAATTCGATTATGTTTCACTGAAAATGTATGTAATATATGTAATCAAGGAATAAGGATAAATCATTTTGTGAATATACTGTACATAAATAAAAAGCAAATCCAAAATAATGCGTATTGTGGTTTGCATTTTACTGGAGGAGCATTTTTATTAAATGGCTGCCCCATGTGCCAGGACTGAGCTTCAAAGAAATTTTCCTCAACATTGAACACAAAGACAGTCCCTTACTTCAGCAGGTGAGTCTTTTCTGGGCAGCAAGACGGAAGGAAGAAAGAGCAAAAGCCTGAGAGAGAGGTAGAAACAAACATCTCTCTAATTAAACTGGCTGGCTCTTAATTAAATATTGTGTGGTTTAATTAGGAAAATTATCACTGAGGCTAAATCCATCTTTACAATGTTTCATCCGAGGCTTTGTGGACGGCAATGGTCTGAGGCTGCAGGGGAGGAGGGGCAAGGTTAAAAAGCCAACCAGATGTGATTTATAAACCACCAGAGATGGTGGTTTACTGGGGGAGGGAGGATGAATTGAACATGGACAACTCAAAACCAGTTAAGATCACCACTGTCAAACAGCAGCTGGAGATCCTGAACATCAGGCAAGGCGGGGGCACAGGGGTGGACAATGATTCATAGGCAGAAATTTGAACATTGACGGACAGTCAGTTAGTCTGAAAATAAAGGACAAGCCAGATGTCCATGGGCTTACTGGATATACATTGGATGCGCCCAGGGGATTGTTAGTATTTAATTTGGTGACCCTATGGGTGCCTAAAATGTTTCACTTTGCATATCTTAATTTATTGGGCATAATATAATTTAAAAAGAAAATTGAAGGATCTTTGATTAGGATACACCTTAAGTTAACGCAGACTTAGCAATTTTATAGCTTATTCATTTAAATGTAGTCAATAATAGGAAATAATTACATCGTTAGAGAGACATTAATGCATCTAATAGGGTTTTTTTGATACACAAACCTGTAATGGAGGAGTTGTTGCTTATTTACATATCTACAGTTGCAGATTCTTTTTTAGAAATGGTGCTCAATCAGTTGAATTCACTCTCCTGTGGCTATGTTTTTAGTCTCCTTGCCTGGCTCTTAACTCTGCCAAAGGTTTCTGTCTGTTGGCAGTGAGCAGGAAATGAACAGTCAGTCTTAAAAGCTTTTTTCCCCCTGACAACAGTTGTCTGCTGCTTCTGAAAATGACACTATGAGTAATGAACCAAAAACCATGACGATGTGGGTAGGACAGATAAACAAGGAGCTGGGACTCACCCAAGCTTCATAAAGTGAAGCAAATCTGCAGATTGAGGTGATAATTCTCCTTGGGTTTATCAATTTGACTGCTGGGAAAAAAGAATAACGGATTACTCCTCAATCTCTGCTGAATTGAATGTCTCTTGTTTTTCCTGGAGGAATGCACTGCATACCAGAGTAGTATACGTTGTTTGTGCAACAACCCAACAGTTTTTATAGTCACGCTTTCAATTGCACTAAATATTGGCTGTAGCCACTTTTCCCACACGCACTTGCACAGATGCATTAAGTCTTGATCATCACCTCAGCGGAAGCTTTACCACAATTCGGAGGACCTGCTGCATTTCTTTCTATTCACTCCTTCCATGTTAACTCTCCACAGTTGCCAAGAATAAGATAATTTAACGCCAAGCAATAATACAAACAGAAGAGGCAACCAAGGTGCAATTTTTGATAAGTGCCAATGATATGAATTACCGCGATAAGATTTCTGGTGGGTGAATCAACTTCCAGACAATGTTTGGGCAAACATAGAAAAGTGTTGTTTTAGGTATTTGACACCACTCGTATGCTGCTGTTGCAGGTTGCCCTTTGCTTTTCAGCTTGCAACACAAATATCTCTATGATTAGGAACTCAAATGATGAAATCCATGTGCAGCAGATAATATATCGGTCCTGAGCGGTTAAGGCTCAAAGTAATATTTCCTCAAGGGACAGGGCACAGATTTTGGGACATGAGCACCACATCTCTCCATATTTGGTGCCTGTCCCAGCCTTCACAGCATGCCAAATAAAAAGAAATGCGTCACATTTCTGGATATTTTCTTTCGCAACATATTTAGTTCAGAATGTACATTGTAGCACCATGCAACAGGTTCATCCTTCAGGTTGGTCATGCTTGTGTTGTGAAACGTGTGTGAGGTTCTGTTGGTTATGTTTCGTTCAGTTGATGTCTTGTCAAATGATCAAGGCAATACTATACCAATGGTCAGTTAAATGTCGGGTCTTTTAGGTTATCAGTACCTAAATGTTGTGATAGTACGTAAAAGCTCACAAATTCCTGATGAGCTCTTCACCTTTGCCAAGATAATCCATCCACCTCACAGGTGTTACATATCAAGATGCTGATTAGACAGCATGATTATTGCACAGGTGTACCTTAGGCTGGTCGCTATAAAAGGCCACTCTAAAATGTGCAGTTTTATCACAAAGCACAAGGCCACAGATGTTGCAAGTTTTGAGGGAGCGTGCAATTGGCATGCTGACTGCAGGAATGTGCGCCAGAGCTGTTGCCCTTAAATGCAATGTTCATTTCTACCATAAGCCGCCTCCAAAGGCTCTTCTGAGAACTTGGCAGTACAACCAACCGGCATCACAACTGCAGTCCATGTGTAACCACACCAACCGCCTTGTGCCAATGAGCCAGGTAGCTGTTTCCCAGTTCTTGCATGGCCTGCACACTCACCGGACATGTCACCCATTGAGCATGTTTGGGATGCTCTGGATCGGCGTATAGAACAGTGTGTTCCTGTTCCTGTCAATATACTGCAACTTCGCACAGCCATTGTAAAGTAGTGGACCAGCAAAAACAAAAGTTTTGTGTTTATGTTTTTGGTCAGTGTAATACCAAAGGCAACAAGGATTTTTTTATTGAGTTTTTAATTGATTTAATTTAACCCTAAATAGGGGTGGGGGTATTTAAGATCATTTTATTCCTAACAGAGTCCTGCTTTGAGTCATTGACACACTATTTATTAGTTCTCATGATTATTAATGAACATTTGATTCATACTGGGCTAATCCCTCATCAACTTCTCCGGATTGTGTTGCCTGCTGATACTATCTGAAATTACCTTCATTATCTGACAAAGGGGCAAAACAAATTTGCAAAATTACTAAAGATAAAGAAAGCTAAGCTAAGGCAAAAAGTCACAAAGAAAAGATCAAAAGCTAAAATAAACTTGTTTTTCGGTTTAGGTAATACTGGTTCTCCTGGGTAGTCACGTGGATCATGGGCAAGACAAAAGGACACAGGACTATTTATACGTGAGATAAGTTAAACCAGGTGGAAACTATCAAAGGGGGGGCTGACCTTGACACGACAGGAAGTAAAGGTAACTGGCATGAGAGACAAGAGGTACAAACAAAATTAAACAGGAAGTGCAATGACAGACGGTGACTGACTGGACTGGACGTAAGACAAGGTGACCTGACGTGAACAATATATGATGACAATTATAAATGACTGCATCTGAACATTAACTATACTGAACATGAACCTGATAAAAAGTCATAAACTAGAAATAGCATGACAAAATCCGATTGACCGAAAAAACGATTGGTGTGATATTAAACCGTGAAGCAAGATAATGAAAACATGTCCCAGGTATGTTGAACTTGAACTTCTTTTTCATGATTGATTAAAAAAATGTAAACCAATTCATCATAGTGTCATTAACAAGATGTATCTAAAAAAGTGTTAGTTTTTTTTTGTAAAAATTCAATGGTCCACAATCATAATACAACAATCGATACATTACCTTTGTTGACTAAATAAACCCTGTCCGACTAAAAAAATGTTATGTGAGTAAAAAGGGATGGACAGCAAAATGATCACTCTAATCCAGTGTCACCATCACAGAGAAATAAATTTGAACCTAAAACTATATCAGTTTTGTATGCACAACACTCTGAAGCAACCAGTGACTCTGCATGAGACTACCAGATGCTTACCGATAATAATTGAATCTCTTGTCACTCTCTCTTTGTATCCACAGGAGAAAATGTACCTTACCAACTCTAAACCTGTGCAACCAAAGGTCACACTGGACACAGAGTAGTGACTCACTCCCATGAATTATAAATCAAACCAACAATACACTTAACATTTAACAAGCAACAATAGAAATTATATATATATAATCGTAAAAAAAAACATATACAAACTCATACAAACACAGACAGATACACACAGATGTGTGTGCAGCTTTTATTAATTCATATACGTAGGTACTAAAAAGTAGAACATTTATGCTCCCAGAAATGAGACCTGCAGTAATAAATGTAATCCCAGGCTGCTTAAGACCTCAGTCCCTGTTAAAATAAACCAAACACAATGCTATGGACCATTATGGAGAAATAGAGGCTTTCAAAAAGTGATTTGTAGGACAGTCACTGAAATGAATATAGATGACAATTAAAGCTTTATTTCTACAAGTAATTGTAGAGATAGGAATATGCCATATCAAATCCATCCATAGGTATTAACATTGGAGATAGGAGATGTTCTAGGTATTCAAGAAAATTGAACAAAAAAAAAACATCCATTACACATGGTCAGCATATACACAGTAAATTACTTTTTTGCCCATCCTAGACAAATCCCCTGGTGAATAATGTCCCTTTTATGCAACTCAAATGTTGATAACATTCTGCTGAAGATACTCATTTGAATTCTGATTTGGCGAATGTTTGCTGCCCCTCCTGCAAAAGATAAGTGGGGGGGAAGCAAATTATGGTTGTTTCAATCTAGGTTATAGTCTGTACATCGATCAAAACAAGATAATTATGGTCCATGTGGCAGTTGGGTGTGGTTAAGTGCGCCTGCTGCAGGTGAATGGTGGAGAGCGGGGGGTGGCAGCCAGAGACCAGACAGCTAACCAGAATCAGGTCATCAATTAAGTCAATATAAAGCATTTGTTTGGTTTTGGTCTCTCTTGCAGTAGGCGGACTCCTGGTAAGAGGCCTCAAACTCCCCAGAAATAGAGGAGTGCCGAAGGGATTGTGTTTTTATTTTCCTTGAGAACTGTGTGGAGCCTCATGTTTGTTTTCATTGAGGACTGTGGAGAGCCTCTTATTTTCAGTTGTGGTGCTGTTTTCCTGAGAAGGTTGTTGCTGCCTAATGGAACAGAGTCTCAATTCTAGTTGTGTGCCTTCCCTCACCAATGTTCAACTACCAAATTAGCTGATTGTGTGATCTACTGTTGATGACAACATCTCTCTTCTCTGTCACTGCAGGCAATGACACCGATTAAAGTTTGAATCTCAAATCTCTTACCATTGCATGTCCGTAAAACTCCTGAATAACATTTCTATGTTCATGGTTCTTTTGCTCCCTGGGTAAAGATTATCGGAGCAATTGCAGGTTAAAACAATTCCTCTGCATTGTTGTAGGCCTTTTCCACCTTTTCCAGATGTGTGTTTTGACGGCAAAGGACACATCAAGCCCTTTAAAGTAATCAGCAAAGGCTTCATAACGCAGCTGTTTGTTTGCAACAAAGTTGATCCGCGGATGTCTACTCTGGAAGTTGTCCAGAAGAATAACAATAACTTTACACTTGTCTGCCATAATACTGATCTCAACCTGCAGACTTTGAGCCATGTCTATATTTTGTAGCATTTCATAAGGCCTCTCCACATACTGTGGGGTAGTACCTTTGCCGCACACCTGTGGAGAGAAAAACAAATGATATTTGTCTAATGTGTGTATGCAGTTAACCAAAGTAAAACACAAAAGCGCTGTTACAGTGCATGTTTTTTGGGCACAAGTAATGTGTCAAGTAGAATGTTAGGTTTATACATGTAGAGTAATTAAAGAGGTCTGAATGCTCTAAATGGCACTGCACTGTGCCGGACCAGGAGTTCCACCCTGTAGCACACGAATTTGGAGCCATGGTAGCCTTCCTTCCTGCTGGGGGTTTTTCCGTCATGAATTCAAGGCATCTTTATTTGCGAGAGCCAGCTTGGTAAAACACATCCCTGAGAAGCTCAGGATGAACACATTCAGCTGTTCAAAAGATCTGCGGCCGCAGTCGCCAATGAGGTCCATTATGTGTGCCATACATGTAACGTGCAGTAGGTTTGGGAATAATGATTGCAATGCAAATGTATATGCTTTCCTCATATAAGAATACATTTACGGTACATTCAATTCACAATACAGAGACGGCTTCTGTAGGAAGACGGTGTGTGACATGATAGGCCAGGATCTTTCCAAAACCATGCTGTTTCTGGGGTGCTATAAGGATGTTCATCTGCTGTCAACATCTGGAGTCTCATCAAATATGACAGCAACAGTGCTTTGAGTGCCTCCTTTTTCTTTCTGGTAAACTGCACCTACTGTACTTACTTTTCTTTAAGCTGGTGACTCCAGGAATGGCTCCTCCCTTGGTCACATTTTCCCTTATGAAGCTTCGCATTGCAAGGTGGTCACTTTTATAGAGTGGAAAGTTTTCTGCAGTGCAAGTAAAAACCCAATCTTAACAAATCAAAAAAAAACGCTTGTTAGTATACATGACTGCAATAAATGGGTTAGGAAAAGTGACCCACTCCGCTGTATTGTGTGATCTTATTTTGTGTATGCTCTTTCCTCTGCACCACGGTCATCTGACACAGTCTTAAGGGCTCTTTTGTCTCATTGACAGTCATCCTTCAGTGCAGTGCTTTGAAAGAAAAAAAACACCACCAAAACAACACAAAGGTTCATTGCATTAATTTGAATGAATCAAAATATGACCATTTTACCTGTCCACCTATCAGTCCACCTTTACCGTGCCCCTGTAGGAAACAAGTCCATTCCTAATGCAGAGATTTAACCTTTGTAAAAAGGTAGCAATGCCCCATGTTGAATATAACCTAACCTTTAAGAGCCATTTCAACATCAGCTTTCTATCCCTTTCAAGTTTCCTCATGACATTTAAAAAAAATAACAACAGAGATAATATAATCTCATATCTTTTCCAAACTTGCACCTCCTACTCAACTCATTTCTCATTTTAGCTTGCTGGCTTCAGCTCCGAGTCAATGGTTTCACAATCCATATTGGGCCGTCTTTGAATATATTCCATTAAAATGAGTTGTGATTACCAACAGGGAAATGTTCTTGCCACTGTGTGTTGCTTACTGCATCCAAATCTCATTATTTCTCCTGGCTCTTTTATTTTCGTCGTGACCTACATGCATGAAATAACAGGAGGGTAATTCTAAGAAGTTACAACATGTTAATATTAAATGATTTGGTGTGTACTGGTGATCAAAGTTTCTTTACCCACTTTTCATAAACGGGATGCATAACGTTGAATTGAGCTGACACAAAGGCAGAGAAAAATGTATTTAACAATACTGAGTCAAAGTTTCAAACCAGGGGTTCTGAACCGGTTTGCAGACAAAGAACCACTGAGTAACCTGAAAGGTTTGGGGAATGTTATAGTTTTTTCTTTTGGAATATGCTGTATTGTATAACCACAATTTAAATGTATTTTAATTGTTTTTATTTTGTGCAATTATAATAGTGGCCTCAGTAGATGCGCATAACCCAGCAATACCAAACCCATGACCCATTAAACAGCATTATAATCCGTTGCCATTGTATTGCTATGTGAAATTGTAAAGTCAAACCATATGACCTTATAGCCTAATGACATTGAAATTTGAAGGGAACTGTAGAATCACTGACTATTCAACGCAGAAACACATGTAATAGCTTTTAGTAAATATGGAAGCAGGCAAGGCATTTAATTGCAAAGATGATGCTAATAAACGCATTACTTAATCTTCGTGTGAAGCACTGCTCACACATCACTGTTTTTGTCCTGAACTAATCTTATGTATATAGTTAGTTATGTCATTATTTGTTCTTGGTTTGTCTGCCTATTGCTTTCTTTCAACAAGAAAGAGAACTGTAGGATTGCGTATTTAGTTAATCTATCAGTCTGTGTCACACAGATATTAATGATATTATAAATGATTACAAATAGTGTGATGTATATTTTACAGTATCATCCTTCAAACTAGTGAATTGACGATGTATACTTTTTAAGTCAATTAGTTGTTCATATAGAAAATAGGACTTATGGACTTATTCTCTTCATTGCTCAGACTCTGAGCAGGTTTATTATCGTATATAGTGTTGGTCTGCACTTCATTGGTTTCTACAGAAATAGTTTAAGTGCCACTTTAATCCACATGTCGGGGAAGGCTCCATTCTTTTTGTCATTTCTGTATATGAGATATTCTTTGCTCCCAGTGGCTTTTTAATTACGTAATGATCATCAAACGGACTCATCTAAAATTAATCTTAAAAAATGACATTCAAGAGCTGTAATAGGATTTCTGACTCCGAGATGCTCTGCGATCTTAAATATGCCTGAATTAATTAAACTCACTTTGTTCATGTGCATAAAATTATTCAATGCATCCTACTGTCATAAAGGGAAGGGAACAAATATAGTCACATTGCATGAGCTGAAATATAATGAGCACAAGGTTGTAGAGGTTGTATCACTGTGCCATAATTCACTAGTTTGTGTCCTTATCACAGCTTAGGTGGTACGAAAATTGTTGGGGAAGAGTGACAGAAAAAGCTGGGCATAACCAGCCATTTGATTGAATAATCATAGCACACAGAGGGGACAGGCTTTATGATATACAGTATACTGCAGCCATCCACCATGTGATCAAGATGTTAAGCCAATCAGTGGATAATGTAAACTTATGGTAGTTCTAAGTTTTTATACAAATGACCTTTAATGTCCTTTTTTCTGTTGAGGAGTCTAAGCAATTTCCACTTATTGCGGTTGCAGTAGAGGAGAGGTCGAGGGGTCACAAAATGATATAATATACATAATAATTATAATAACTCCCTTCAGGGACCATGAATATCGATATTGAACGTAACTGTTATTCTGACTTGTAGTTACCGAGACATCTTGCGCAGGATACACTTTGGATGTGGGCCCTGCAGTATGCGGCACAAATGTTGTTAATATAGATACATCAACTTATCTTGCCAGAGCTCCTATATCCTTGTGTCGTAAAACTAATATTCTGTAGCATTTACATTTTAAGTAAAGACCAGTTCAACTGTGAAGCTATGACAAATCTGTGAAATTCAATGAATTCCTCCTTTTTTTTTGTTGCCATGAGAAATGTCCCTGCAGCATGCAGCAACAATTCTCAAAGCCAGTGAGGAGGAAGACGTGCTATATGGAGGCTGATTACTGCCTGCAATGCTTAAAAAGGGAGTTGGGAATGTTTTCCAAATAGCTCCTTATTGCTGTTCTTTGGCAGTTCATTTGGCTTCGTCTGACTCTCCTTGACTCATGCAGACTTTCCTCACAACCTTTTTATTTGCGGTCATTAGTCAGGAACAGAGACTGTGCTTGGTTTAGTGGAGGGTGATTTGTTCAAGCATAGCTCTAAAGAGAAGGCAAGCTAAGTTATGTATAAAGACATCTCATCATTTGATTATTTAATTAAATATTTTTTTGCTCTCTTGTGTTGCGTTTTCAGTGAAAATAATAATCTTAATAATGACACTTATTATAGAAAAACATGTACAGCAGTAGTATACAGTCGTTTTAAAAGTGATTTCAATAGTTAAGCATATTTTCCCAATTATCTCAATAAGATCCTGAATCACAATTATGAGTGCCATAATTGTCATTGATATGTCATATTATCATTCTATGCCTATCAGCAAATATCTGTGGAGCATTATTTTTCATCTCATTGTTTCTGTCTCACAGCTCTCCTCGAACTAATCTCCAGCAGCAGTAAGTCAGTGAACATATTCTCTGTTTCTAACAACAACTCTTTTAATTCACGCTAGTGTTTTTTTTTTTTTTCTAAAATATAACATCAGAGCATCAATTAAATTGTGTTTCCTTCAGTCCTTCAGATCCTGTGAATTGTTTCACCTTCAGTGACTAGCACTGAAAAAAAGTCAGAAAAAGGGTCAACCTTTTTGCCAGTGCCACTCATCTTCAGTTTTTTTGTTCACATGAATCCGGACTCCTTAAGGTTTAATTGGGAATTTTATGTCACTTGCCGGTGACAGGAGACTTATAATTCCCCCTCCAGCACTTGTCGCCCACCAAGGTCATCCTCAATAAGGCCCTGCACACGGGATAACAAGCCAACCTGATTTGCATACATAATACAACATTTCTGTGTTAAATGCCTTGTCAAAAGGGAACAGTCTTCTGGCAGAGAAAAATGCCTGCGTACGACCCATATATGAGGTTTTCAGACTGGCACCTCACGGCTTATTTTTTTTTTACTGCAACATGAGCCGTGAAAAGCTCTTTCCATGGCAGTAAGGCTGGAAGCTGGAGTTTGAATATTAATAAAAGGCTAAACTTTGAACAATATACTTGAAATATTAAAAGAGCACTGTTCCAAGAATTAAATTGAAAGTGTTGTTTGCTCCAGGCAGCATATGGGAAATGAAATCCGGTCACTGTGGTGGAGTTGCGCAAGGAATGAAATGCCATTTTAGCCCACTGAACGTGACACTTTTTTTTTTTTTCACCCGATCCACCTCCCCGCGCTTCTCAGAGAGGAAGTCATAGGGATGACCTTTTCTGGTTTCCTTGAGGCTTTGCCGGAGCAAAATGCCCTTCGATATTTTGCTGCGGATCCAAGCTAATTGAATCTAAAAGATTGCGTGTGAACCCGGGGCTGTTGTAATGAGAGCCGAGCTGCCTGTGCTCAAAAGGTCTGTAAATTGATAGAAAAGGTGGGCGATCCCTCTGACAATATGCTTCAGACAGAGCCTCCAAAGGGCAGTCTCCCACTCTGCCTGATCCTCCGCGCAGCCAAAAGGGCACAGAGGGACGGGTGTTGAGTTATAGCCTCTAACCTGCCCATCCAGCCGTCCACTTTAACAGTCTGACATTATTCTAATACTTTCTAGCTCTGATATTTCCCTCGCTCGCTCGCTCGCTCACTCGCTCACTCACTTTTCAGTGTGTCTCAGTGTTTATGGTTTGCATTAAATAAATGTCACTTCTTTTGCAGATCTAAAGAGAAGCTTCAATTATAAATAGCTTGTAGTAGACCCGTCCTCTCTCCTATCAACCTTTTACAGACTAAATAAAGTAGACTGCCAGTTGCGGCCGTGTGTGTTTGGGCACCGGCGCGGTTTTCACGGTTTTGTGCACCACCGCTGTGGACTTGGCATGGAGCAGTCGGTGTCCGCTTCGGGTGCAGACTTTCAGCTTTGATTTGAGGGTGTTTGTATCCGGGTCGGATGAGCGGTGTAGGGATTGCGGCTATTTCTATGCGTGCCTCCCTACTTTTGAAGGTTGGGCGGACTATCGGTCAGGGGCATTTTCCCTATGATTTTGTCTCCGGTGGATGGGGTTCGCGCTCGATTGGATTCGTCACTGCACGTCGTTCCAATGCCCTGCCTTGTAGGGCTCTTTGGTGGGTTTCGCGGTGTGCTTTGGGTCGTTGTCTGTCTGCACTGTGGGACGCCCTCCGGTGAGTTTTGTGAGGGAATGGTATTGTCTGTAACACTTCAGGATTCATCCTGCTGCTTTTGTCAGCAGACAAATAGGGGAACCGGTTCCGTTGGCCGCCATGCATGCCCACATCATGGCACTGCTACAACCATGCTTCATTGATGAGGCATATACTTTGAATGAGCAGTTCCTTTCCTTCTCCATGTTTTTTTTCCCCATCATTCTGTAACAAGTTGATCTTTGTATCATCTGTGGAGGGGTGTTGTTCCAGAGCACTACGGGCTTTCTTGGATGTTCTTTGGGCAGCTCTGGTCTGGCCTTCCTGTTTTGAGGTTGCGGTAGAGGCCTGGCCCGGTCCGGCATAACCGGCATCTGGTTATGCCTGCAGGCTCCGGACTTCAGAATTGACCATTTGCTTTGTGGCTGTTGATTTGCCCAATTGCTTTTGGTCATTTGGAGGGAGGGGGGCGCGTAGGGAGGGGGTTGTGGTTCCTGCGCACTTGAGGCGCATGTTGACTGTTTTGTTTCGGGTGGGCTGTGGCGGTTTGCAGAGACGGGGTTGTGGAGATTGTGTCAGTGTCCAGATGTGTATGGACCTAATTTTATAATTTTAGATTTGTTTTAGTTTTTTTCCTTACATGCTGACATGTTTTATATTCTGTATTCTGTAAAGTTTAATCAAAGCACTTTGAGCTAAATCCTGTGTATGAAAAGTGCTGTACAAATAAAGCTTATTATTAGTAGTAGTAGTATAAGTATTATTATTAAAACATGATGCATTTTGTCATCTGCAGATACCTGTCATTATAAATACATTAGGCCCACACCAACCCAAACACACACACAGACACTCACAGGGGAAAGGGGGAGACTATTGTTCCACGAGGCCTAATTACACGTAATTTTGCAGTAGGTAGGTATGCAGCCCATTCATATTTGAACATGGTTGACAATCACAATTACTGCAAGTATAATATATTCCCCTTCTCTTTATCTCTCTGTGGACTCTGAGCACTTCCTCCAATATACCATGGCAACCTGCGAAACTGGCCTCAATAAACCAGGCTGCCACCATTGACCATAAAACACAACTGACACTTTCTCTCAGTTATTAGACATTGCTTTGACACCGACATTACATATAGCTTTAAACGCAAACTTCAACAGCTTCCCCCCAAACGGTTTTAATGGCAGAAAGGACAAGGTTATGATACAGCATGGAAGAACATCTGTCCCTCTGGTGTAGTAGATACATAATGAAGTGACTTAGGAGAAATACAGCCCACTCCTGAATAAAGACATAAAACTCCCATTAACAGCTGACGGCACTAACTTACAAAAAGGTCTGCAATCAGATGCACAATCAATGACCTCCAGCAGACCTCCATCCACCCCACGCAGGCCCCTAAACCTCTGCACAGCACAATATATGTTGAAACTTTAGTAAAAAAAAATATTAATATGTGACCTGTACATATGAGTGTGAGGGAGACAGCAATATACTGTGACATCTCAGAAAATATGCTCAGGTCACTTTATTGGACACTTAACTGCCACCTCTACTATCTTTACTGCTTTGTTAAAATTACTGTTTTTATTCACTTAGCTATGACACTTATTAGTTAACTATACACTTATTACTGCTTTATAATTACTTGTTTATGTTTCATGTTACTGCTAGTTTTTTGCACCACCGCACCACAGAAAATTCCTTGTAATGACAAATTACTTGGCAATTAATACGTTTCTGATTCTGATTCTGGTTTGGGAAGGGATTTGATAGTAATGGCATCATCTAACATTTAAACCTGTAGTATGTTTTTTAGTAGCATTGTTATTTACATTTGCACATTAAAATGTAAATGACATAGGCTGAGTTGTTGGACAACAAGAAAGATTTTACTCTTTGAGCACAGTGAGCTCAGCCTGGGTGTTGCTGCTGACCCCACATACCAATTAAAAACTCAGCAGCTCATTCACATTTCTTGGAAAAATATATTTTGATTTTGAACTGAAATTTGTCTCACTTTGAAGCTGCATTTGAATTCTACTCATGTGGTAATTTCAACAACTTACACATGTTTCCCTTCTGTACTACGACATCCATTGCCACCAAATTGACTTTCATACTAAAATAAATAGAAACAAAATGGTTGCCAGGTAAATAACATGCACAACCATTGTAAAAGGCCCCTTTATGTCCGAGTGTATACCTGCAGCTGGCTCGAACAAGAGGAGAGGCTTCTCACCTCACCCACCTTCATGCAGCCCCACCCACAGGAACAATAAAAGCAAACTACTGCGGCCCTGCTGCTGTCTGGACCAGCCCAGAGAAAGACATTTTAGAGCTGCTCTGTGCTTGTAACCGGCAGCTATGAGCGGGCAGCAGTGATTAAAATGACATCAGCACCATGGAAACTGTGCATCGTGTCGCTCCCTCAAGGAAGATCACAGGCCTGTTTCCAGCTTTATTTCACTCCAGATAATTCAGTGTGAATTTTAGTGCCACTATTAAGACCTGAAATGTGTTCTACTGAAGAGCAAAGGAGAGCTTTTATCTGAAAAATTATAGCAAAACACAAGAAAGACACCACGGGTAGGGATTCAGGGCGGGGCTTTCTGCTGCAGTCATCTTAATGAGCAGAAACCATCACCATCTGACCAAAAAACTGAAAACAAAATGTGCTTTTTGTAGTCACTAAACAAGGGCGGGGTGTGACGATTGAAATGTGTCTGGATCTACTTTTAAATGTTGTATTTGTCTGCATTTATATTTGTTTTTAATCATTCCCGTCTAGGGAATGCTGTTGGAAATTGGGGGGTGGCTAAATATTGATTAATGAAACTAAGTAGAATCTCAGTGGGAGAGGGCATAAACATCCTCTTGTGACTGCATCCTACGTTTGCAAACCTGCCACTAGCATTACAGAGATTTTGGAAGCTGGCTGCAGAGATTTGCTCCCGTTGCTTCCCTGAGAGCATGATTGAGGTCTATTACTGATGGTCTGGCTCACATTCTGTGCTTCCACCAGGACCACATGGCAGTGAGCCAGGACACTGAAGCCCAAGTAGCTAATATAAATGTGTTTGTTTTATTATTTTATTGCCATCTTTGCTTTTCCTTCATTGACATAAACATGTATTAATGTTAAAAGTCAAGGTCCGAAACATCACTGCATATTTTTTATTTGGAAGATGGAAGTAAGACAGATTGCACTTGGCACAAAAAGATACATCATTTGGAGGAAAACAATTGGATTAATGCCTCCACTTGTTGTAGTCCATCTTTGACTGTAACCCTCACGTAATGAATCGCACATACACCAATCAGCCACTACACTGGTTTACATGTTGTGGCATGTGACAATTTGGAACAATGTCACTGGGAGCAGTTACACAATGTGTTGGTCATAATATACAAATACTTTACAGGCCTGGAAAGAGCTGCACAAGCCTCATTGCATTCGAACAATAAAGGGAAGTTATACACAAGCAGTCACACTGTCTAGGCAATAAGTAAATCTTTTAATATAGAAAGATTCCAATTTAAATTAGTAATGGTGCTCCAGAGATCTAGCACTAATCATATTATGCTCCCCCTGTATGTGGTGCACCTCTATTTAACTATAAAGCACATTGAAATTGTTTACTGTAATTTCAGAAGACAGTTCAATAGGCCACCATATTAAATTAAGAATTCAAATCTTTTTTGTGTAGCTCTATGCTCGGATTGGACTGTGCTATAGTGTTTCTTTGATATAATGTATGTGTTGAAACAGAACTTTTAGAGTAGAGAGAAAAGAGAGAAACGACTTTTCACACCTGCATTAACAAAAGCCTTAATACCCAACATTACAATGCTTCGCCATCTGTGATCGCCAAAGACACGCGTTAATGCAAAGAATTAGCTGCATCTTTGTGACCCACACACAGATCACATCATTTGGAACGTATACTCGAGTGTTTGTTTAAGATCTGAACCACCATTGTTGGACCAATAGCTGCTGATCTAGTGATACGTGAACATCAGCGGCGGAGTAACTGCCTGTGTTTAAGGGAAGGGCTCTCTGTGGCACCGAGGTGTTCACAAGGCTGCAGGATAAACCCAGAGTGACACCAACAAACAAAGAAGGGGAATGATCTGTGCCATTAGGACAAAGCTCCATGGGCTGACAGCCACTGATGCTTTTAAAGACCTATATCAATACAGACGCTCGATAACAACTGCCATTATGTGGCCTGGTTCTTCCACATAGACAGATTGCTGGGCTCAAGCATGGATTACAGGTGTGTGACACTGCTTCACGTCTGCGCATCCTAGTCCTCCCTGCTGACCTGTTATTGTCATACTGTTATTGTCATCACTCTGAGCAAACTCACTTCTCTCCATATTGTCAGAAAGCATCTCATGCCTATCGGACTGTGATTCCAAAGAGCTCTTCTCAGCATTGTGGCTGTTACTTACACTGTATCAATAGTGAAGCCATCATTTCCCCGGAGGACAGTTCACATTATTAAACATTAAGTCATTGATCACCTGTCTTGTGTGCAGTTGTGACTGTGACTTTATCTTTCCTCCGAGGCCCACAGTGATGCAGCCTCACGGGCTGACCAAGAAGCAGATAGGCTCATTACTTCACTTTGCAGCTTGTCACAACTCTAACAGCCTGAGGGATCACACCTCTGACACGCTTGCACAGAAAGGGAAGCATGTAAGTAGTTTCATAAAAACTTGATTATATCTGTCAGATTCTGTTTTGGATGGCGGGTCACAGTGTTAAAGAAGGAATAGCCATTATATTTACTGTTTGGCACCTTATCGCCCTGCAATTAGAGACTTCCAACTGAAGCTTTTTCATAAAAGAAAAACATTTTCCGAAAAATAAAGTATGTTAGTTGTGATACTGGTTGGATAGCTGCCTGATGTGCTGGGCCTGTGTTGTAAACGGAGTGATTATTCTGGAGGAGAGAGGCATGAAAGTCAGCGAAATACCAATCTGAAGGTCACAACCTTTCCCTGATCTGAGCAGATGGACTGGTTTATGATGTGAACCTTTCAAATGGCGGGTCGATGAGCCTGAGTGATGCTACACTGCACGTCCATACAGGGGGAATCCAAAGACAGCAAACGTTTCTCATATAAAAACAACTGTGTCACAAATGAGCCTCATTATCCCACTACACAACTGAACCTGTTTGGGATTATGTTTTGAGATGTTGACCATCACTTCATACTGCGCTGAAACATTAGAGTTGTAATTACATAAAATATTTTGAGCAGCAATTTTAATAGAGTATAGATATAGGACTACAGTGATGAAAGGTTGGTATATATAGAAGCTTAGCTTTGTTCTCTATAGTGAGCTTATTACCAAGATAGAAAAAAAAGGAAGTAAGGAGTAATACAAAACTTTGACCCCAGACAAGGTCAGAGTTCATATACACATAACACATTTCTTTTAAAATGTATATTAAATATTATAATTTTCAAATCTACATCAAAACAAGTGTTATTAATTCCAAAACAGAAACCAGGCCAAATTGGGAATTACTCAGCGGGCCAGATTTACTGCACATGGGGCCACAGAGGGCCTGCGGGCCATAGCTTGTACACCCCTGCTTTAAAGCAGAGGTCTTCAACAGAGGGTCTGTGACACCTCGGGCATCTGTGGAGGTACTGCAGGGGGGGGGGGGGGGGGGGGTCAAGAACTAACCCTATGATCTGAAAAAAAATACATAAAAACATAATTCCAAAAATGTATTTTTGCACAAATTTAAATATTTAAATACACATAAACATGAATCCAGCTATGTTTATTAATGGTACTAAGGCCAGTTTAATATAGAACGCAACTTAATATAATATACAGTGTAGTTTTCTCCGGTGAGCCACTCCAAACGTCCCACCAGTTGGGAACCACTGCTCTAACCGGGACAAGTGTCACTAAACATAGACTGTTTATGATGCTCTCTAATAAAATAAATATGTATATGGTACCCGTTCAGGAAAAAATAAATAATACATATTAAGTTGCTGCTGGTCAGTATGTGCTGGTTTTATATTTCATTTGATTCACAACTGTTGTTCATATTACTTAGGTACTTTTAAAATAGAAGTGAGCAATACATTAATTTTAAATTAATTGTGGAATTTGCGCATAACACTATATATATATATATATATATATATATATATTATACATATATAGGTATACTATGTATATATACACTATATACTGAGCACCATGGCACGTCAAGTTCAGTGTGGTTGTCAAGTAATCACTACCCACATAGTTTAAGCCCCGGGGTCCACCAGAGCGATGGTTGAAGTGTTCTGAACTACTAACTGTCTTTTTGCTGTCATCAGCTTATGTGTGCATGGGCAAATCAGACATATATTATACAGGATTTTGACCAGTTTTGTTTCATTAATAACTCATGACTCACCACCTGTCAGTAAAGTAAAGGGTGTCAGCCTGTGAGTCTCCCCTGTGCTTTCAGTCAGGAAGCAGAGCAGGAACTGAAAACACCAGTGACACCACAAACAGCCAAGAGATGAAGTTTAATAACTGGGATGAGCCCAATCACAAGAGACCAAAGACTGTTAGCACTGTGACAGTCACTCAAAGAAGCCACACCCTTTACTATGCATGATTTCAAGGCTCAATAAAGACTACAACCGTTTTTTGTACTCGGTTGTAAACGTAAAATGTTTCATTCTGCTCGCATGGAGGCATGGAGATCGGCGCTTGACTGAAAGTCAGTTGTTTGAATCAAATTAAAACAACAGCATTTAACTGTGAGGATTTGCTGTTTCTGAATGAACAAAACATATTTGTCTGATTGAATTCGGTATGTTTTGTTGCACTCACTTGTCACTGAATTAACTTCTTTTCCTTTTTTGGCATCACTATTTAGAGGCACTGGTAAAGTCGATTCAAGGTTGTAGTAAATAGCGATGATGTGTTGTGCTGTATTACAGTAAACAGGGCAACAAACTGAAGCCAATAAAATCCCTGAACTCCCCCTCTCCACTCATGGAGTCAGCCCAGTGGATCTCATTTCAGCCCGTACCATTACATGCTGTCACAGCTTTGATCAAACTTTTAATTGCATTCCTCTGAGCTTTTCTCAGATGCCTGAGACAAATTGACTTTGGACTAAAAGTCAGATGGTATCAGAGATTTTTTACTGCAGTCTCCAGCAAATAATCCTTTGTAAATTTGATCTGAACCCCACAAATAGCAAGTGGCACACCCAGATGAGCAGATTAACCATCTCCTCCGCCCTCGGCTCTTTATTTATACCTATTTATATGGTAGAGAGAGAACCTAAGGCAATGAGACTGAAAAACAGGCTTTGCAAAATGAAAAAAAATATATATGCTGCCACATTAAAAACTACGTTTACCATGCTGAAAATACGTACACAATTAACAGGAAAGCGCTGCACAGACAAATGCTAATTCAGTTCCAAGGGTTGCATTCAAAGGGAAGAACATGTAAGAACAAGTACTCATAATGCTATACTATACTACACTGCAGTCTCATCTTATAATCAAAGCTGCAGGCACAAATGATAGGGCCATCAATCCACGACGTGTCTCAGGGCTTGCCAAAAGGAGGAGCACATGAAAATTCATAACATGATATGGGCTTTCGGTTTCCACGCGGTATGCTGGCTGCTGTGGGTGTTCTCTGCAGTAAAAAGACATTTAATGGTGTAAGTGACTCTTTTTAGCCATCCACCAGGGACCGGATTTAAGTGTAGGAACATGATTCATCTTGTAGTAGCTGGTGCTTACCACACTTGCCACGGTGAGATTCAGATTTAAGTATGAAATCATCAGGGACCTCTGAATGGAAACAGGGTTGGTATTAGCAATTTTAACATACCCCACCGACTAACTGCTGGATATATTGAAAAATTACAAGTTTTCACTTCGAGGATAAAAACATCTCAAAGTGTGTTTTCAATCTAAAATGACAAAGACATCCCAAGGAGCATGGGGGTGCATGGTAAAGCACTAAATAGAATTACAGATATTTAATCAAAGTCAATGGCTCATATTGTTTCAGGAAAAGTCCACCTACTACCCAGTGACAAGCTGTTGTGACAATTTACAGTATGTCAAACTTTGCTCTCATATTACAATGTAGCATTTAAAAAGCTGTCGACTGTATTTAGGAGACATTTTAATGACAGTCAGTCAGCTCACTGATTCAAACGATCCAATGTTGCTTTTTTAGATCCACACAATGTATCTGAATATAAAACGTTCACAGCTGAAAAGAGGTGAAACGTTACTTATCCATCTGTTGGGGTTTTTTCCTGCTTTGTATTTAAATGTTAATGCTTTAATCATAGTTAAACTTTGATTTTACTATAACTGCATAATGCCATGAATGCAGTATTTTCTTTTTCATTACAGAATAATCGTTAAGTGGTGGTTAAATTTGGGCTGTTAGATGGATGTGTAGTGTCACACCCTAATTGCTCTTTCAGGTCACCCCAACATATAGAGCCGGCCTCAAGAAAGGAAAAAGTAGGACATTTGAAGTGTTCTTGGTAACATTACTGATGGATCAGTTCTATGCAAGAGTCTCAGAAAGGAATTGAGTTGTTAACACCTCATCTTTCTCGACTGTGAAATGTCAGCATGTCTTCGCAAGGCCCACTTTTGGAAGGGATAGTGCTGTTTTTATGCATTGGCCCTGCACATGTCGCTTTCCTGGCAGTTGTAGGGATTGCACAGGCCAATGTTTGGTCATGAGCTGCTCTTCTAATGTCTAGACAAAAAGTCTTCAATGTTTCCTTACTCTTGGCATGTGCCCTCTTACCAAGATGCATAATGCTAAAACAAAACCTAGAAAAAAGAAAATATGCCGGTTTGTTAGAAAATGTATCATCAGACCAAGAATATTAGAATGATCATCAGAGAGCATAAATGGCTTTGATTTCACCGGTCCAATGCTGTTGTTTATCGGTCTGCATCTCGTCTCGGTGCAACATATGCTCTCCTTTAACATGGAACGTGATCAAACACTTGGGGCAGGTTGAATTCGTTTTCGGCTACTTTTTGTCCAAAATATAAGGCAACCCTGCTAAAAGGCTGAGAACTATTAGTCATGACTTTAGGGTGAATCCATTTTTTGCACACCCCTACCACACTTTGTTTGGCAGAGTATAACTGTAGAAAGTTTTAAAAAATAAAAGAATAATATGGATGGGAAAACATTTTTTTTTTTCATGGGATGAACCATATACCTGATATTTACTAAATCCAACCTGCTGATACTTCTGATGCCAGGGCTTGAAGATATTTTTTCCCCAAATGTGTAAAAGATGAAAAATGTAGGATTGCACAAAAATCTTAGGGGACCAACCCAGTCTCACGAAAATGTGTGAAATAGTCACGAAAATGATCTATTGATTTGTGGCCACCATAACAATTTGCTCAAAAAATGGTGGTGCTCACCACATTGAAACAATGTATTTAACTGGGGAGGGCAGTTTTATCAGTTTTATCGACATTGTCCTTATTTTTATTTTTGGACAATATTCATCTGCAGTTGATCTGACTTCATGTAGGCTTCTCAGCAACATATATAGTGAAATGGTGTTGCTTATGTTGTATTTATGTTTATGTTCCATGAAATAATATCCGGTCCACATGACTAATGAGAATTCTGACTGATGAAACGTCCGAGACGTTCCCAAGCAAATATGGACTATTTGAGGCCTTTGCAACGTGCCACGAATCTGTTTTCACCTATAATAGTCAATTACAGGCAGCCAATCGGGTGCCTAGTTAGTTCATATTTGATTTTTTATGACACATAAATAAGTGTAGTACTTGAATAGTAATGGAAATATTAATAGTATTAGGTAATAGTTCTATTTTTGAGGTTCAACCCCTTTGTCTCAAAAGGGGTCACCTCAGTATTTACATTTTTTTAATCCAAAGAAAATCCATTACATCTTTAAAAACTAGAATTCCCTATATACCAGTGGTGCAGCATTAATTAAAACAACTCCATATTTGTATGTATGTCTTTTCGTGTGTGATTAGGGTTTTAAAAAGACATATTTACTTATTTGATCAAATATATAGCAAAACAAAATGACCAGTGATAGTTCACTGAGACACAGTTTGTGAAGATAAATTAAAGATGTTTTATTTCATTTTTCGACATATTTTTGTCCTTGTATATTGTGAAAGAAACATGGTAGATATGTAATATTTGATGCAGCCAAAACATTTAGTACAATGCATAATTACTGGCAAATGAAGTAGACATTGTTTTATGATTATAGGACAAATATAATTTAATCATAAAAACGGGTTTGGTTATGGCACACTGTCACTGTTAGCTGGGGATTCTGGGTTAGGTAGTGCCTTCAGCTTTCTAAAACTAACAAAAACATGGTTTTATCAAAATCGAAGGGGGACATAATTAAATGAACAAGGACAAACTTGTGTTTTCGAGTAAAGGAATATCGCAGATATCACTGTAAAATGCATTGACATTACGATAAAACTTATTTTCTGGTCTACACTTCTCCAACGCATAGCTGGGGATTTGGGGGTAGTGTAGTGCCTTCTGCGACAGGTGCTCATAGTGCCTTGACACAGCTCTGTGCAGATATGAAGGGACTTACGAGAGTGCGCCCCGAGCCAGGGAACTCAGTACATTGGACCAGATTGACTGTGTGTCTGATTAAGAAGCTTGAAAGACGTGTGTTGAAATATACTGTTCGTTTTTAAGGTATGTGTGAACAAAGTAAAGGGAGAAACATCGCATTGTGTGTGCGCGCAGGTGCAAGCGTGGAGCTATATTAAAAAAAAAAAGACAATCAGAGAGCTCCAAAATATGTATTCTGTACAGTCTAGCTGATTGATTGCGATACTAGATACATCGTCTTTTTTATTTCAGTGTAAAGCACAGTTTTTCGAGGCCTTCGCAGTTTTGTATGTCCTTGGCTGGCGTCGTCAACATGAAAACATGCAGGGTTTTGTTTACTGTGCATTAATATACTGTACCATCAGTTTGTCTTCTCCAAGTCGCACCGCTCTCACTCCGTTTCATCTGTCAAAATTCTCATTAGTCATGTGGACTGGATATAAAACATAACATAAGCAACATCATTTCACCGTTTAAGGTGCCGCGAAGCCTTGATATAAAATTTCAATTTCAGATGAATATTGTCCAAAATAAAAATAACGGCCATGAAAAAAACAACGGAAAAAACGGAGCAGTGTGTATGCGCGCAGATGCTTGGATAACCGAAAAAACCCTCCCCTCTTTGAAATACATTGGTTTTGTAAACCAACATTTTTGTGACCAAATTCTTATCGTGGTCACGAATCAATAGATTAATTCTCATGACTATTTCTTGAGACTGGGTTGAGGTGCTGAGCTCTGCCAAGGGTCATGTTTTTTTTACCTACAACCCTGGTACAATATTTGTCATCTTCTTTTGTCAATAGGCATTATTGACAAAAGATTCTGCTCCCTGCTCACTCGGGTAAATATCTTTTTGTGTTTCCTGTATCATAGATCCTCGTCAACATGGAGGTGATAAGATTACATCTCACAGAGCGTATCGGTCATATCTCTCAGAGAAAGGCAGGACATCCTCCAAAGAGTTCACTCCTTTAAAAAGAGGCCTCACACAAAGTAAAGGTTAAACAATAACACAATTTATAATTTTCTCATTGGCATTCAGAATGGACAGCAAATTAGAAATTGAAAACTTGACATGAAACAAGGTTTAGGTAACACTGGTTTTTTTTGGGTAGTGCCAGGTGGCACATGGACAAGACAAAGTTGCACAAGACAAAGAGAGATAGTACTTTTTATGCATGAGGTAAGTGAACATCGGTGGAAACAATTAAGGGAGGAGCTCAACACAACTGGTGTGACGCCCTCACTACACTTCTGCAAAACAGAAGTTTCTTTTGATTATATTTTACAGTAGCCCTGTGATCGCTTGCCATTTCATGTCCAGATTTATTCATGTATTATTTTCCTTCTCAGAGTCAAAGGATACGCCTTAAGATCCTGTCTTGCAAAGAGCATAATACAGCATGCATTTCATAACAAAGCATTTCTGCTAAACTCAGAAGTGGTAAGATGCATCGTTTGTGCAATGCTATTGCGATGACAGCTTTTGATGAACAAAACCCTCGTCTTTAGTCAGTAAAACTGTGTGCACGATGTGCAAATGGTAATAAGCAACTATAGGCAGGTGCACAACATGCACTCTAGCCTACTGATGCGAGCAAAGTGAAGATGTTCCTTTTGCAGACAAGTGTTTTCTCTTACTATCTGGCAAATCATAATACAAGTCCAGCGAGGTGACAACTCACCTGCCTTTTAAAGGGAATGAAAGATGGCACTCTGGTTTATTGGTTATTAGGTCTAAAACACACCCATGACTAATAATAAGATTAAATACAACCCTTTTGAACCATGCGCGCCGTGCAGAAGACCTTAATTTAGACAGGCCCAAAAATGTGCGCACCCTGTACTTTAGACCATGAGCTCAGATTTTTGAAATATGGCCCTTTCATTTTTCCACTACTAGCATTTCCAGATGCAGGTGATTTTGCGGAAGAGAAATGAGCTATGCAAAGAGACAGTCTGAGGAGTTCGACCACTTAAGATGCAACAAACTGCCATGCGTGTGTGATTTGTTGTAGTTGCTCTCCCAAGTTGAGTCTCTGCATTATGTACTCTACATACTGTCAATGTAGTATTCAGCACTCGATGGTGAGTGGTTGTCTGTGAATGGCACCGAGAGGTCAATGGCTTGTGGAGCACCATTAGCATCTCAACCCAGTTCCGGCTGTGTGTGCATATGTCTGAGAGAGGGAGAGACAAATAGAGAGCAGTGGATAGAGACAGAGAGAAAGACCTCTGCCACAGTCAAAAGTAAACCTTTTTAAAGCTTTCCATTGGGAGATTATTCCATTTCCTAAATTTCACCTCTTTTTACAGTGGAACTTACTGAAGGACCAATCCATTTCCCATGTGTGAAAACAACCACACAAGGTGAAATAAGCAGACTCCATTGCACACAAACACAACTACTATGGAAAATGAATATGTCTGTCAATTTGTTTTGCAAACTGCCAGTGTTATGATGAGATCATTTGTATTATGTTAAATAATAATATTATCAGTAGTTTCAAGGTCAATCAATTGTAGGAATGGTGCTGGCCTTTAGTTAGTTGCATTAAAAAGCCTAAATGATGATAATAATACACTCTGGAGGACCTTACTCCCAAACGCATTTGCTGTTTACATGCACAACCTTTACAAGATATAGCCAATAATGACAGATGCCCTGACTATTCAGAAGCTATATAGCTAACCTGCTGAACTCCCATCAGCCAGCTCAAGCTATACACACGCCCACACAAAAGTCATTTCACTTCGGAGAACATTATATTGACTGATAGTCATTTCCTGGAGACTAAAGCTCGCCTTAAAAACATTTTTCGCTTAAAGCCTTTCACTAACCTTAAAACATATCTTAAGATTTACATTTGATGATTTACATTATGAAAGCAGCTTTTTGTCGCCTTCAGGAGGAAAAATCCCCTTTCATGCGACTGTGTTTCTGAGTTGTCCCCACAACATGAGCAATAGCTAGTCCAAACACACAAACACCCCGGAGGGGGGGGAACTGAAAGATTATCTCCTCTACCAACCACCCACATCAGTGCTGACCTCTGCAGAGGCCCCGAGGGAGGGTTCTGCCATGCTTGTCATTGATCTCCAACACACACACCATGGGTTTGATTGCAGGTTAGGGGAGGGGAATCACGATCAATACTCCACAGTTCTCTGCAGCAAACTGATATCAGAGATCATCATGTGCTGGCAATCACGAATGTTACATTGAACTGTTAAAAGAAATTAAAAAGCTGTGAAATGAATGTCTCAAATAAACCATCAAGTTATTGAAGTCTGACGCATGAGCAACATTTTTCTAAAAATACCTGTCCTTTAACTTAACAGAAAAATAGAATGGCTGAATAACAATGTTAGGTGATGAATGGGGTAAGAGTACACATAGCATAACATCAGCAGTACACATCTACAAACGTGGCCAATATAAATGCATATATAGGTACATGAAGTACATGCATACACACAAATATGCATTGCATTAGAATAAAATGTCTATGTCTATGTGTAATAACAATGTGAGCTATTACTGCAGCTAAAGTTTCAGTAAGGTACACGTCCAAAATGTGTACCAATAGCATAACATCAGCAGTACACATCTACAAACGTGGCCAATATAAATGCATATATAGGTACATGAAGTACATGCATACACACAAATATGCATTGCATTAGAATAAAATGTCTATGTCTATGTGTAATAACAATGTGAGCTATTACTGCAGCTAAAGTTTCAGTAAGGTACACGTCCAAAATGTTTAATCAGCTATAGCTTGCATTCATAATATAAATACAAAAGCTATTAATTTACAACTTTTACATCACATGGTTGTGCATATAACACACTCACACGCACACACAAAAATGCCTTTAGTTCTCCATTAAGACTAATGATGGTCCAAGCTGCTATCATTTGTAACTTCTACAGCCAGTTGCCTGCAATTAAGAATTATGGCACGCTTCAGGAGTTAATAGACATTAAATATCTAATGTGTATGACTTTAATGTATTATGGCTCAGTTTGGGCCATATTACTCAATAAGACCTCTGTGTTCTCAGAATCTATTACCTGTCATATTTCTTATTGCAGGTAAATATAAGCAATTAATAAAGATGGCATGTCTCATGGTTTGTAATTCATATCAGTGATGGGAATTGTATTTTGCTGGGGATAAACAATCGTTCAGAACCCCCTGAGACAATTTAACTCCGACATGAAAGGAAAGAAAACAGCTGAAAAAAGGGTAGGCTTACAGTGGAAGGATTATTCAACTAACCTTTTCATTTTCTTCAGTGTTTTGTATAATTAAATTACCAAGTTTTTTAATAGTTGAATGAATCCCGCTTTTCGTGTCAGATTCCTCAGGCATTCAATCTATATGAGTGGAGCTACATATTCCATACATATAAAGAGCCTCATGAAACGTGCTTCGTTATGATGCTGGTTGGGTACCCTATACACAGTGACATCTGACATCCAGAATACACTGATGTTGGCTTTATGAACATGCATAGACAGAACATAAACAGAAAACAGACATGATATTAACATGTAGACATCTTTAATGTGTATCATTTTTAAGCCTCATATTAAGACAATCTGTTATCACATGGTCTGTACAACAGGGCCCTTTAGGGATAACATAAATCAACATGTGCTGATTTTAAACCCAGAATATAACAGTCAACCCTCCTTAACCATGAATTCTTATAGGTTTCATTGAGAGAGTTTGGAGCCCTAAACAAAAACTGCGTGGACTCATGTCAAAAACCCCAAAGCAGATTATTCAACACTATAAAAATACATATGCAAAGAGATAGTCAAAACAAGACCTAGAGAGACACAGGTGATTCTTCCATTACCCCCGATATGTTTACTGGGGTCCGCTGAGTCAGCCACATCCATTTAGTTGCCAAACTAAAATAATTGAACATAATCTTTCGTACGACATTTTAATTGCTGGTAAATCTAAATTGTGGTTTAATTTTTGTTCAATAACCTGGGCAAATGTCAAACAATATAGCAACAGTTTATCTTCTAGGTTCACAAAAAAGATCCAGAGATTTACTGAAGTTTTCATTATGCATCCAATTTATGATTAATGACCTAGTACTTAAGGATTTGGCTGGCTCATGAGTTTTGCCCCACGATGTTGTGTTGGGTCAGGATTGGAAAGAGACTAGACTTGGATTTATTGAACTTTACTGAAAGGTTTTCATTACCAGGCTCACAATTGCTTGCATGTCTTCCAATCTCACCAACATACAGTTTGCCATTGTATGCGTGTGTTGTCCGAAGCAGCAGATTAATAATGTAGTCTTAATCCATATCGTAATACGTGAATGATACTGAACATGATGGCTGGCCATTTCCCAGTAACACATGTACAATATGTGGAAGCACTTCACCACATACAGATATTTCCGGAGAAGTGACGGCTTCTGGACTATGCCAAATGGTTTAGTCCCCCTTCAAACGCCATTCCGACAACTGTAAATGTGTTGTGAGGCTATTTATCTCCCTGACCAGATACCAAACTATTGGTGTTTACATTCAAATACAATAAAAGACCTCAAGGAGGAGGCAGAAGGTAAGACTGGCTTAACAATGCTGACAGCCCAGAGGGCCTTGCTGGAGATTTATACAGGCCCCTGCAGCACCAGGGCAGCTGCAGTTCAGCCGAGGCCATTATTTAACCTCTAAAATGTTATTTGATTTCAACATGCAACATACAAGTGATTACAGGAAAAAAGGAACAGGCATAACCAAAGGTGGATTTTAATACTGTCAATGGTATCCGGTCTCCAGTGACTACTTATGATAAGATTAAACTTCCCTGATCTATATGCACATGTGTCATTTCTCTTCACCAAATGTTGAATACATTAATGAATGTAAAGGAAATGTGTGGGACTTAGAGGTGTGAAAACTATGGGTCAGAGGATCAATAAACGCTATTCTTAAACACTGAGTTCTTATCTCTTTAATGTATGTCTCATATTTTATGTGTTTATTCACTGGCGCTGTACATCAAGTTCAATTCCTGTGTACCTGTACATTTGACCAATAAAGCGATTAAGTTCTGATGTGGTCGGATCCTTAACAAATCCTTAAAGCACCTTGGGTGTGTTCACACCTGCACGTAAAGCTGTGCATGTTATGGAGAAAGATTTTGGACAATGTTGCGTAATTGCTAGGCTCACCACACGAGGCAAAGAATAGGAGAGTGGCCTGAGACCGCTTTTTGAAGGACAATCATCTATGTATGTGTCCAAGCACAAACACAGGACTCAAATGCATGACTTGAGCTAGAGTAGCAGTTCAAAGATTAAAACAAGCAAGGTGGGTACACAAAAAAGCACAACAATCATCACAAAATCACAAAAGACTGAGACACAAGACACTATGTTAAAATCTGGTGAGGAACAATTTCATTAAACACTGGTAAAACTACTTAGGACGGGGCAGGTAATGGTACAGGCAAGAAACGCACACACGCACATGCAGGCAGCGAGTAAAGGAACTTAAAACGAGATGGGATGTGCCTTCAAAAGAAATAAAAAAAACCTGGCATGAGCCTGTTTGGGCAGTCTGCTGTGGTTCTTAATTTGCTCGTAAACAAGACTTTCCTTCAGACACATTATTTTGAAGAGGTGATTTGTCCAAATAAATGTAAAACTTTACACTGAAGCTGGATGCAACCCCCTTCACATAAACATAAAATATTAGTTTTAAAAATGTTATATTCAATATTCTACAAATCTACATCAAAGCAAGTGTTATCCATTCAAAAACAACAGAAACACAATTAAATACAATTCTTACACAGAGCCCCATAGTGACTAGTGCTATTGAGATAAACCAAAGCTGATTAGAACCTGAATAAATAAGGCAGTATGCAGAAATAAAAGGTAAGAGGGCTGATTACAATAAACAACACTTAATTTCTTTTTGTATTCTGTGACGTGTCTCGTCCAAAGCTCTTTGGAGATGGTGAGATCCTGGTATTTTTTTTCTGCATCACTAGATTTTGTCTTCAATTTCTGTAGCAGGTTTTTGTGAAAATTCCCGTTTGCGATAGATTTCGTTTTTTCTTTTGTTTGAACTTGCCTGATTTATTTAGCCTCCGGGTGCTGGAGAGACCAGCATCACTTTATTGCATTCTGAACAGTAACCCTGGGGTGGCCCTTGGCGTGTCCGGGAAAGCCGACGAAGATCAGTTGAGGTTAAGTTAGATAGAAGTACATCTTTCTTTTGTTTATATAGACATTGAGGAATCAGGCAAGCTTTTGACAGAAGACACCATTTTTTGAATGATGATGGCATGTGGTGATTTGTGGGGTTGAGGTTAAGAGCAGTTCAGTGTATTTAGTAGTCCTGTGTTATGCTAAACTAACGCTGTGTGAGTTTGTAAATGGTTTAGCAAATGTTTGTGTTTGTGGACATACTTGACTCAGGGGCTACATTTTGAGTCCTGAACTTTTCTCAATGGAGGATCTTGAAAGGCTATGAATGAGTTGTGGTTGCTCATTTTGTTATCAGTAGTGCTGATGCTACTCATTTGAGTTGTTCTCTGGAGGTGTAGGGATTTGTTACTATTAGGGTTAGCCCATACTGTTTCTAGAGTCTTTAAGAAGTCCACTAACTTCGCTCGGTGTTCTAGCACTTCTGTGTGAAAGTGTTACTTTGTGTTGCATAGCCTAACCTTTTTTGTGGTGTTGCACTCATCTGTGTGATAGTGTTAAAACAATTCCTTTGTTTGAGTGCATGGAGTTAATTTGCACACTACTTGGTCTCTTATTTTGTGTTCCTACCTAATAGTTATTTTTAGGGAGCTGTAGGTATAACCAATATGGAGTTTGATTTGGTAAGGTTCTGTGAGGCTTCTGCCGCAGCGCAGCTTTTACTTTGTACCAAAGCACAACTTGTCAGTTGCGGAGTTCTGTAATATTAATGTGGGTTCAACGTTCCGTAAAAAGAACGAAATACGTGCCCAGATAGTCGCCCAGAGACTCAGGTGAGTATGAGCAGCTGCATGGTAGTAAACTGCTGGGTAGAGTTTAAACAAGAACTGGGCTGCAGTACAGACTCAGACAATGGTTGCTGGGATGGCAAAACACAAGTTTATTGGTAGGTGTCTTCAGAAGAGGGGGGGGGGGAGCAGGCAGGCAGACCAGCAGGGTGAAGTGCTGGATGAGGTAGGGATGAGGATCCAGGGGCACCGAGGGTGGAGCAGCAACGTGGAGGCACCGGGGAGCAGGAAGTCCAGAATGAGGCACAGAGGAGGGAACCAGGGACGCAGGGGAGCCACAGACAGGATCAAACTGGATCGCAGGAGACAGGAATTAATAATGACATGGGACACAAAGTAAAAGTTTCAGTAACGTTTGCCTGACGTTGATACCGCTGGTTGTGAACGGACGAACTGGCTCTGAATGATGAGCAGACCGGGGGTTTTAAACTGTTGAGGTTGATTAATGGAATGAGCTCCAGCTGCGGCAGCTCCAGCGGCACAGGAGGGGAGGGGGTGAGCCTCCAGGAAGAGTAGCTCCAAGCAGAGCAGGGAAAACATTTGCTGGGGTGAAAACAAACAAACAAAATAATAGGCAGACCATTACATAAACAAGAGCTGGGAAGCCTTAAAACTCAAGCTGAGCAGTCGCTGCAATTGTGTGAGCTGAAACTCCAGTTTAAAATTAAGCAGCTTGAGTTTGAGTCCAGGGAAAGGGAGGAGATGAGAAGGTTAGAAATTGAGAGGTTAAGGTTGCTGCATGAAGAGAAAATGAAGGACTTAGAAGTTAGGTTGAGAACTACTAACCCTAATGCATCTGGTACATCTTCCCCTTCTCTTTCTCAATTTGATGCAGGTTGGAATATTAACTTAGTTCCTAATTTTTCAGAAAAAGATGTGGAGATATACTTCTGTCATTTTGAGCGAGTAGCCACTACTTTGGGTTGTCCTAAGAAGGTTTGGACTCTGTTGATGCAGTGTGTACTATGAAATCTTTAAACCGTTATTAATGGATGGTGGAATAGCTCTCTCTGAGTTAGACAAGGCTGTCCCAATTTGTATCTTGAGGGATACATGAGCGGCTCAGTCTTTGTTGCTCGAGGGAGCGTTGCCCCTCTCGGAGAAAACTTCTGCTGGTTGCAGTGCTTTAGTGCGAGGCTGCGGAATGAGCTGGCTTTGTTCCCCAGTGCATGTTGTTTATTTGCAGTCTGGCTTGGTTTCTGGTACTGTAAATGTCACTGTTCGCCCTCAACTTCCTGTTGGAGGAGTGCACATGATTCTCGGGAATGATCTGGCTGGTGAGAAAGTGTTTCCTTCACCCCTTGTAGTAGATAACCCCACTGAATCCATAGGTGATGATATACATAGGTGATTTACCGACCCATTTGTCCAGAGGGTTTCCAGCTTGTGTTGTTACTCAATCCCAGCCCCGTAAGTTTGATGATGTTGTGGATCTCACTGATGTGTCAAATGACTCACAGAGTAAGTAATCTGTGTCCGCAGATCAGTCAACAACTCCTGAATCGGATGTGGATTCAGCTCAGAAAGCTGATCCTTCTATAGTCAAGTGTGTTGCCTCAGTGTTGCCTAAAGTTAAGATTGGGACTTCTCAAGTTGCTTACTACTGGGAGGATGGCGTCCTCATGCGTAAGTGGGCTCCTGCACAGGTTCAGGGTTTCGTGGAATACTCCCTATCAAATTGTTGTTCCTTCTGGTTACCGTATGCACTTATTAAGATTAGCTCATGATGTTCCGTCTGGCCATCTAGGGATAACTAAAACATACTATAGGGTTTTAAGACATTTCTTCTGGCCTGGCTTTAAATGTGAGGTTGTGAAATACTGTTGTTCTGGTCATACTTTTCAGTTGGTGGGAAGACCAAATAAAGTAATCCCTCAAGCACCTCTGCATCCTATCCCTATAGTAGGAGAGCCATTTGAAAGATGAATTCTATTGGCCCATTACCTAAATCAGAATCTGGTCACCAGTACCTTCTAACACTAATGTGTGCTGCAACTCGATACCCAGAAGCCATTCCGAAGCGTTCTCTCAAGACTAAAGTGGTGGTAAAAGGTCATTCAAACTGACCAGGGTACACATTTCATGTCCAAAGTTTTTGCTCAGGTCTTAGATGTGTTGGCTGTGAGACATCAGATCTCTAGTGCCTATCATCCAGAAAGTCAGGGGGCACTAGAGCTAGAGCGTTTCCACCAAACTCTGAAGACAATGTTGCGTGCTTATTGTCTTCAGATTGGTAAGGAATGGGATGAGGGAATAACTCTCCTGCTTTTTGCCATCAGATGAACTGTTCAGGAGTCATTGGGTTTCAGTCCTGCAGGGTTGGTTTTTGGACACTCGGTTCGAGGCCTTTGAAGATGTTATGTGAGCAACTTGACCACAAACCAAAATTTGACGGACTATGTAAGTTCTTTCAGAAAACGCCTCCATCATGCTTGTGAGCTAGCAAAAAAGTCAATGGCAACTGCCATTGACTCAAATGAAAGTCTAAAATGAAAGCTCACGTTGACAGAGATGCTAAGCCTTAAAATTGGAGATTCTGTGTTGGTGTTCCTTCCTTGCTCTGTGTTGCAAGCACACTTTTCAGGTCCTTATGTAATACAAAGAAAGCTGAGTGAAACAGATTATGATGTTGACACCCCTGACAAGAGACGAAAGTCTTGGGTGTGCCATGTCAACATTTTGACGTCCTATGTTTCAAGAGGTGTAAAAGTTCAGATACTGCATTTCCTGATGCTTTAGTCTCAGTTATGCCAGCTTCACAGCACCCCCTTTAAACACCCATCTACCTCATCTTAGTGGAGCCTATTACAATGATGTTGTAGACAGATTCATACAGAATTGTTATGCACTGTTTTCAGACATACCGTCCCAAACCACTGTTCTGCAGCATGACATTGATGTTGGTGCCCTCCTATTAAGCAGCATGCATATCGTGTGAACCCTACAAAACAAGCTCAAATGCTAAAGGAGGTTGAGTATTTACAGGAACATGGCCTGGCTCTTCCAAGTTCTAGTGCCTGGAGTTCCTAGTGTATACTTGTACCAAAGCCTACTTGAACTCCACGCTTTTGTACAGACTTCAGGAAAGTGAACAAGGCTACCAAGCTAGATTCATTTCCTGTTCCTCTAGTGGAGGACTTAATAGAAAGAGTGGGAGCTGCATGTTATGTCACCAAGTTAGACTTGCTTAAAGGTTACTTGCAAGTACCCTTGACAACCCGTGCATCTGAGATCTCTGCATTTGTCACTCCCGACAACTTCCTGCAGTAAAGCGCTATGGCATTTGGGATGTGTAATGCCCCTGCCCCCTATGCCTGATGCTAAAAGAAAACTGTGAGGTCTACCTTGATGATGTGGTGGTTTACTCTGCAGACTGGCAGTCTTGTATAGAGAGCCTGTCTACTGTGTTTCAGTGTTAAGACGCTTCAGTCACCTTAAACCTGGCAAAATGTGAGCCATCACCTATCTTGGCAAGCAGGTTGGTCAGGTTCAAGTGCGCCCAGTAGATGCTAAAGTGACTGCTATTACTGAGTTCCCTGCTCCTACTACAAGGCGTGAGCTTTGTCATTTTCTTGGCTTAGCTGGCTACTACAGAGGGTTTTGTCGTAACTTTGCTTGTATTGTGTCCCCTCTGACAGACTTCCTTAGCCCCACTAAGAGCTTTGTCTGGGAAGAGAAATGTAAACAGGCTTTTCAGACTGTTAAAGCCCTCCTTTGTAGCTCCCCCGGCTGTCTGCTCCCAACTTTCTGGTACCATTTAAGTTGGACGTCCACACAAGTGGTACTGGATCTGGTGCTGTGCTACTCCAGGAAGATTCTGCTGGCATTGAATACCCTGTTCGTTACTTCTCTAAGAAGTTCTCTGCACCTCAGTGCAAGTACAGTATAATTGCAAAGGAAGCGCTAGCAATGCTTTGGGCCCTTCAACATTTTGAGGCCTATGTGGGCTCAGATTGACAGCCTGTGCTTGTTTTTACTGACCACAACCCCCTTGTGTTCCTTAATAGGATATATAACAGCAACCAGCGACTTTTCGAGTTCGGCCCTTATGCCACAAGGTCTCAACTTCGAAATCCGACACAAAAAGGGGCGAGACAACATTATTGTGTGTCTCGTAGGATGACATCAGTGTGATTGTCATCTTAAAGGAAGGGGTGTTACGTGTCAGTTTGTCGTGTGTGTTGTGTTTCTTTAAGTCTCTCTGTTCTGTTTATTTCTCGGTCTCCCTGATTTTCTAGGGCTCCTTAATCTGCTCTCTCTCTCTCTCCCTCTCTCTCCCTCTCCTCCCCCCCCCACCTCCACATGCAAACACAAGGCCCAGGCTTTGTGTGTGCTCCATTTCCTTGAAATTGAATAGTGTTCTCAATAAACGTCAACCTGGTTTTCAGTTACCCTGTGTCTAACGCCTCACTATGTTGCTGCTCAGAGCCGGGTCATAACAATTTAATCCACACAGTTGCCAAGAAACGGGGACAACTGGGGCCCTCAGAGATAGCGTAAATGCATCAAGCACACCAAGGATGATGCCACACACCAAACCACAGTCACACACTAAAAGCCATTCCCACAGAAACTCTTTTAGGGCACAGCGCACCACAAGCGGCAAATTGTATGTAATTACACACAAACAGGCAAAACACACACTCCAGGTACTATATGGGTATGTGCAGCCAGCATCTATGGGAAAAGTACCACCTGGAACCCCATCACTCACAGGATAGCCTTGTGGTCAGGGACGTTTCAAGACACTGGGGGCCCCAGGCAAAAAAAAAAACCTTTTGACAGCACACAAGTACCATGGGGCTCCCTATAAGGGGTTTCCTGAACGTGTCATTGCAGTGCCCCCTCATGGGGCAAGTACTCTAAGGGGCTTTCAGGTTGTCGTTGCTGTGGACCAAGGTAAACAGCCGTCTTTGGGGGCCCCCTTCTAGCTCAGGGCCCTAGACAATTGCCTAGTTTGCCTGACCTGTTGTAACGCCTCTGCCTGTGGTCAACTATAGATTAATAACTAAAACAAATTCACACAACAAAATATAACAAACTAAAAAAGTAGACGTCAAATAAAAACTTACCCGGACCTGGGGTCTGAGCTTCGGCGCTAGTCCCACTTCTCCCAGTGCTCTCCTTGGTCTTTGTCCGCTTTACAAAGGGAGGACCGGATTTGCACTCCTAATCCGCGCAGGTCCTGACTCCGTTGGCCCCGCAGCATGGTTACCTGTCCTCATTGCCGGCTGTCCTACCCAGTTAACATGCCGCTTTACATCCGCCACCCGGCTGTCTTACAGAGGTGCAGCCAGGAGCAGCCGTCAAAAATGTCCACACTGAGGCTTACTTGATGTATAGGACTTTTAGGGAATAGTTTTACTGCAGATGTTGGGGGGTGGGGAGGTAAGCGCCTTGCTCAGGGGCCCAAGGCTGAGAAGTATTCTGGCCCAAAATGAAGCACTTTATATTAGCCCTTCTGATAGCATAGATTATATTACATATTTATACAACATTTAACTAGAATGACTGATCTGCTATCAGGTCTCCGCACATATTTTCGTGTAGGTTAATTATGGAGTTTAAGGGACGGTATTGCCAGATAATACTGAGCTTTTTCCATATCGTCTAGCTCTCATTTAGATAGAGTTTAAGACAATAAAGACAGAGTTGGTGTAAGCGCTGTCCAGAGTAATCGTTTTTGGTTATCTGCACGATCAAGGCCCTACTTTCCCAGTTATTCAGTTTGGCTGGATGATCAACTTTAGAAAGGGTATGGATAGTTTCAAACTTGTTCCGCTTCATACATGCTGTGGTCACTGTGCTCCCTGGAAGCACGCAAAGCTTTAGAATTAGGTTTTATGTGTAGCCCTTTATCACAGTGGTCCACACAGAGTTCACTGGAGTTCATGACCTGGTTTTAGTCCTGCCCGCAGTGTGAATCGGGGACAGACAAATGCCAGGAATAATTCTAATAAATCACACTTTAAGGATAATACATTTATAAACAGAATAAAAATGTGACCATATGACGGTGAAGGTCTAGTTTTGTTTTAATTTCCTTATTATTACACACATAAACACCATTTATGAATATTACGAAGACAAATACAAAACCCTATCATTGTAATAAGCTGTTCATAATCTTGTTTTGTTTCCACATTTTAATTGTCTGTGGAGGTTCTCAGTCATCCAGGTCATGGTAATATCAAGTGCGATTCAAGTAGGCAATTGGACTGGTTGAACATTTTTTGAAGATGTTTCACCTCTCATCCGAGAGGCTTCTTCAGTTCTAACTAACTGCTGGAAAAGTTCAGGTATTTAGCCTCTGCGAGATGAATAGCTAATCAGAGGATGAGTACCTAATTAGAGGACCATTGGTTCAAACTTGCAGGTCGTTGGCCATCTGGCCCAGATTCGGGTTGTGGGTTTCGCCTGAGTCTAGGTGTAAATGGGGGTTTCACCTTAGATGTTCTTTGAGGTGTTGTTCTTGTATACCTTCCTTGGGAGAGAGTGAAGGACAGCATTGTTAGTGGCTGTAAGATGGTGTCTTAAACCTCCACCTCTGTTCAGTGATGGTTTCTCTGTTCTAGCAAAGATGGCTTCTTTTTCTCCTCTTTCAAACCATCTGTCTTCTCTGGCCAGAATGTGAACGTTTTCATCCTCAAATGAGTGTCCACTGTCCTTCAGATGTAGATGAACAGCTGAGTCCTGGCCAGAGGAGGTTGCTCTCTGGTGTTGTGACATGCGTTTGTGCAATGGTTGTTTTGTTTCTCCTATGTATAAATCAGAACAGTCCTCTGTGCATTGGACTGCATAAACCACATTGCTCTGTTTGTGTCTGGGAAGCTTGTCCTTTGGGTGGACCAGCTTGTGCCTCAGAGTGTTGGTGGCTTTGAAATCAAGTGGGATGTCGTGTTTGTTGAAGATTCTACGGATTTTTTCAGAGACTCCAGCAACATACGGAATAACCGTGTTTTTCCGCTTGCTGCTGTTTTCTTCCACGTTCGCCCTCTTTTGCCTGGTAGTTTTAACGAAGGCCCAGTTTGGGTAGCCACAGGTTTTGAGGGCTGCCTTGACATGGTTCTGTTCCTTCTGTTTGCCCTTCATGTTTGTTGGTATTGTTGTGTCTCTGTGGTTTAGAGTCCTGATGACTCCCAGTTTGTGCTCCAGGGGATGGTGGGAATCAAAAAGTAGATATTGGTCTGTGTGTGTGGGTTTTCTGTAGACTCCGATGGTTGTTTTGTTTCTCCTATGTATAAATCAGAACAGTCCTCTGTGCATTGGACTGCATAAACCACATTGCTCTGTTTGTGTCTGGGAAGCTTGTCCTTTGGGTGGACCAGCTTGTGCCTCAGAGTGTTGGTGGCTTTGAAATCAAGTGGGATGTCGTGTTTGAAAAAATCCGTAGAATCTTCAACAGAGACTCCAGCAACATACGGAATAACCGTGTTTTTCCGTTTTCTGCTGTTTTCTTCTCCGTTAGCCCTCTTTTGCCTGGTAGTTTTTACGAAAGCCCAGTTCGGGTAGCCACAGGTTTTGAGGGCTGCCTTGACATGGTTCTGTTCCTTCTGTTTGCCCTTCATGTTTGTTGGTATTGTTGTGTCTCTGTGGTTTAGAGTCCTGATGACTCCCAGTTTGTGCTCCAGGGGGGGGTGGGAATCAAAAAGTAGATATTGGTCTGTGTGTGTTTTCGGTAGACTCCGATGTTGAGGCGTCTGTCTTCTTCGATGTGTACTCCACAGTCCAAGAAGGCCAAGCTGTTTCCGCTCACATCTTCACGGGTGAACTTGATGTTTTTGTCCACATTGTTGATGTGCGCTGAGAAAGCTTCAACTTCCACAATGGTCCTCTAATCATCCTCTGATCCGTCTCTATTAATCTCGCAGAGGATAAATACCTGAACTTTTCCAGCAGCTAGTTAGAATTGAAGAAGCCTTTCGGATGAGAGGTGAAACGTCTTCAAGAAATGTTCAACCAGTCCAGTTGCCTACTTGAATCGCATTTGATACCACATTTTAATTCTCCCCCTGCAAAAATATCTTAAAAATCTGTCACCATTGCACAATTCTACTTAAATGCCCTAGTTTCATGATATAAACCACTGTAGCATGAACTTTTAAAATGTTCCATACATTTCACTCATCCCTAACTTTTTGTGAGTAGTACATATAAGCTTATGTTCTTCAGAAATGTACATCAATTTGACTCCTGTTCTTAGAGCCATGGTATTTTCTACATGTGATGAACTCTGTGGAATCACAGGAGATTGGGACCCCAACCTGAAAGAAGCACTGAAAAACAGCCAGGGGTCATTTGGATCTCATTATAGGAAACAAGAGTCGTCTTTTCTCAGCAAGCACAGAGGCCCAGTGAATCATATTGCTTCTGTGATTTCTAATCTTTTCTGGCACAGATCATTCTCTGAAGCATTGTTTTCCTTTACCCCTCTAGTGAAGACTAACATCAGTCTTGCAGTCAAAAATGATGTTGGAGCACTCAAGGGGTAATTACAGAAAGGTTTACCTCTGGTTTTTGACACGTTCCACCACAAAGCCAAACGTTTGGCTTGACTGAAAAGGGACTTTGTGGGAATTCGAATTGATCTTTGATTTGATCAATTCCAAAACCTTTTATGAAAGTTAAGGAAACACAATTAAGGCTCAATTTAGTGGTTCTCAGGACTTTGTGGTTAAAATGCTGTGGGCTGAAAGAAACTCCCTAAAAATGCCCCATCAAACAAGAATACTACTTCTTCATGACTGTTATGTGCTTTGTTTTCTAGGATAGACATTTCTTATTCTTTGCATTGTATCTCGAATGATCAGGCAGTGGATAGCTGAGCTATTATGACCATAGCGCTAAGCACTATTGTTGATTCATTTTTAATGAGTTTTACAATTATGCAAGCAATAATACCCATTAGAAGATATTCAAGAAAACCGGCTTTAGACCAGCACTGAGCAACTTGCTTAGAGCTGCAGCACTGTGATACTCTAGGGCCACACTTACAGATGAGGAATCCTTTTTCAGAAAACAAACAAACAAAGAAACGTGAAAACAAAAACAGGATGCAGGTGTGGACAAGGCAGACTGTGTTCTTCTATTAGAATATCATTTTCTTTGATTTCACAGGAAGGAAAAGTTCTATTTTGCACCCAGGAATGGTACCAAAAGCAAAGTAGTGCGCACGCGTACGCCCATGTGTGTTTGTGTCAGCTGATGCCTGACAGGCACATTAATCATTGACTGTGGGCAGACACAGATCAATGTGGAAAGGTTTGCATCCAGCCCCTGCTGGGAACATTCCTCAGTCAGAGTGCTGGAGTGACAGGCTGTAAATCAGGGTCTGTTTGCAGGATCAGTGGCAGGTTTAGCGGCGGCTGGCGGCGGCTAATGTCATAAACATTTGAACACTGTGAAAACACAGAATACACATACTATTCTATTCTTACTGTTGACTTTTCACCGTCACTGCTGTGCAGGGAAACATGATGTCTGGAGGGGAGCCAGAGTCCATTTTAATATGCTTTACACTGCACTTTAGGCAATGATGATTAATATCAAAAGACACTGTTGCTTAATGTCGCAGTCTTTCAAGTACAAATCACATTACTTAAGTCGAGGAAAGAAATGGCTCCACATACTTAATCTGACATAAAACTGTCCAATCATTTGACATTATTCTATCCCATATATTATACATCGCCAGCTCCCTCACTATTCATCTATTTTTATTAGAGTTATGTGAGCAAAGCTTTAGTCACTCCAAAAAATGCACTTACATGGTTCAGGCAGTCCAACAAGCTAAAGTAATATGAAACCTATATGCTTGCAATTACTTCTGATTAAGGTATATCCAATACATCGCTGTGTATGTGATATGGGAATTATAATTTTGATATTTAAGCCACACTTAAATCACTATTCTCTGTCTACCTCTCCGACAGCAGAGACACACTCTATAAGTAAATGAGAACAACTAAGTTGTTTATTTGGTAGTGAGACAGTCGTGTTGACCAGGAGGGAAGAGCTTATTAGAGTACTCTCGATTATGGAGGATGACCAAACGAGTCATGTGTGTGTCTATTTAAAAGGTATGTGACAGGGGACAACCAGAAACCATGTCTTTATAAAGAGTACAAAAATATAACGTCAAAGTAATTTAAAGTGATCTCTCCACATAGGGCAGCTTTTATTTGCTCGCCCACCACAGCTTCCACCCTTTTGCATCCTATCTCTCAGTACATTAAACAGGGACATGGGATTAATTTAGGTAGCCTATACTAATTAATTGTATTTTCAGTGTAAGCATCCTGCACTATACCACGGTGTGATTACAATTATACACCAACACCAGTTTTAAAGTTAAAAATGATCATTTCATTAATGCGGCATGTGATCTACAAGTGTTCTGAGCCAGACCTCAGTTTGTGACTTTAAATATATTCATTGCCCCTGTTTCCAACTGCTTTCAGTTCAAACAGGTTAGAGGGCCAGCCTTTGAAACACATGGAATAACCTTTCTTCCTTGCTACCGCTGATTCAAAAAAGAGGTGTTTGTCATAGGTTTACTGTGTGAACCCTTTCGGCTGACTTTGCCCGACAATAGGATTAAATAACATGACAAATGATTTGGAACAGCACCGAATCTCTCAGTTATTAAGTGTGGAAGTGATTCTTTGTGGACGTTTTGGGGCAGGGTGCCCAATGCCTTCGAGAGTCCCTCTGATTAACCATTTAGTCTAATGGGTTGGACATAACAAAACGCTCGCAACGAGGATGCAAAAGTACGAGAAAAGATCTCTCTAAAGATAAAAAAAAATCACTCTTACAGAGTAAACCAAAGGAAAACTCTAAACAACTAAAAGCATGATTATACATTTTTTCCGGGCGCTTATTAAAAACATTAGGGGAAAACTCTTATTTGTTGTTGGTGTACACGTTTGTACACATTAACAGGATAGAGTGGGTGATGAAACAGAAAGACTGCTGCCACCCTGAATGAGCAAATACAAGTGACATACTGCCAGCTATGGTAAAATGATGGCCTGATATTCAACTTAATATGGACCTATGGAAATGGTAAATTATACAGATAATACATAATAGACACAAAATATACACAGACACTTTAGGAGTCTAGGAGGCCTTTAAAACATTAACAGCTCAGCAGTGAATTAAGCCTTAATCCAAGCCAAACACTGTTCACCCCATTGACAGTACTGTGAAATATGTGATATAGATGTTATATGCACCACTCATTTTGTTCAAAAAGGCCCAGACTTGTTTCTTTTTGGAATTTTCACAAATTTGTCATTGTTTTTTAAAAATCGCCTCAATCCACAACAACAACTGCTAAATAGTTATTCCTTGGCAGAGAAAAGCATTGTCAGTTGAACTGTTAGTTCCATACAGTATTAACAGTATATGACCTGAGGAAGCTACAGATACATATACGAGATACAGATGCTACTGTTTTTTGATAAAGGTAGCTACTGATGCCTTTACGATAGCTTGACCCGGGGCTACAATCTCTGCCTCGCTTCATCCCTCTTCAACAGATATTTGTTGATTTCCCATTTTTCATCGTTTTCTTTGTTTGAAACCAGAAGACGGCAGAGGTCTGACAGCAGGATCGGCAAAGATAGAAGCCGCTATTTTCCCCTGTATCTCATCGATTTTGTTCTTAAAACACATCATTCCTGCGCAGGATTTCGCCTGGGGAGAAATGCACACACATACAAGGATATATGGGGAGAAACAGAGCAAGAGATTACAGCATATGTCCATTCATTTACAATCAGACTGATAGCACAGCAGAAGCGCACCAAGCCCTAATTTCTATACAATTGGATATAGGCCTCTCCTGCAGATTAGATTTACAGTAATTAGTCCTCTCATGTGGCGTGAACACAGCCAATGTCTCTACATTGTGTTATTAAGCCTCCCCCTTATTAACTCTGGTAAACCACAACAAACACACTAACATGTTCTCACCTGCTTCACCACTAACACACATTATAAGGAAATAGGGGAATCTCCCACCACAGGTATATGGTCTTTGGGGATTATTAAAGCTGGTGTTGTGGGGGAAAAAGGCAGACATTAGCAGCAGGTCTGCCTCTAGTTTCAGCTGTTCCCCATCATTGCAAGTGTTGTTGGACAGATAAGCGTTGGCTATTATAGCGCAGGCCGACATCCCCGTGTCTGACCATCTTATCTGCTATAATAACTCAGTCACACCATCAGCCTGGGCAGGTGTAAAGATGTCAATGTGTTTGTGTGTGTGTGGTTTATTTGTGTGTATGTGTGTGTGGGTGGGTGGTGGGGTGGGACGTTGGGTAAGCCTCTAATAAAAGTGCAATTGTCAGCGTGATATTCATTGTTCATTTTAATAAGCTATCAAATGCTACGGCCAGAGCCATATCTGGCCTAAAACTTTTTGGTTTCGCAGTTTATAGCAGCATGCCGCCATATGCCAGCATGTGTCTCCGCTGTGTTTGTACTTCCTCATCCTGAATTTCAGAGGTCCTGTCTAATCAGTTTGCAGCAGGAGTTGCTCATAACTGCAGAACACGGGACTCATAAAATGGAAGCTGCAAAAACAGATGTCCTCATGAATTAGTGAGGCACCCATGAAAAATTAACAGATGACCTAGGACATAAAGCCAGGGGGCATATGCTCATTTAATTCTTCCTTCAACATGCATAATGATGCCTCCAGTCATTGTTTTCACTCTCTGTCCCTGTCCAGCTGCAGCAGTCTCTGGATGCAGCAAATGAGTGGTGACAAAAATGTGTCTGTCAAATAAATATCAAGCTGGCTCTGGAATAACTGACTCCATTAGATTTCCCGCTAGACAGCTG
Organism: Colistium nudipinnis; assembly: GCA_016785305.1. Taxonomy (NCBI): domain Eukaryota; kingdom Metazoa; phylum Chordata; class Actinopteri; order Pleuronectiformes; family Rhombosoleidae; genus Colistium; species Colistium nudipinnis. The sequence goes on from JAFBJU010000410.1 coordinate 548,870, forward strand.
AAAAGTGTTGAGTGTATTCTCTTAATTTATGTCTTATGTCGTATGTCTTCAGTGTTTATTCACTTGCGCTGTACACCAAGTTAAGTTCCTGTACATTTGGGGAATAAAAGCAATGGGAGACATGGCCTAGTGGTGAGGGAGACAGGCATCCGACCAGAGGGTTGCCAGTTCGAGGCCCAGTCGAGGCAGTCACCCTCTGGAAGGATGCACGCTGCTAACAGAAAAGACGCCAAGAGCATCAAAGGTCTCTGGACACTCTCAGCTGGCCACTGGTCTTCTGGTCTGCTGGTCCACTGGCTGTCCACTGGCACAGATGGGTCAAATGCAGAGGTCAACTTGTGCATGTGTGTGCGGGACGACGCGCAATTCTAATTCTGATTCTGATTCTGATTCTGGATTCTGATCTATGTCACTGTAAGAAAGGTCACAACAGGCTATCCAGAGCAGGGGGTTTTAGGTATTTGAGTGGTTTTGGCAACATGGTCTCACAAGAGTCAAACGGAATCCAGCATTCAAAATGACATTACTGAAGAGCTTGCAAAGTACAACTGAACATTCTCTTATTTTAAAAGACTGAGCTAAAAACAAAAGATGAGCTTAGGCCAAATCAAAAGATAAGATCAAAAAGGAAAAGAGAGATCGAACTCGGCTTGAAACAAAGGTTTAGATGAAACTGGATCACGTGGATCATGGACAAGATAAAGTAGCAAAAAAGGCTAAACGAGACAGGACTTTTTATACATGAGGTAAGTGAATACAGCTGGAAACAATCAAGGGAGTGGCTGAGCTGACGAGGGGACAAGAAAGTAAGTGCAATGCCAGACAGTGACTGACAAGACTGGCCTGACGGGATGTAAAACAAGGTGACATATATAAATGAACTATCCTAAAACATGAAACGTGAAAGATACAACATAGACCTGATAACAAATCATAAACTAGAAATGGCATGTATACAACAAACGACATGACAAAACAACACAACATCGGCGACGTTACACATGGCACACTGCCCAGGGCACAATCTTTGCACAGGCAACATGTGTTCCACACATTAACATGACCAGTTAAATGTATCTACGACATAGCATAACACTGGTATCATGCCACTTTGTGGCTCATATGCGTTTGTCCTTGGAACACGTGAAGCTAAGGTCTCTAACAGGGTTAATTCTTATGATGGGTAATATCAACAGGTCAACACAGCCACATACCGCAGAATTCTTGTCAACCAATTATATTGACTACAAATACAACTAAATATTTTTGCACAATCTCCTATGTGGGATTTTCCGTCCATCCTTTTAAATTCTAGTAATCCCCAAAAACAAAACTAGGGTGCAACAACAATTTTCGTCTTGACAGCTTACAATAGCATCTGGTGCCTACACTCCTGAGATAAATACACCACATTTCCTGTTGCCGCATTGTACTGTGTGTGTGTGTGTGTGTGTGTGTGTGTGAATACAGAAATATTGAATGAGAAACAAAAGCAGGAGGAAGTGGGCACTTTTAGCATCTATCAGCATTAGTAAGTCCCATTACTGCTTTGAGTGAGCACTTAGCTGTGAATGGGGAAAATTCGTACATGACCTTTCAGATGCGTCATTCTTCATGATCTGCATGTATTCCACAAAGACTTCCACAATAGGTAAGATTGTGATGGATGGCTTGGTGATCCCCGCTGTACACAATTAGAATATAATGTGCGCACTGCAGTAACAAACAGACCAGTGACTCACTCATCAAAACAAAAAAACTCCACAGGGTACCAAACCCAGTGTTGGTGAAGCTCTTTCTTTTTCTTTTTTGTTATTTGCTTAATGTGTACAGTTATTCAAAAATGTCGGCCTTTTAATATATCACACCAAGAACCCTTTGGACCCTGTTCTGAAGAAAAGAGCTTCAAAAAAATCACTGCTTCCCAGCTGTCAAAAACGAACAATGGCATGAAAGGCGCTGGGGATAAGTCATCATCATCTTCTCAGCTCTTTGTGCGATTTCATCGTCTCACCAATCGTGCCTGACCCTGCTGCGAGAGGAAGGCAGAGGGAGACCTTTGGAGATTTTTTTATGGCGCTTTGTCCCGAGTGTCTGTCATGGCAACCATGTCAAACGTGCACACGCCCGTATTCGCTCACCGCTCATGAACTCATGACCCGTGGGGTAATAACTGCATGAACTGCGATGACTTCACTTGATTGTCACCACCTCAGAGGCTGACCTACGGCCGCGGTGGCGGCGGGGATGCGGCGTGGAGGAGAGAGCCGCCCCGTAACATCATTATTATCCATTCAAACACATTAACCTCACGTTGTTAATTAGACCATTAACAGGCATTAGCCTCACTCGTACCATGTCCCACAAAGGCCTGACAATAGCCATTAATGGACTGGCACTCCGATCACATTTCCTGACACGTCTCAGATCTTTGCGGCCGTCTCGGTGTTCGGTGGTGTCCCCGCAGCTGCAAGTGGAGCAGGATGCTGATGACCAGCAGCTGCTGCACAGTCCTCCAACCTGAACCTTCACACAGTCACTGCCACCATCCAAATGCCAAATGAGCTCTCCAAAGGGGCATTAAGTGCTCCGCATTTTTATCTTGGTAGCAATAGACTTTGTATTTGACATTTGGCTAATGAAAGAAGAATGTATTCCATGTGCATGTATATTTTAAGTACTTTTTCTATCTTTTTGATGTGTTCCCGTCTATGTCTGCTGCTGCTGAAACAATAAAGGATGATGTTAACCCTTAGGTTTGAATTTTCAACTTCACTATTCCCAGGCATTTGCTCTTTGTTTAAAAGGTGATTTATTTATGATTTCATTTCTCAATCTCTCAGTCTTCAGATTCTAGCAATGTATTTTGTTTACTCCTACGACAAAGTTTTAATTTAGCCATGCCCTTAAAACACAGCCCTGGCCCTACATTTCACTGACCCCTTTGGAGACAAATATATTACCTACTACTATAAAAAAATACTATTACTATTCAAGTACTACACTTATTCATGCGTCATAACCAAGCAAATATGGACTATTTGAGGATTTTGCCATGTGCCCTGGATCTGTTTCACCTATAGTAGCCAAATACAGGCAGCAGATCAGGTGCCTCATCCATAAATCCATTATATTGGCTTTGTTCTGAGACATCATGTATGCTTATTCTGTACTTTTCCACTGAGCTCATATGACGCCCTGTATGTCCCTGAATGGTCTAAGAAGCTGGGGATTCTGGGTAGTGGAGTGCTTTCAGCTTTCTAAAACAAAAAAACTTGGTATTATTCAAATAAGCTCCATGTGAGCAAAAAAAAGGGAAAAACATTGCAGTGTGCACGCAGGTGCGTGCCTGGAACAGTATTAAAAAGAGAGACTCAGACAGCTCCAAATGATATATTCTGTACAGTGTAGCTGATTGATTGCTTTACTAGAAACATCCGTTTTTTAAATTTCAGTGTAAAGCACATCATTTTGAGGCACGCACAGTTTCCTAACCCTTGTCTGGCGGCGTCACCATGGTAACGCAGAGTTGTGTTTACTGTGCATTAATATGCCATCAGATTTTACTCTCCAAGTCGCACCTTTCTCAGTCCGTTTCTTTGGTCAGAATTCTCATTTGGCATGTGGAACACATTTTATTTTATCTAGGGGCATAAACATTAGCACAACATAAGCAACATCATTTCAGTGAAGCCTAGATATGAAACCGACATGAAGTCAGCTCAGTGGCAGATGAATATTGTCCGCAATAAAAATAAGGACCATGTGGGAAAACAAAGGATAAAAGGGCACAGTCTGTGTGATGTCTGGAATAAAGTATGTAGAGAACGATTAACCTCCCCATTGAAATACATTGGTTGTTAATACGTGGCCAGCAATACATTCATTTTTGTAACACTCTAACAAATATTGGTGAGACTGGGTTGTTTTTTGTATAATGGGCCATACAAAAAAAATTGTTGAATTAGAACTCTAAGAGGAACAGACGTGTTAGGGTCAGTTTGTTTGTGTTGCAAGTTTTTTACACCACTCCCCTTCATTGACAATGCAAGTTGTGTGCACTGCAATCATAAAACAACGAAACCGTGAGAACCACATGATAGCATTTCATTATTGAGTCGCCCACTCTAAGAATGTATTGTAGGCTCACTCACTAGCTGGTCTAGCATAACATTAAAAAAATGTGATGGTCTGAATGATCAATTAAGGGTAATTAAACAAACTGAGCGCCAGCAAAGCAATTAAGTCTTTCAATAAAGATTAAATTTCGAATGTGGGAAAATCCAGCCTGAGCAACAAGGGACACGTTATGGGTTTAAAAAGGGGAATGGAGATGGTGTATGATTGGATTATTGATTTGATTGATTGATTGACTATAAGTTTAAGGAGACTTTCCCAGCATGAACGTCCCAGAGAACCACCAGATCTTTGAGCACTTACTTTGCCCATCACAGGAGCAAAAGAGAAATAAAATCATCATACCCGCTCTTGATGTTCTCCAGTACGGTAGCGAAACAAATCGGCAGCTTCTCCAGAATCCTCCGTTCAACTCAAGGACAAACAATCAACTAGATCCAGAAAAAAAGAAAAACAATGGTTTGGTTTGGACCTCCTCCTCTCATGCTACTCTTCTCCCCATTGGCCCTTTCCTCCTCTCAGACCTCACAGGTGTATGCAATCAGTTATTATCTCCTACTCCTCTACTTTGACCACACCCACTCCTCTTCTCAGACAAAAGAAATGGAGCGGACTGTTGTTTTCAGGCCTTCCTCCACACCCTGCTGCAATATCTTGTCAAAAAAGGTTTTAGGCTAGTATAGGCACATGTTTTCGAAATATACAGATAATGCAAGTAGCCATGTTATTTCACTTTCTCCTATTAGAACAGCTGTCTGAGAGACCTCCGACCTGAGACATGACAGCCCTGCTGTTCAGCCTCCATGTCACGACAACTGACTCGATTGCTGGCTCAACAAGAACAGAAGATAATGTAAACAGATCCACTGTGTTCTTTTTTGCTCCAACTGACACAAAGTTTTTTTTTTTTCGGATTTGCACTCTACATTTTTGTGGTCAGCAGATCAGTTTTAAATTTAAAATGGACTATTATTGTAGTTTTTGCTTCCATTTTATTTTATTTCTCCCAATTTGTGTGTCCAGACGGTGTGCCTCAACTAACGTGGTCACATAATGAATAAATCATGCGCCAACCGCCCCAGAGGAGCGTTGATAAAAGCATAATCCTGCTGTACTTCAGCAGACTTTATATCAGAGCAGTGTCACACCCACAATAACCAGTCTGGCTTACACCCAGTGACATATGTAGATGTTCGAGTTTTATTCTTCAATTATGGTTGTGCATGATGACCTTATGTGCTAGAATTACTACTGGCTGACCGGGAAAGTTTGTCCCGTTTGTATTTTTTATATTTTAATAAATATAAGAAAAACAAGAGGAATTCAAATTTATTATATAGATATGTTTTTATTAGAAATAAGACACATTCATGTTGTGCTCTGAAAACTGTACATTAACAAAGAGTCAACCCCAGTAAAATAAAAAGGGGAGTGAGGGGGGAGGTGGTATGCGTGGGTCACACATCGGGGACTCTGAGGCTGGAGGTCGGTAGGGGTGAGGGTTTCGACAAATACAGATCTGAGGAAGTGACTGGCGGTGATATCAAAACACACAGTTACATTGCGATACAGAACACTCCTATAGTCCAGTAACCTGAAAGGACAGGGGGAGGGGAATGAGAGGATCAGTATCAGAATAATTATGTTCATATTTATAATAATGATAACAACTATCCCCAAGCACAATAAGAAAGATATTTATAGGCTAAAATCCATTCTGTAGAACTCTGAAGTAATTACAATGATGTACATCAGGACTCCAAATGAGCCTTGTGCTTTCTTTGTGTGCAACCGCTGTCCTTCAAGTGAACTCTGCCTTGATTATAGCATCACCGCTAATCATCATATCATATTTGCTCATAGGTCTAGTCATTTGCAGACGAGTGACAAATTAGAGAATTCAGAAATTAGACATAGGTGGCAATGCTTCCATGCTCAGGGGTTTTAGAACGCAAATGAATTCAATTAACATATTATCATATGCTCAGGCCCTCTCAGGATCTCCTTACAATTGAGCCACTGGACAATGTGCTCCTCCCCCGTCGTCGAAACACCAAACAAGGGAATATACTTTGTGTACTTGGTGTTCCATTTCTCCATTGGCATGCCAGAGACTTGGGGAATCAATGCCAACGCGCAGTGGTCCAACACTACGCAGTTATCCTTTAATTTGTCACCCGTGTTTGCCTTCTATTGCTCAACATACACATACACGTATACACACACACACAAACACAGGTGAGTACCTTTTTCCTTTGCATCTTTAGAACACTGTCTTAGATTGCATTTGCTGTACCAAGCCTGCTCATACATGAAGAAATGGGGGGCCCCAAAAAGCATGTGTTTGTTGAACGTGGCCCCTTCAGGATGCACTGTTGTCCATGTTTTCCCCCCTGTGGGTGGCTGAGGTTGAAGTTGTGGGGCACAAAGCCTCGTGGCTTGCTCCCTGGCTTCTCCAAGGTGTCTGGGGGTATGTTTGGCAGTCTGCCCCCTCAAACCCTTGTTAATTTTCCCTTTTGAGATCGACCTAGACAAAGAAAAAAATCCAGAGGCAACTTCGAGCCGAGGAACAACATAAGCGTTCATCAGGAGAAAAGAGAGCTGAAGCAACAATACTCCCAACAGTAGGAAAATAAAGAGACATAATCATGATTATTACATTGTAACCATTTAATACAAGGGGGGGTAAACAATGCATGATTACCTTTCGCTGTGCTGTTTATTACACAATGCAGATGTAGCAGCTGAATCAGCCACTTTGGCCAATCTGTCTCCCACGTAAGCCAGCACGGCAGCCAAGACCATACACAAGGAGATTCCGAGTATTTTTCGGAAACAAACATCAAATGAAACAACAGAGAAAGACACTGTGCTCCCATTCTCTCTTTAATTGGTTAAATTGATTTTTGACGTTGTGATTACTCACAATGGGCTTTGTTCAGCCTCCCAGTAGTAAGTACAGAGCAGGGCAGTGTGTGTGGTGTGTTTGCTTGCTTGTCTGAGAGCAGTGGGAAAAAACGAAGAGAGGCGTACATATGAGGCCCATATCTGGGTCACACCTCTGTCTGCAGGTCCATAATCTCCTGGCCCACCAGGGGAATGGTGGCGCTGGTCTTCTCCCATTCCACGGTCTGCAGCTCCAGAGGGGAGGCCGCCACGGTCTCCAGGTCCTTCCTCACCCAGGACGGGGGGGAGTGGGGCTTCCTGATGCCCTCCCATGCCCTCTTACTTGGGGTCTGCTGCTTGTCCTGATGGGAAGAGGATAGAGTGGAGAGGCTTGTGATATATTTCACTTATTTCGGTGGACCTACTTTACCTCACACTGATAAAAGGCAGCGCATTTTCATTTTCTTTCCAAGAGTTAAATGATAACATCACTCCCTCTCTTTTCCTTTTTCAGGATTTGGAAAATGGCCTTACTATCTTAGATCATAAAACTCCACCTGTTCCCTTCTCTAATTAACATGTTTTATTAATTTGTAGACATGAAACATGAAAACAACAAGTCGTCGTTTTATTGGAATCCATAAAACAACGCATCTGGCCAAAGAGACTAACCTTCCTGCTCAAGCCTTGATGCCAATCTTAACACACAGACCAGTGAGTTATCATATACAAATTGGCAAGGAAATGAATAGACACATTTGTGTTGTTATTCAAGTTTGAGGAACCCAAATAATTAACTTTTTAACTGCTCATTCAGACTCTTATGACATATTCGCAAGCTGGCAAGTTGTTACAGATTGCGATAAAAATATGATTGGGGCAAATTCTCAAAACACATGTTCTGGAGAGTGGAGAAGTTGATCTCGCACCTCTTGTGTGATTTTTATTTATTTTTCTTGGCAAGGACGTAATGATGTGTGACTCTACAAGAATATCAGGAGTTTCTGGTTGCCTTCTGAAACTCGGCGTCAAATTGCTATGGCCTTGATATATTGGAAGTGAAGTTGGCCTCAGGCCAGAGAAGACTGTATCCAAAGCCATGAAACTAACGGGGTCTGGGTTTGCAGCAGAAAGAAATATAGCAACTACTGCTTTGGGATGAGAGCAGCTACAAATTCCACATGGGAGTCCCTGCTGTCGTACCCATAAAATCCAGTCCCAGCTTAGTTCCCCTGGTTCAGAATGAATAGCTGTTGTCCATAGTGCATACCTTACTTCTTCATATCGTGCTACTCTATAGTGCCAAAGTGGGAGCAGATAGCACATAGACGGGCTTGAGCTAGAATCATTTGCCACACTTTCAAAATGTTTGCAATATTGATGTTCAGCCATATATTATTCAAAGTTTCAATAATTTAAATGGGTGGCCTTGACATAGCTACTGTGTAGCTCACTTATCATGAACACGTTCAGGGGGAGATTGACAGTGACCTTTGAGGTCACAATTCTATTGTGCTAAAGTATAAGTAGTAGCTACCATGCTAGTTCTGCGGCCCCACCAGACCAGTACAATTTCTGTGGTACTATATCCTTATGCTGATGTGGTACTGTACCATATGTTATATTACACCACATGCTCCTATAGTAAAGGATTGTACCTCAGGCTCTATGGTACAGTACCACAGAGTGTGTACTGCGTGGACATGCATACAACAATTTTGTCTAAATACATTAATCGTAAGCCTCTCCCATACATTACACATCCGGGGGTTTTGGAAAATATTCTTGAATATATGACAACCACAGGACATTTTTGTATGGGAAAGGTTTAAGCTTATTGTGTGCAAGTCATAACCAAGAGAACAAAAAAGGGCATATGTGTAATTTCAAAAAACACATGTGGTTGTGTGTAGCACCTACAAATCGAACCACATTGTAGCCTACATTCTTATTCGAAAGGGGGGTAATCTCCCAGGATTTACTCAAATGAAAATGTCCCACACTGAAAACAAAGGCAGATCAGCTGATCAACACACTAAACGCTGAGAGACACTCGGCCTTGGCCGAGATAAGTGATAAAGCTTCGGAATGTTCAAGGACAAGAAAAAACATGCAGTCCTTCACCACTAGATCTGATGAATTCATGCGCATGTGAAAATGGCATCATGAGTTAAAGCCTTTTCAGCATCCACATGGACATTGAATACATAGCATGTTTACCTAATTAGCGAGTCTACTGTCAATGGATAATAAAGCATGATTTGCTGGAATGAAAGCATGTGACCAGATATGTGTTAAAAGAGACATATGATCCATATTGTGTTGCCATGATTGTGTTTGGAAATGAATCAAAATGAGATATCCCTCAGACTGATTACAACTGCTACAATTATTGTAATTTGTGTGACATTGTTGAAAATGTTAGTGTACGAATGCAATAAATATTGTAAACCTGGCAACACCGATTACGGGTGACAATGATTATCTGGCTATAAGTTTGCAATTTTGTACGTTTGTATGCTCACCCACATCTACGCCTCTAAATTCCCCCAACAGCTAATTTCTTTTGTAATGATTATTGTAAGCAGATGCACTCTTCAAAAATACCTGCATAAATTAAGTCTAGTGTGGTGATATGTGCCAACAACAATATTAGAAATAGGGGAGGAAGGGAGGGAGGGGGGGGGGGCAGAACATAATAAAGTTAAACTTGTTACACTCATGTTGGTCTTGTCACTGCTGGCAGAGGACACACTCCATCTTTTGGCAGCTTTGGCATCAACAGGTGGAGATTCTCTATCCTTGTCTGCACTGTGAATCTTCCTGTTCAGGTCCTGAAACATGTCCTGGTGGCGTTTCCGGGTGTGCATTATTTTCTACACAGGAATATTTGCACGTTACGCACAAGGCAAACAGCACAGGCTACCATCAATCCTACTACCCCTCCCCATGTAAATGTCTTTCATCTCAAACTTCAACTATGAGAACTCAGCTCTATAGGAATCAAAAGGACTAAAATTACCTCAAAGTCAAGCTCTGCATAGCGTGATTTTCGTCTCTGGGGGGAGATGAGACAGAGAGATTAAAAATGTGTCTTGAGTTCCTATTTCTTAAGCGCTTCATTGTGTCTCCACATCAGTCATTGAAGGGATTGTGTTTCTGGGACTTGGAGGAGCGGAGTGAGTCATGTGGGTTGGCTGCTGGTCATTCTGACCCTGCTGGCGCAAGTTTTCAGCTAACAGATTGGGACCAAATGACCTTTAAGTCCTCTGTCACCGAGTGATCAAGGAAAACCTGACCTTCAGGCTGCCTGGTAGCTGTGTCAGCTGCCGCCTCACACAGCATAATGGAACTGTGTTTTGCCCCCGAGTGAAAAGACACCAGCAGGCAGATGTCCAGGCTGCTGTGTGCTGATCACTGTGTCATCTCAACTTGCCATGGCTGTCTGGGCCGGGAGCGGAGTGGAAACTAACCTTTTTAATGATGCTGTCCTTGCATGGGGCCAAAAACACTTCTCATATTGGAGTTTTTTTCTTATAATGGAAATAAGTTGGGTTGAGGCCTTATATTTAGCATTGGGAGAGGGAAGGATCTGAAACGCAGGACAGTGCTGCCCTGTAGATAACCGACAACTATTCTGTATATTTATTATAGCCAGTGGCATGTTACATGCCACGTAGATAATTCTTGATAACAGAATGTCACTTGTTACTACAGTTTACTTTATGAATGGCTTTAGTCCATGCAAACCAATAGGTGATGAACAAAAAAAGAATTGTCTCTCGATTTAGAGAATGACAATAACAAAGAAGAATAAAGTGATGTTTTTCCACCATGATGCTACTTTAAATGCTCCACCAAAAAGCAACATAAACACAGAGAGAGTGGAATTATTTATAATATACCTAACATAACTTAATGGCCTTTCCTACAGCACTTATTTCATCAGTACCATAAAAGAGGCATGAGACACTTACCACTCTGATGTGACCGTTTATAAAAACCCTTTTTTATAGACCTATTCCAAAGAGCACACATTCGTTTATTCTTCAGACAACAGCAGTAAAACTCACCGCTTTCTAAACTTGCTTCACGTTAAAAAAAGAAAGAAACAGACACGATGTCGCTTGTTACTTCGCTCTAGATTGAAAATAGCAAATTACAGGTGACTGCAATACATAAATAAAAAAGCTATTGTGTTTAGGGAAACGGAGCAGCTCTGTGGTCAGTAGAACCTTTTGTGGTACTGATGTGTCTGGCGTAGAACGTACGTTCTTATTAGCCACAAAACGGGTAAAGTATTGTATTGTAATTAACAGGAGAATGCATTCATCGCTAATTAATACAGGAAGCCACTTTCTCTATAAAGCCTGGCTCTGAAAACAGGTGATGTAAACAACCCAAATAAACTTATTAGAGAGTTTATGGTAAGAAGTAGGTGCACGAAACAAAACTTTCCATGCAAATCATATCATATGAAATATGAAGCTGATAATGCATTGCCATGAGGGAAAAAATACGCCCACATGTTTGGCCTTACCTCCAGGGAGCTCATGGACAGTGTGGAGACGGTCTCGCCCTTGGACATCACGCCCGAGTTGCCGGAGTCTGCCCCGTCGAACATGCCAGTTCCCGCCTGGGAGTCTCTGGGCATGTTGTGCAGGTTGTGTGCAGGTGAGTCTCTGTCAGAGCACGACACACTGACCTGGTCGGCGGGCAGGGTCTTCAGCCCGAACCCAGGCACCGGCTCTCCACTGGCGGCCAGGTGGATGAGCCTGGTCTGGGGCAGCTGCTCCATGCCCATGTTGTACTTGGCCGCCTGCTCGTCTTTCCCCTTGGGCGGCTTCAGGGTGCCGGTGTTGTTGCCGGGTAGGATGACGTATCCCGGGCCTTTGCCGGGGCCCTCGGAGCTGCTGCCCTCGCCGTTCCCCCGGGGCAGCTCTCCGTCCAGCTGCTTGAAGAGCTCGCCGTCGCAGATGTAGATGGACTTGGCGCCCGGCAGCTCAGTGCTGATTCCCTTGGCGGCGCCTTTCTCCCTGCGCAGTGTGAGAGTGTGACAGTTGTAGTCGGCCATGTTCTGGAGGTGAACCTTAGCCATGCTGGCAGGCATGGTGTTGAAGTTGGAACCCTTCTGAAGGGTGAGCGTCCCGGAAGAGGCCTTCTCCTCCCCCTGGAGAGATGAACGCTTGATGGTGCCTGGCCACATGAGAGGGACAGAAAAGCCATCTGAGATAAATAGACGGACTGTGCCCCAGCCCCTTTCTCACATACATTATACTGTGCATAGCATTTCAGCAAACAACTCATATTGTTTTATTATAAATGTGTAATGTTGAGCAAAACTAAATTTCAATAGAGGTCTTGGACAAAAACGACCCTCACAATTTGGTATTAAAACACAATCAAGCAAACAAGCTATCATTTCAACTGATACAGAAATGTACTGGTGAATAATCAAATACTATTAGATTTGCCAGAATACACACATTGAACTTGATTGACAGCACAAGAGCTTCCTGAGCAGGATTCTATGATTAATTGTGGCTCACACCAGCAGCCAGCATCGTCCACCCACACGTCAAGCATTAAAGTGAACGACGCAGTTTAACTTTTTTTCCCTCGCTGTTTTCGTTGATTTTCATCCTGCTTGATGGTGGAGTGTGACTTGTGAAATTACAACAGGCGAATTGCTGATGCATGACATGGTACACACACTTGGAACCTAAAATAGAATAATATTGTCCTTGCACCCACTATACACAATATACCAAATATTTGAATGTGAATAGGACCAATTTCCAATGGTCTGGCCTGTTATTGAGACCCAACCTCCTTTCACAGTAACTGTTGGTTTATAGCAGAATGCATATCCCATTCCACGTGGATACTGTATGTGTGCTGCCTGTTCCTCCCTTACTTCTATTGACATAAAAAAACACCAACACAACAAGCGTCTCTCTCCGTCTCCTCTGTCTTTTTTTCCCCCTCAATCGGCCCTGTCTCCGTCTCAATAGCTTTTCTGCTCCAGATGCTTCTTCTTGATATCCTGTCTCAAGAGATAATCAGATTTTCATTCCCAGCTGATATCAGAGCAGAGCCCCTATCTGATGTGGCACTGTCGGGATGGACTTAATTATACAGCTGCAGTGTAGGAGAGACTCTGACAGCCCTATTTATCTGCATACAACTGCTCAGCACACGTTCATCCCGCTTCCATCAGCGCAGACTAAACTGTGTTATGCAGCGGTTATGTGCTGTATCTCCTGTCAAAACAACTCCTCTGTGAAAGGATGCTGTGACGCTGATTGTGAGACACAAGTGCAAAACTGGGTGGGGGGGGGGGGGGAAGACATGTCTCGCATCTGTTGCAGCAACGCTGAAGAATTTGAAGCGATGCTAACACGGAGAAGAGGCACAAAGGGGCATCTGTAAATTTTGCAACGGCAGTCCCCACAGCCGCATCAACTGCACACAAAATAAATACGCTCACTCCAGCCGTAGTTTACCTGATCTGCAAGCCATATCGACATCTTTCTCAAAGTCAGTCTGAGGACAGAAAGAAATAGATATATGGTAACAACTGTGCACACCCTGCACACATAATATTTCATAAAATGAATAATTGCGTAAATACAATTTGTGATGAATGTGAAATCGTATTAAGTTAAAGGTGGAACGTGAAAGGCATGCATGCACATCCATACCATAAGCTGAGCATGGCCATTCTGGAAAGATCCCCCTGAATCTCCATTCGTGTCTTCCTGACGGTCAACCACGCGACACTTTACTGCCTCCTGAACCTGCAACACACCATAGGAGCACAGGTGGCGACTTAAGTGCAGGTTAGTGAATGAAATAAATATGTAAAAGCGAGACCGTCTCCACACTGTCCATAAATATGTAAGTTCACAAACTCTGCATAGGCAGCTAAATGTCTGAAAGCCTTCCAGTAGTACCCAGAGGTATGAGGAACAAAGTGCAGTAACACAAAATCTCAATTAAACATACATTAATGTAATCAAATGAAATATAAAAGCAGCCCATACTGAGCAGCAGCAAGTTAACATGTGTTAACAAATGTGTTTCCTGAGGCAGGTTCTGTTGAGAACCACCGTGTAAGAGTAAGGTCAAGTGGTCAAGCAGAAAAAAAAAAAGTAGACAGCTTGGATTTAGTGTGCAGGGGACTTTTAGTCTGTGAAGTCCATGTTTGTTCTAAATTTCCTGACTGAGAATCTCAGTCAACAAAAGAAAAAAAGACACATTTTTAGCGATGCCGGTAGAGTCGTTACACAATGACAACATTAACTGCATTTATCCATTCCTCCGACTTCAGGGAGAAATGCCCTCCGCTCTGGGTCTACTCCTGTTCGCGAAGGCCGCAGTCCTCGCCCCCCTCTCATTGGTTGAGACGCATGAGTTACTGAACAAGCAACCAATACTGATCAATATCCGACCCCTCCTGTCTGCATGTGTATTCAGAGCCAATGGGAGACAGACTTAAAAAAAAAAAAAGGGCAGCTAACACGCGGTAAAATAATTGACGGCATTAATGAGTTCATGCGTTAACGCAATAATAAAGCATATACATAAAATACATAAAATGAGACGTTATTAGTGAGGACATTTCAAAACACTGAGGACATGCTGGACATATGACACGAACATGATTTGTTCGTGTTTATTAGATATTCACTGTAGAAGTAGATGTAGATCAATACTACAAACAAATAATAATAAAACTAATGTTGATGCACCACACATCATTTACAGCTTCAAACTAAACCTGAAAATATATAAGGTCAGTGGTACCTCTCTGCGCAGGATGCAGTGCACCATAACGATGACAAAGCCTTCCAGAGAATCAAAGACGGCGAAGAGGATCTGGAATAGTGCGGAGCGTCGGTCCGTGATGGCGAGTACAGCCGACATCCAAGTGAGGGCCAGGAGGGGCAGCACCACGCAGGAGCTCCACAGTGAGGCCCTGCAGAAGGGAAGGGGGAGAGTTATTCAGGGAAAGCACATGTACAGTACACCTTTGTCAACTTTACACAGAGGGAAAAAACGAATATCTGATGACTATGCTGTAAAATATTTCCTATTTTTCACTATACATTTTTCATTTCGCAATCAGAGGCAGTCATCTATACAATCCAATTCTACAGGATAAACTGTAATTTTTGTAACCTATAACAACAGAAGGTAGAGCGCGTAATGCTCAACACAATCTGGGACCAATGCCCTATGCGCCCTTGACTGGCTACGCTGTTAGCAGAGTGTTAGCAGCCTTCAACTCTAACCATGCATCAATACGTCAAATAACCACACGTAATTATGTTACTATCACATACAAAAACATACATCCATTATCTGCGGATATATATGCTTGTAATCCACATATATTACATGCATGTATGTTTAAGATGGCTCAGTCAAACCATAAAAAAAAGATCTAGTGCCACAGGAAAGAGAGGAGGAGCGAGGGTGAGCAGTGGGGGGGGGGGGGGGGGGGGGAAAAAGGGGGGGGGGGGGGGGGGAACAAGTGTAATGAGGCTGAAAGAGAATACAAAGACAAACAGAAGAGGCAGAGCAGAGAGGGACAGAGACAGAGAGGGAGATTCTGAAGAAGGGTCGTTCCCCCTGCCCATGTGCTTTGTCAGTTGTTCTTTTTTTTCCCGAACACTCTTTCCCCCCCTTTTCTCGATGTGTTCTATATGCATTCCAGGAATAACTCAGACATTAACTACTCTCAGTGTGAGACACACATTTATGTTTCGCTCAGAATCTCTCACTGATTCAAGTGTTTGGAAAATAAATCCCAGAGGTGGATGAAGTACACAATACCTTCACTCAAGTAAAATATATATTGTGTATAATCTATTTCTTATTATGTTGCCCAGAGCTATACACATAGAGCAAAAACTCCAAACAAACATGAACAAAAATTAACTAAATGTGTGAACAAAAGCCCTAAAACTAAAAGTCTGTCGCAAACTCACTAAATTGGTGCTTTAGATTGAAAATTTACCCCAAATTTGATTTGTAGACTCAAATAAAGGTACGCTAACAGGGGAGCTAAAAAGCGGCGTGTCTAAAATGTATGTTTCAGAAAGGTCTGGTTTGTTTTGGATTTATTTCCACAAACCATGAGTAATGGTTTTATTGTTTGATCATACTTGACAAGAACAGGGTCCTGATTTACATCCAACTAGTAATCATGACTAATGTATGAGGCACATGTTTCTATCACTACAAATTATGCACTAATAAGAAGTTAATGGGGGGAATAATTTAAAATCGTACACAAATAAAACTTACTGTCTATCAAGATAATGTTGCTGCTAATAAGAGAGGGTGTTGTTTAATGGAATTTCTTTTAGAAAGAAAATACATTGTAATCAAATATGTTCTTATCCATCTGTGACTGTTTGGTTAAAATTCTACTTTACTTAAAACATTACATTTTGGAATGGACGCCAAGTTTGTGTTTGATGAATTATTCCACAATGTAAAACGTGAATCTTGCATATGTTCCTGTAAAACGTAGTTAGGCAAAGGAACAGAGCTGGATAAAATGAATAACCAATTATAAAACAAAGTAGCAGCTTTAAAAAACTCGACACCATCATATTTTCAGGACTAAGTTACATTCCACCTCTGGAAATAAATTGGGATATGAGTTATACGAACACTAAATGTGTTTACGGATGCTGGCCACTATTTTGCCTGACCTCATCTGAACCTTTACACTTCATTTGATATGAATTCTTCTTTATAGGCTTTTCCGCCCTGCCCACAGTGACAATCTAATGGAAAAAATCATTACCTCCACAGTAGTTGCCTTGTGAATAGTTGGTCAGTATAAAATGCCGGCAAATTGAAACGACAAATCAGCATTGCATTTAAAAGGGCAATTCCACCTATTTTCAGTCTGGACCTTGTTTTTGTTTGGCTGCAGAACGACAAATGTAGAGTACCGGTAGTGGTTTTCTTAAACCACGCGAAAGGACAGGAGACATTAAATTAAATGCAGAAGTGATCACACAGTCACATCCACATCTAGTAAATTAGGTTGTGACTAGTAACTAATAAAGTATTTCATAATTGTTTTCAATGAATAGACACTACAGACTCTGTCAAATTGGCAGCATAACATAAGAGTCTAACATGTCGCACCTAATCAGCTGATGTTGGCCAGGCCAGACAAAAAAATCTATACAATACTAATTAAAGTTTGTATTAAGATGCTGACATGTGATTATAAAACTCAGGGACAAGGATCAACATTTCAATTAAAAGGTAGGACTACTGCATTGAGACCCTCCAATTTAATTTAGAAGATTAAGTTTTCTCAATAAATAAATAAAACGGATGAATGAACAAGAATCAGGAATAAAGTCAACAGGATCTGGATAAAGCAAGTTTGGTTACCACAACAGGGCCATAGTGGCACCAGAATATTTAAGATTAGTACCAACTCAAGTCAAGGGAACATGATAAAACCAGAGCAAATATTATTTAAAAATGAGGCCTGTTCTGTTTAGATCTGCCTTCAATCATCTGGCAACAGACCCAGAAGTAGACAACGATATGCAAATAAAGTAAAAGAAAATCTGGACTAAAGTGCGACTGCAAGCTACGTAGCTGAAGCTGAATAAGACTATGCGTGGTTACTGAAAATAAAGAACCATTTAAAAATAGCAAATTGATCTACCAAACTAATTTATACAAATATTTTGTGATCAGCACAATAAAATGCAGAGAACTCAAAAATAAACGCGTCATTTGTTGAGCAGTACATCAGAAAAGTCTCATGACACATTATGAATTTAAATGATGTGTCTCAATCATTAAGTCGGAGGTTTTTAAAACATGAGGTAGCAATTAAGATGCAGTGTGAGATTATGTGGACAGCAGCAGAGATTAACTCTGCAAATAACCTCGGTGCTCATGATTGGATTCTATTAGCACAATAAGTACAAATCGAATAAGAAGGCCCAGGCTGAAAATGATGGCAATAATCCATGTAGGCAGTCATATACCAGCAGACCAGCTGCAGGCCTCTCCCTGCCAGGGCATCAGGGAGAAGAAAAACATGACAGAGAAATATAGGGACACAAGAACCAATCAAGAGAGGGAGGAGAAGGGAGGCGCACAGCAGAGGAGAGAACAGAGGTGAGAAGAGTTAAGGTAAAATAATTAGCGGGACTAACATGGCGTTACTGGTAGCTGTGGTGGAAACGTCAGCCGAAGAGATAACTCCGCACTTGGCACATTTGAGCGTCATATTGTACAGTGGCACTGTCATCTGACTGCAAAGTCAAATTAACACGCTGTAACATACACAAACAGATACAAATGCACCTATACACAGACTCGCAGAGATACGTGTGCGCACACCAGCACGCACACATACAGTCACGCAAACAGTGGGTCACAGTGGTCTCGCACAATCTCTCTCTCAGGGCTAGAGTTCAACTTGGAGTTAGTTGTGTGTGTTTTGGGGGTTTGCCTATGCATGAATGGGAGAATAGGACAAAAAGGGCCAAGATGCAGCCCTTGGTGGACAATTGGTTTCACGCATAATGTATGACTCTCTTCATGGCCTAAAAGTACTGGGATTCCTCTCTGAGTTGTCAGTATTCCACCCACTCAAACCATTTGTTACCTTCTGACATCAAACAGTTTCATCCAAATCCCTAATTTAATCCGTTTCACAAGCCTGTTTACAATTTACATCTCTGCTGCTTTGATTACAACGATCGCGCCAAATATACGCCCCCACCTAAGGTCAGCTCTGGTCACCTGTGCCGACTGCCTATTGCAAAAATGCAAAGTTCCAATGCAGGGGTTTACACACAAACACATACACACATTTTTTTCTTTCTATAGTAGTGAGGTCACTCATTGACATGTATATATTTACATGTATTGTGTAACTCTTCGTAAGGGATAAAACACCCTAAAGTCACCCTCAAGCCATTCTGAACCTACCCTATCCTAACCTAAAGCTGAACCTTAAAACCAACTCATCACCCTCATACACAGCCCTTTGAATTTGTGAGGACTGGCCAAATGGCCTCACAACCATGGCAAGAAATGTGAGGGCACATGCCCACACATATAAATATACACACAGAGTCGTTTAAGTCTTTCACTGTTCACAAAGTAAAAATCCTTTCAGGGATATAATAACACTTTTGGAAAAACATCGATACATTCACGCTATAGAAGCCGCGGCCCCTCAACCAGCCAATCCCTCTTTTTTATATTAAAACCTTTAATCACTGAGCTTTGTCTGCCTCTTGCTAGTTAATCAATTACACAAAACTGCAAAATAGACCCAGTGATAATAAAGTAACTTTGAGCTGTTGGGTGAATTTGGCTTTTCATGAGCTAACTGTCCATTATAATATTGACTTTCGTGTGCATTACCATCAGTATACAGTATGTCTAATGGAAAGTAGGTATATGATACATTTTTGATTCATATGTTGACGTTTCCCCCCTCTTACACCCAACACTTCCAATCTCAAACCCAATTCCTTAATTCACCTTAATTAACACACCTTAATTCCTTCCCAAACAATCAGGGTTCTATTTATAACTATCCATACTTTCTCTCAACTGTTTTCACTTTACAAAGAGTGACTAAGAGGCTGTAGATATTGACAAGCAATAAAGGAATCTGTTACCATATGGCGTCCTTCTAGGCAAAAAACATAGCTGAAGTAATCCACTCCTGTTGCTTCTGAATGCCTGGATTGAAAATCACATAATGTAAGAAATTCAATTTGAAGTAAAAGGGCAATACAGCTGCTAAAGGTACACCGTGGGCACTGATATTAAAAAGCAATCAACCTTTCTGATATACAACACCATATCCCCGGACATTAGGATCGGGGGCAATGGGTGGGTGAGAGAAATAAATCGAGCTAAATGAATGAATATCACTAGGGAGCAATCGACTTCTTGCTAAAGTTACAACAACCCTTCCTCTCAAATCCTAATGTCTGATCAAAACACTGTTGTGATCTGTAAACACACAGAAACTAGTTTGTTAAGGTGGAAACTGTCGTACACTGTTTGGAATGAGGTCTCCCTGGACTGCTCTGATTTTCTTTGTGCCTTACCCTCTCATTGTTGGGGATAAGTTGACTCACCAACAACGGGGAGAGCCAGCAGTAAGCCTCGTCTCAGTGGTGAGAGCTGACCTGCCAGGAACAGATGCTGCTGCATTCTAAATTAGACGTTGGATAAATTAGTTTGCTTCATTAAACATGTTTTGCATTTGAAACACAAACGGGAGAGGTGAACGGACAGAGGGTGTCGGTACATCATTGAAAGGATGCCACACCAGCGCAAGGTCAGCACAAACAATAAAACCTCATTTTCCAACCACTTTGGTGTAACAACCAAAACGCCAAGGCAGCCTTAAACATATTGCAACCCGCAATTTGGATTTGCATTCTTGACTCTCCATGACCGGTGAAAATACTTGAGAGGTGCTGTGACTCCCCGCTGTGGGTGCTACGTGAAGGGAAAGATAAGATCCAAGGTCACTGTGAGTAATGGATCTCTGAAAGGTTGCACTACTTAGTTGATGAAAGCATAATATGACTTTGTAAATGTGTTGTGCATTGTTATCATCTTATTATTATTATTATCATGCAACAGCTTTTTCCACAGGCATAATGTTATATTGAGTTGATCAATTTATAAAACTTTCACCGACATGCTATATATGTTTTAAAGTAAAATCCAATTCTTTTCACACATCATGCCTGGAACTAATGCACACTGGAAATTAAAAATATCTTAGACAGAATGGAGCCTACTTGATAACCAAGGTGCTAAGCTGCAAACTTTCCAAATTGGCCACTAATAGTAAATCACACACCAATCTCTGACTGAACTTTACTTAGCTGAGCTGAATTGTCAGTAATGAAGGTGCGTCATTAACAATTTAAAACTTTCCTGCAGTAAACGCAGGGAGCGCAATGTTAATTCTGCAGCTGGGGGAGACCCACATAGTTATGGCTACATTTTGTGCCGAACTGATAGTGACAGGCACTTAACTGGCATATTCCCCACAGGTCTCGTCCCCATTTCCTTATTCCACATGAGATGACTCCTTCCCATCAAATTTGAATCACAACGCCTTTGAATTGCCCATAATTTGCCTGAGGGGACCCAGCCAAGAGATGTTTCCCCAAACGTGCCAATTCACGCAGGCAGCTCACCATCAGAGAACATTTGAGAAACTCAGATACAGTATTTGAAAGGAGGCTGGGTAAACCAGCCAATCCATTGTACTGAACAAAGCAATTCCAGCTTTGTGTGCATTCAACCAGGATACCTCTCGTAAGCGCTTTTTGCAGAGGAGCTCCAAGCAAACCCAACTGGGAGGAGACCCAGAAGGCGTAGAATCAGACTACACGTTCCATATCTTGTGAGTAAATACCTTGACATCCTCCAAGTATTAACACTTGTGTTTCTTTTGCACAGTGGCTAGAACTGTTGTGCACAACAAGTCTTTCTGTTTCAAAATTGAAACACTAAAGAAGCTTAATCAAGCATAATAATTTGGCTTTATAAAACATTTAAATAACCCTGTTTTTTTTTTACCAAGCATCTTAACGTAAAGTGTAAGTTTTCACACATTTTGTTAAATAAAGACAACTTTTACAGTGTATTTTCCAGCATTAGTTGTGACTAAACCTTGACTAAAAGACAAGGAAAATCATTTTAATGTAATAAAAGCCTGTTAATAAATACTTTTTACGCTGACTTTCGTAGGTCACAGGACACAGCCATGTGGCGGCCGGTAACCACGACACAAGAGTCGATATACTACCCACCTTGAGTAATTTGTCGATGCCCTTGCAATTTAATTAGAATGTCTGGTGGTCAGTTTTTTGTTTTGTTTGCAAAAGTTCCCATTTTCAGCTCAAAATAAGCACTTGCATGTTTGTACTCGCTCACACTGTTGCGCCCCCTTCTCTCTCTTCCCTAACCCCGTTAGATTCACGTAAATCTGTCACAGCCGCAGCAAAGAGTTATCCCCGTTTACGTCTTCTCTGGCGTTCCACTATGAACTCTGAAGTCGGATTACTTTATCACACAGTCTGGTCTCAACCCAAGCCAGGCTGAGCTTTATCCATTGAGAGTTAAGGATACAATTATCAATTAAACTATCATTTAATGATGTTGTTTACCTTCTGTTGAAAAACGTTCTAATCAATCTGCCAATCTGATGTGAGTAACATTGACGGAATACACATGCAGACACTATACTGAGCACCTACTACCCTCACATGCATTCCCACAAACTTTCAAATGATCAGTATACATTAATATTACGGCAGGTAGCGTTTGTTATTGTTAAGAAAAGAGAGTTTTTCTAAAAGCATACCAGAAATGGTCAGACTCTGAGGCAGCGATGTGTTATGTCTATCCAGCTAAGTGGAGGTAGCATAAATTGCAAGATCAATTGTGAAATAGTGCGGAAAATTGGCAGGAAACAATAGTAAGCCAATCAGAGGTGCTTGCTAAAGGATTCAGCGGGTTTGGTGATGGGCAGGGCTGGTAGCCATACATTAAGAAAAGGGTGGGATGGGCAGGATTTTTTTTACCCAATCACTGATGACATGGGAGGGGGCTTCTGAGACTGAAGTTTTCCTGATTGGAGAGCCCTGAGTGAGAGAGAGGGGATTCTGTGCAAACTCAAACATGACATTTCAGACAGCAAAAACAAGTACAGTTGAACAGAGAAATCATTGGAGAAAGCAAACATTTGTCAGAGAGAGAGAAAGAAAATAACATTTGAATGTACCAACAATGCCAATGGAGACAAAACAGCCTGCTGGGTAAAGGGGAGCAGGGTGAACGTTTAAACTAACACCAACAACCCAATTTTCCCTATTGGTTTCAGGTTACTTGTAACTAGCTCATAATGTTGTTTAAATAATGTTATTGGTGATAAACACAAAACGTACTAGTTTAAAATGTGCAAAGAAAAGTTTTCAGAAAAACGTTTTTTTCCCAATACAACACAAACTTTTAAGAAGCTTGGAGCAGCCAGACGTTGTAGGTCAAGTTATAACTCCAACATGAATGGCTGCAAAACCCTACGTTGTACTGTGCTTTCGCTTTTCTATTCAAAATTGCAATGGAAGTGGGCATTGTACAAATAATATAAACTACCCTCACTTGTTGCTTACCAGGCAAATGAAAAGGCACACGATATCTCTCCCTACAGGCGCAAAGCCCACATGGCGGCCACCCCACATTGTTATTTTTGGCCCATCTGAGTCTATGGCTACAGGCACGGCTCAAAGGTGCCAGTATGCAGTTCCCTTCCACATCAAGCACTACCCCATTTTCATTTTTTTTTCTTTCCTGCACCTCATCACAACTCAGGATTATAATGTCTAAACTTGAAAATCTCTGACTTGCTTTGAATCAATAAGGGGTCAATCCAAACTCTCATCTCCATGACTTCACCCAACTCTGAATGACTAATGAGACAGTAGCTCAATAAGTTTTAATTCTAAAGCTTGGGTCATTGGTTCTATTGATATGATAACCCTGTGTTCTCCAAAGTAAATGGGGAGCTTTCTTTCCACCACATTCTACAATCTCAGCACTACCGTGTCTGAGTACAATGTTATCATAATCAAAAAAGTTTATAACCATTTTCCTGGAATTTAGATTAACTGGGGTCCAACCCTGCTTCCCTTTAGTGGAAACAACCAAACAGGAGAAAAGAGACGTGGATGAGTTTACAGAGCTCTACATAGAACGCCTGCAAACAAAGAGCAGCTGGAGGAAAATGCAACACATTGGAAACTTAAAAGAAAGCAATGAGATGAGTCATCATCTTGCTCAGTCTGTGGCGGACCAATAACCAGACACCCTCCCCACGTATTCTTTTTGCCCACCGTTTATCTCTAATTCAAAAGCATCGATCAAAGTCTTAGCTATATGAGAAAACACATTGTCATTTGGTCTTTTATCTTATTCTTGATTAATTTGGTCACAATTCCCTTTGTTATCTTTTTTCTTTTCTCCTCATCCTCAAATGTTCAATTTGCCAGTCTAGAATAATGCCCCGGTAAAGTTTGAAGTAAAAAGCCAATCACTGCACTTGTCCCACCCACCTAGCTAAGCCATGAGGCTGGTTATAGGTCACTGTGTAAAATGGATGTGTGATATAAGGCATACCCCGCCCTCTCCTTTAGTTTCATATCAGTTATGCCGTCTTTGGACACCAGTTTGTTAAAAACGAGAATCCCAATAACCATGTTAACCTGCCGAAGAGAAGAGGCACAGGATTAAAGCACAGCAGAGACAATTTCATTACTTCAGAACATGCAGCACTACTCTGAGGATGATGGATGACGAGGATGATGTTCATGAAGATAATGGCAACGTGCACTTCATCTCACACACGCACGCACGCACGCACACACGCACACACCCACACACACACACTAGCTGAACTTACTGTTGGCTTTAGGCTGTAAATACTAACAATGTATCATCTTAAATGTAAGTGACAAAAACTAAGGCACCCAATGAAACATGAGATGTAAAGACAAGTTGAAAAGATGGTTTGCTAACATTTAAATATTTTTTTTAAATAAAGACAGTATGCTGAAAGAAGACATCATGCATAAAATATGAGCTGTGTGAAATCAAAGGCAGGGGGAGGGGGGTATCCTTGACTGCAGTAATTCCTACAGTTTTAGTGCTTTGAGGGTTCGCCATCTATAAAAAAAAATCTCTTGTACGAGCCACTGTGACGCTTTTTAAAGCAACCTCCAGTACGGCTGCCAATTGGAGCAGTAGCTCTTCATTTCAGAAGCAGCTTGTGAAAAAAGGACATCCAAACCAAGTGAATCCAACGTGAATCAGTGAAAACTGCGGCGAATGGATTTGATTGGAAAACAAGGACACAGGGTCATTGTAGCTGCCAGTTTTTCTGCCTGTGATTTCCCTCAGATGTAGGCAGAGGGTGAGTGGAGCTGAGGTGATTACATAATTGTAAGCAACGGTTTTGACATGTTACATAATTTGGTGTTTTATTCTTCTAAACTGAAAAGAAGCTATCCAACTCCTGCTGTAAACAGACGTTCAAATCATGAAGCAATTCTGTCAGGAAGGAAAGTTCCTAGCATCTTATGTATTTAGTCTAGTTAGTTTTTAGTTAATTTATTGCAAAGTAGTATTATATGAACCTTTTTATGTAAGACTTTATCTTTAAATAAATATATGGAAACCCCTGTTCTTGTTCTATTTTAAACAGGAGCAGTGAAAAAGTTTGACTTTGGAAGTGAAAAACATTAACTACACACTAACCTACAAACTGCTGCAGAGCCCTGTGTTTTCTCTATTGTTACAACTGGGGGTTGATAAATGATACCATCTATAGTCTGTATTATAACTTAATTGGGAATTTGGAGCTGTGTTAGAAATTAAATTATATTTTTAGGTTTGAGTCCAACTGTAGCCATGATCTGAATAGTGGTTGTGTCTATTGTAAATGGGAAATATCATATTACTTCCATACACCAGTTTTTTTCCACATTCAAATTCCAAAAGTAATTTTGAGATTCTATATACGTTAAATAAAGTACAGTAAGTAAAAATGTAACTGTCGATTCATTTAGCTGATGCTTTTAACCAGAAACTGCAGAATTGGGCATGCTAGAATTGTTAAATATAATAAGCGGGGGGCTAAAAGAGGAAGTAAATGAGAAGAGGAGGAGGCCGGAGAGAAAAGAAAGTGTTGAGAAAAATGGAAAGGAAATAAGAAATAGGTAAAAGGTGAAAAGAAAGTAAGGAAGGATGCCATTTAATAAACAAAGGAGTAGTCAGGAAAAAAGAGAGCAGAGAAGAAAAGAAAAGGGCAGGCAACTGAACTTACAGGGATGGAAAGGAGGACGTTAGCAAACTAACTCTCAGGCCACATGTCACTTACAATGACTGTGGACTTTTTTTTTTGAATTATTTTATTCTTTCTAATAATGTGATTTTTATATGGCATTTTATTATTTGTTTTATTATTTATTTTTTACACAATTACCAACATTATTGCTGTTCTTATTAGTATCAATATTAATAATATTATAAATCTCCAGATATGTAAATACAGGTATGTGCAGCATATTTGGTGTCAAGGTTTAGTTGGAAGCAAGCCATGAATAATGGAATAAAGACAAAAAGGGAAATACCAAGACGACAGCTGCAGCAGGTCCAACAAATGCATAAAGAAGACCTCCTTCCAGAGACAGCCAGCAGCTACAAGAGAGGAGCGGGGAAATATAGACAGAGTGATATGATTAGAGGGCATGAAGATGATGGAAGAAAGAGGCGTTGAATGGGGGAGGACGATAAAGGGTTGTAAAGAGGAGGCACAGAATGAGGTGGAAGGTAGAGGACCATATGCATGACAGGAAGGGGGATGTGAAAGAGAGATGAGACATAAAGAAAGAGGGAGCTTAATTAGTCTGCAAACATAAACCCTCGACCATGTGGTATATCCCTGCATTAATACTTAAACAGGAGGAGGTATAGAATGGTAGGCCATGCTTACTAGCTCGGTGTTCCATATCCCTTCGCCTTGGTGAAGCCGACTGATATGGCCACTACAAGTGCAGGGAGACCTGAGTGGAAAATAAAGAAACGTTAACAAGGGTCCAAAGAGAACGACCGTAACAACACAACAGGCAGCAGACAGAAGGCCCACCCCAGCCGAGACACAGGAAGCGCTTCCTTATGATGCGGTTCCTGAGGCGGCCCGTCACGGCCATGTACGACTGCCAGGCCTCTGTCAGCACCCAGCAAAATGAGGACAAGAAGAAGAAATGGAGGAACGCGGCAATCAGGGTGCACAGGACCTGAAACAACAGGGAAAAATAAAGACAGCGTTTTTTTCACGTCATCAGAGAGTTTAATTAGAACAGCGATTACGCGTCGGAGACTCTGATTGGGCCGTACCTTGTTCCGTGTCTGTGTCTGTCCAATGAGAATAAGGGCATTGGAGGATATGATGGAAAGGCAGAAGTTAATGAGGATGACTGAGCGCTCAGAGCGAATGTACCTGCAGGAAAACAAGAAAGGAGAGAACTCTTATACATACAAGTCTAACATCCCTGCAGTTAAAATCAGGTTTCATTTCCAAGCCTTTCTCGGTATGCGATTAAGGTTTTGAACGTGTATGTCAGTGTCAGTGCAAACATTACTTCACTTTATTTTCACAGTTTGCGAGCCAGCTATCATTCAACGGGGACATGAACACTGGTCTGGTAATTACACCCACAGGCTGTTTGGATTCACTGCCCACATCCAACCCGTCTTTATGTCCATTTAAGCCACTTTGTTCTCCCAGGGGATTTTCAAAAGTTTCAAAATCAGACATAATTAAAGATCTCAACAACAACAATAGAAAAATGAATACCCAGTGGGTAAGTAAGACAAGCTAACAGCTGCTGTCTGTAGATGTCAGGCTGATGTCACAAACACAAATGGTGCAGATGAGTTAGTGAGCAGACTTTGCTTTTCTTGTCTTGTCTGTGCTCATCACATTAAGTGTAGGTATGCACTTATTCAGAGCATCTGCTACTCATAGTCGGTTTTATTAAAACAACTTCTGAAATCCTCACCTTTGATAGAGCAACGCATGGCTGATTCATGTACGAATCATTTCCCATTAATAAAACTGAATAGTTATAAATCATGTGGACAAAAAAAATTGCAGTGAAAGCTATATTTACTTTTAAAGGGAAAAAGAGAAAGTTATCTGTTATCGGCAACAACACCCACAAAACACCGCTTTTTATGATGAAGAGAAAAACCCTTTAGAGTAGCCAAGATGGGTTAGGACATTCCCTACTTGCACTGGTGCCATGGACTTAGATTAACTTACAGCCTGTTGTTGGAATACAGTTTTGTGAGAGATGCTTTTGTTCTTTTGAGTGTTCATTTTATCCACGAGCCTTTGCCCATCATCAGAATCAATCATATATTCCCATACTGGCAGTCGAACCCAGCCTCCTTCTGTGAAAACCTGGAATCCTAAGTGCTACACCATATGGGAGTCAGTCATGCATGTCAGTGCTCCTGGGCTCAGCAGTCCAGATGGACTGCAACATAAAGAGAACTTGTTTACATGACTGACTCACGGTCGTGGCATTTACAATTTCCATAAACCCCTTTTTTTAAGGTTTTGTTGTGTAGCACTGGAAGTTGAAAATGCAGAGGTAAACAAAATCATTCACTGCTTGCGATGAGAGAACAAAGCGAAGTCGACTGATTTGAGTGTTTTCTCGAGAGGTAAAACCGAACAGGGGCACAGTTATTTTGTATTCGTACTTCTTCCCAAGAGCTTGCTGGCAGAATATTGCTCACTTCTTTAGATTTTCAGCCCAATGCCAAGTGTTTGTAAATGTCTTACCTCCACACTGACACATAGATGATGATGAGTAGTAACAATGTCAGTGAAGACACTCCGCAGCCCACAATCAGGGTCACAGACGGGAGTTGTGTCTTATCCATGTTCTAAAAAAAAAAAAGAGAGCACACAGAGCAGGATTGAAGAAAACGATTCAAGATTCATCAGCCCATAAGATTTGATTGTATGATTGTGTTTATGTCCCAAAAGCTCAAACTAATAGCACACATTCAAAAGAAGATAAATATGTGAAAAGCGGAGAGACTTTGAAAGCGTCTCACAGATCCATGGTGAGTGCAGACGTTGACAGGAGCTGTCAGCAGTTGAATGCAAAAGCAGTCAAACTCCGTGTTGGCTCGATTTGCTGAGGGCTCACCTCCTAACTGGGTCATCCGTGGTTCAAATGCAGTGGACTACATTTTCCTTCACTTTTGTCTCTCTCTCATGCTTTACAGTGCACAGAAACCACTGGCCTATTTGATGCAAGTCACATCAGGCCTACACTCAAAATCAAATTCGTCATGATTCAGCAATTAAGACAGTTACCTAATTTTCATTTGGTATTATCATGCAGTTTGTATCTAAATTCTTCAATTGGAACAACACAAACACAGCTATGAGGGAGGTATATACTGCTGTGCTGTTGCCTTGCGGGTTATTAAACTCAACGGTAAATAAGTAGTGATGCTACATCAGACTGGAATCCAAACGTTTCCCCTGGAAAAGCCTCACATGTAAATGCTCATTTTAAGTTACTGTAGGTCCACACCCTCCAAAACATCACACGTCTGTTCTTATGCAAGAAAAAGGCAATTGATGGTACAACTTTGCCTTGTTTCTTACTTGAAACCACTATGTAGGGCTTGTTTTTTTGCCTACCACTATGGCAAAGATTTGGTTTGAAGTAATGCCAAATACAACTTAGTTTTAGTGAAGGATACTGGCGTTTACATTAAAATGTAAAATGTAAAACTGTAGGCATAACTAAAAATTGCAACAGCATATTCTACCAGCACAAATTATATTTATATATACATGTATATTATATTTATATATTATAAGTTAAGATAATCCTTTATTGTCCCACAGTGGGGAAATTTGCAGTGTTGTCGCAGCATTTGCATATTATAAGAGTTCCCATTGAGCAAAATAATTTCAATTTTTTTCTGCACTATATCTAGATAGAGATCATATTTTAATATATATATATATATATATTTTAACGTTGGGACGCGTCGGGGCTGCCTCACTGGAAAATAAACAAAACAATCTGTGTTTCACTGCCCTCTCTGCTCTGCCTCGCATGTGTTGCACATCTGACCACAGGCAGCATCACTGATGAGTGTGAATGGATTTAGTCAGAGGTGTGATCAGTTACACCTGTGTCTCAGAACCAGCAGTGATGTCATGATTCCTGTCTACGTCCCTGCAGCAGTGTGAGTAGTTGCTGAGGGGACTCGGACGGCGGTCTCTCTTTGGACCGGCAGTCGTTCTCCTGGCACACAGCAGATTTGTTGCTCATTATGTGTCGTCAGTTTATCGTGTACAATCCCGTGAACGGAGATGGCGTACAGAACATGGCGATTTCACAGTCAGACTCCCGAGGCTGATGGTTTGACAAGAAACTCACGGCTGTTTAGAGGCAGTGAGTTAAGATGTGTCCCTTCGGTCATCTAAGCTACCACAGCTAACACGAGTAGAGGGGGTTTGTTGCGAGTGTTTGAGTGTGCAACCGTAAAGGTCAGCAGGATGATTCTACGCACACATCCAGAGGAGGCCCTGCACTGCCTGGCAAGCTGTTAGCTCGACTTCAAGAATTACACTGGCTCCATCGGTCATTATAGTTCCCAGGCAGACATCTGGAATCTGCATCTGGATTGCAACCACGGGCCGGCTGCTGCTTGGATCTCGGCTGCAGAGCAAGGTGATTTCAAGGTGAACAAACAACCTCGAGTCAGTAGAAACCCCGCCCCCCCCTCAGTCAGCACAGTCCTCGAACATATGCACCAGCAGACATTGTCTTCGTTGCCATGGTAACACTGTTTTAAAGCATGAGCAGAAGCTGTAGGGTGCATGAATTTAAGGTGTTCATGTCTGCACTGCTTCAGTTTACCAACACTTTAAATATACAATGATTATTTTGTCTACTTTTCCGCTAATTTTCTTTATGACACATTTAACAGTTTATGTGAAATTATTTATATAGTATACATTTCTCTATACAGTATATAGGAATCTGTAATGTGTTTTTAAATTAATATACAAAAGACATGTAAGCAACCCAATGCCCGAACCTCTCTCACAACATATGGTAGGAATACCACTCATAGACCCCTTTGATACAAATAATAGCATTTCATCAGAGGATACAGGCTCCATATTCTATATGGCATAAAAAAGCTTGTGAAAAGAAGAAAAAGAGGTAGCATGTCAAAAAAACGTGATCTTGGCAGAGTTTTAAGCACTTCCGTTGTTTAGAATCACACAATACCAGCAGAGGGGAGAATGGTGGGTTCCACATTCCAAATATATTTGGCAAAACGACAAAGATCTGAAAAATACAGCTAGATTCCTAATCAACTGATTCATGAGGAACAAGAACAATGAGCCCTGCAGCAGATGGTCTGGCTTCATGGAGTCCGTCTGAGATCACACAGACAAAAGACAACAACATAGATAGGAACTGTGGTGAAACGATTTAGCTTCATCCTCTCACAACTAACCCCCCCACGTAGTGTTCATATGTATTCCCGTAATTTCATTTTTATGACTATTTTAAAACTTCAAATTTCAAATCTGCTCAGAGGTCACACATATCCAATGTCATATTTAATGTTGCATACTTTTCTTGATCCTATGAATGAAACAATCATTGCGTTTTGCCGTTTTAAACATAAGAAAGATAATACATGGTGTTGTATTTCCCAAAACATTTGTCATTTCCAATATGGTAAGAAATCAATAATATGGGCTATTTGTCTGAAAGTCTTTCTATCAACATGTCTAAAATGTGTGTATGTGTGTATTTTAGGGTTGATGGACAGACTGAGTTATTAGAGTGCATATGCAAAATTCACTTCCTAATATAATCATTGAATCATGTCTCTACTGTCAGCCGAAATGGCTTCTGTCTCATGTGGGTGACTGGCTCTTATTATAATACCTGTTCACTACATCGGTTTATGAGCTGTGTATACATGGTTAGAAGGGCAGTTTGATTGGTTTCAATGGTTTCATCTTGCAGGCACATTACTGGATGAAGGTAACTGTCCATAAAGCCCATGTGGGGTGTGTATGTGTGTGAGTGTTTACTCCAGAATGGACCAAATCCTCACCTCAGCATTGTCAGGGTGAGCTGGCTTGTTGGTGTATAGTATGTAAAATGTTTACCATGTTCACCATCTGGCATTAATGTCACCACATTAATGGTGAATCTAAGGAAAAGAGCAGAGAAGTCATCACAAATGCCAATTTCATGATAGCAAAAGACTAAGAGTTGGGGATCTGCCACCAACAAAATTCAACCAGTGACACTGTTAATATTCACATGGACAATCACCTAACGCGTCGTGTGCCTGGTGTGTGTTGTCATGAACAGACGTGGAGATTTAGGTGTAGTGAGAGGAAAATAACATAAGCTTTGCAGTTGGTTTGGGTGAACAGGTTGGTGGACATGAGGGCCACCCACCACCCCTCTCCAAGAGGAGATAATTGGCTGAGTTTATAGGCTGTCTTGTCTCCATGTTTGATGTGTGCTGGGGCCAAGTTAATTAAATCCCTCTGATTAATCTGCACTGCAGCAAGTTCGTTCTCTTAAAGCAGGGGGGGGGGTTCGAGGGTAGTGGAATAGAAAGACACATTTTTACTTCCTCCTCAGCCAATGACAAAGCTCCACTTGAAGTCTCATGCAGTGTCCAAAAAGGAACGCTACCACCCAAAATAAAGTGACCAAACTGCATTATTCCACATGAGTAGCAGCAGCAATGCTCCAGCTCCCGCCACAGAGGAGCAGCCGGGGATCTCATGTCCCCCAGAAATCTATCTCATGAATCTGCTGCCAATATCATCAGTCAACAAATATGACTGCCGTTTGCACTGGTACCAGCTATAATAGGAGAATGGATGAATTGGCAGATAAAACTACTGATCCAAACACTTAACAAATAAATGGCATTTATGTTTCCTCAAGGGAAGGTAAATGATAACAAAATAATGCAAAAAATATGTGAATCTGTATTTCTAGTGAAATGTCAAATATTCAATGGCCACACTTTCTTACATTGTAACCTCACATCACCTAGGGCTTTGTAGAACCGTGGTGTGCATTTTTCTGCAGTATAAACAATGCAAAGAAAACAGATAAGAAATGAATCATTCATAAGACTAATTGTTGAATATCTTCTATAAATATTTATCCACAAGCTACAGAATGAAACCTACGTATACAGACTCAATCAGAATTGCACATGACCCCCCAAAAAATGATGGAATGCAAGCATCATGGATAAACATCAGTGACCTGAACCCCTGCTGTTCTTACTCGTATGATTCTGTCATAATGTGGATGTCCTGATAGCACATTTAAAATGAGGTAAAGGCTTACGAAGGCTTACACCCCCCGAAACGATACAAGCACAAGCATGTTCTTTCATAAGCTTGCCTTTCACACAAACACAGGACTAGCTGTGGCAGTCAAATGGGCTCAGGTTTTTGTGTGACTGTGGTGCCTTTTTCTTTCTAAAAGCCTACAGCAAAGTTGGACTGAGCAAAATGGACACGAGAGGTGGCAGCGAGGGAGTAAACGATGTGGTAAGCAGGGGGGAAGAGAGAGGGAGAGCTCAAATATAATGCAGTCCCAGAGCATGACAAATGGTGTGATGAAATGACGGAGGAATGGAGAACAGAGAAATGGAGGGAGGGTGTTTGTCATGCTGAGGCTGTAGGAGGCTGGATGCAGACAGAGCGGCTGGGCTATTTAGAAGCTACCGTTTGTTGCAGTAGGCATAATTAGCACGGTAGCCATGGCTGTCTCACAAAATAATAGATAGTGGGGGAAGGGACGGCAGTGTGAGGAGGGGCCTGTAGCCTTTTTTCCTACACTGCTGGCAGAAAGATGCCGTCACAATTTAGCATCCCTCGGGGTGCACTGAGGCTCCAGGGTGCAACAGAGCCGTGAACAGGCTGTTGCCTGCACAGGTGGAGGACAGCAATATGAGGAGGCCCCATTATTGGTTCAGCAGCTCTGCACTTGCTGCCAGCGTGGCAGTGATTTGTGCTAAATGCTAAGGCAAGCATCATACTATCAATGTCATATTTAATCCTCCTGTTATTTCTCAATAAAAGTGACAGTGCTGACCTGCAGGTGGCCTTGGATGAAGAATTGGCAACCCAAATCATCAAGAGGAATCCATTTGGGATCAAACTTCAGGACAGACACGTCATTAAAAACCGAAATCCTACATGCTGGTGTCCTTTTCATTACAGGAGTAAGTGTGGGAATCAGCCCATGGAGACAGTGAATGTCAAAATGAACAACACGTGCATCCCAAGAGTCATGCCTCCAAAAATCAGTTGGCAGGATAAATTGAAGCTTATATGATGGGCAGTTAAACATGCCCTACAAATATGGGCTCTTTCCTTTTAAGAGGTATTCCCGAAATTAAGCAATGATTGAAAACAAAAAGGGACTTATAGGGCAAATTATAAAACAAATAATAATTCAATTTAAGATAAAAAATAAACGTAGCAGACAAACAACAGCAAATAATCTTTAGTTTCAACTTCAAGCGGAACATAAACTGGGATGACCATGGCATTGAGATGGCTCCTGTAAATCCTCTGTTGTCTATGATGAAATTACAAATGTAAATGGCCCATTAGCCCATTAAAGATCCATTAGCCTTACATCTTAAAATAAGCCAGGGGTAATCTGTTATATAGAAGTTTTTCCCAGATACCAAGGTCATCCCTCGTATTATCTGACCATCAGGCCAAAGCTCAAAAGTACATCATTCACGTCATGAAACCCAAATGGAGAATAACAGTGAAACCTAAGATTGGAGAAGCTGGATTAAGTCTACAGAAAAACACAGGAATATAGGGTTTGGGTTACAGTTTGCTCCACATTAATAGTATGCATCTGCTGCTGTACCCAAATGCTGGAAAAGTTACTCATTGTGTCACCTTGCAGCTTGTTATGGTATGACCCCCCCTACAGCCCAACCAGCCTCTGCCAAGGCCCTGTCCACATAACTGAGCTCAGCTCTGGTATGGCAAAGAGCTATGAGGTCCTTTCTAATTTTAACAACTTTACAATGCCCTGACACATGATCCATCACATGAATAATCATTTAGCCATCAATATGTAAAAAAAAAAGAATGTCAAATATAGACTGTACAACACCAGAGGAATGTTTTAATTTCACATCAGCATTTTGGGAATTGAGTGTGAAATTATGAAAGTGAAGTGACAAATTAAGGGACTGATCCCATTCTTAAGCCTGAGACAAGGCATGTTTTCAACAGGCTGTGGATGCGTGCAACGTTTTCACAGTTAAGTTGTCAGCTGTGGTTTGGTTACTGTCTGGCATGGATAGGCCAATATGGGAGCCTCTGCTCACCAGCCTCTGTCATTGTACAGGACAGATTAATAAACTGTAATAAACTATTAATTACCAAAATTTCAGCACTGAGAGCTCGAAGCCCAGACGGAACACGTCCACCTGTAGACCTGAGGACATGCTGCTGCTGAAGCCATTAGACTGTACAGCACCTGAGCAAAGAGTATCATGTCTGCTTGACTCAGTGCTGGAGCCAAATAATTTCATCCACAATCTCCCCTGACACAGCCTTCCTTCTAGGCCATGCAGGTGGCAGGATGCACAGCACACGCTGCCTGCTACGTCTTTAAGAAAACAACCTTGCTGCCCATGCTGTTACCGGGGCAACTAGTGAAAAAATTGCTTCCGAAGCAATTTCAAGTCTAATAATAACTAATGGCAGTGAATGAAAAGTCCCCACAAAGACACTGCCCTTTCCCCAAAGAAACTGGGGCATGGTTGAGTCACCGGGGCTCTGCTTTGATTTATAAAGCATAGAGAATGTCTGTATATCATACACACACACCACAGTTCGATGGAAAGTGTGTTATATAGCTTACTATAGCTTTGAAGCCCAAAAATGTGTCCTTTCCTTATTTTATTATCATTTTCTGTCTTTTTTTGCCATCCAGGCACGTTCTCTGTGGGGGCCTAGTAACCATGGAGACGCTGGTGACAGTCTTATGTGTTCAAATATGCTAATGAACATCAACTCTAGGTGGGGGTTGGGCCACATGCAGGTGATCTCTATAGCATGATGTGAAAAATGCCACTCACATTGTCATTTAGGAGGATCAGCAGCTTCGTGCACAGGTTAGCATACCGCTGCTCTTCCTGTGTGCATCTTGAAAAAGCCCTTCGCCTTATGGGCAAACTGGACATATAGTCCATATGTATATAGATGAAAATATGAAGCCTTTAATAAATCCATACAGCCTATAATAGCCATTGTCATCATGGTTTTGGCATGTGGACAGGGGGGCAGGGGGAGAAGGAGAGAGGGAGGATCTGTTGATATGTAATGACAATGACGCCCTTTGAAAAAAAAAACAGCTGATGCATTCACAAGAAAAAAAAAGCCCCCTCACAAAAAAAGGAAAAACACCACACACCGTCTGTGATACCTTTAACAGCAACGAGGTGAAGGGAGGTAGTGGCACTTACCATTTCGGGATTTAGCCGTGCTAAAATGGCGAAGGTGGACAGTCTGTCACAGACGCATTTGGTTCGGAATGAGTCGACTTGCACGGTTTTGCAGCCCCTGGCAGACCAGGATCCCAACAGAGAGGAGCTGCACGGGAGAAGCAGACACACACACACACACGCACAACGCAACACACACGTACACACATACACACACAGAGACAGAGAGAGAGAAACGATCCGGTGAATAAAGCGACAGTGCCGGCAATGGAAATGAGAAAGCGCTACAAAATCCCACCGCGTTCCAGCGGCTGTTCAATCCACTTTACATGTCCGCCGGTTGAAGGAAAAAAGCGGGAGAGGAGCGGAGGAGAGGAGGAGAGGAGAGGAGAAGAGGACCGGTGCGGAGCAGAGGAGGCTGCAGCTCTGCCCGGACACATTACAGCAGCCGCACCGCGTGTTCACAGCCTTAGCTGTTAGCTGTATTATTATTATTATTATTATTATTATTATTATTATTATTATTATTATTATTATTATTATTATTATTATTATTATTATTAGTTGGCAAACAACGCTATTACTAAACTACTATACTTATTAACTAATTAACAAACGACTCACAAACATCTGTTATTATTATCAGTTAAAACTAAATACACAGACACACATATATATTTGTGTGTGTGTGTTTGTATTTTTTTCAATAATTATACAATATACCCTTGTTTTTGAAGTAGGGGGCTATAGTTCGGGCTAACCTACAGTTGAATGCTGGGACATTTCCATTGATTCCTGGTGTATTGGCGTCACTTTTTTTCCCCCTTTACTGCCATGTGCAGCTGAAAATATTAACTCCGGCAGGCAATATCAATTTTGTGATGAGCTCCACAGCAAAGCAGCAAGGAGCAGGTGAAAGAAAGGGAAACCTTTGTGAGCATGTTGCACATTTTGTGAGCTATATGTATGTGGAGGCTTGTTGCTGCAGAAACAAGTTATGAATGAATAAAAAGTGGCATGCCTAGTACCAAGTACTAATCCAAAAATCTTATGCTTATATTGTCAGTACATGCTCATATATTCCTCCCTTACCGTGTGAGTGTATGGATGCTTTAATCCATTTTCAGACTCTTGACCTGTTGACCTGAGATGAATTCCTGCTTGCCAGTGCCTCCGGTTCAAGTTCAAGTGTAATTCTGCTACTATGTCCAGTCTGCCGGTTCAGTTTGGATTCTTCACCTGCTCCTTCACCTGACCTGAGCTATGCTCCAGTCTAGCTGTTACTGGAACCCCACATTAAATCTTCTTCAATTTCAAATTTTGATTTAATGTTAAATTAAAGACATGCATTTCATAATGTATTTACCATTCCATATATATTTGTTTCCTTATACTAGTGAAAGTGGCGCCCGTATATACCAAATTAGAAATGGATAAATTAGACAAAACATTTGAAATAAGCCAGGGTGACTCTTGTA
Organism: Colistium nudipinnis; assembly: GCA_016785305.1. Classification (NCBI taxonomy): domain Eukaryota; kingdom Metazoa; phylum Chordata; class Actinopteri; order Pleuronectiformes; family Rhombosoleidae; genus Colistium; species Colistium nudipinnis. The sequence continues at coordinate 586,567 of JAFBJU010000410.1, forward strand.
TTATTTCCTGAAAAAAAACAGTAAAGTACATGCATTTTTCATATAGGGAGTTGTGCTTTCACAGTTCCAAAAAAGTGTCTAGATTTTAATATCAGCTAAAGAATTGTCAAAATCCAAATGAAAAGCCACAAATTTAAATCACATAAAAGTGACAGACGTACCAACAGTCAACGGTTATGTTCTACTCTGTACACAGTAAATCAACCGTTCAAAAGGCTTTTTTTATGTTTAGATGGGGAACCAAAGCAGTGTAGCACATTTTTCCTTTAGGGTTTGCTAATTTGACACCACTGGCAATTAGACAGCAAACCTCAATTTAACTGAGATGCTGACACAGGCTGGCCATGCATTAGTCTGCTTCAGTGCACAGAGAAATTAAGCAAATAAGTCAAATTGATGAAAAAGCAGCCAACTGTTATGAATTAACAACAGGCAGCACCAGCCAACAGACTCCGATTCTCCCTGCACAAATTTACATCCACTTGATTGACCTGAATCTGCATCGACTTGATTGAGCAGCGTGCAGGTTCTGACTCAAACTTGTACTCTTGCCACGGAACCCAAATTAATTTGTAAGGCACTGACATTAGCAGACACTTGAGACGTCAATCACGCCGCATTTGAAAGAAAAAATCTATAGAGCTAATTCAGGCCCCAAATATGATGAATGAATCAAATAAAGGACAAGCGATGAGCCAATTATTTATGTAAATGTGGTTGTTGTGTTGGTCTGACCTGTAGGATTCCGTTTCACTCCTATTTAAACTTTAGGGAAGTAAACAAAAAAAAATACTGGCTTTACAGGAATGTGTCAGGTAAATACATCTCCATGGGTTTATTCTGCATTGATGATATAATCACTTAGATGATAATACACCCTCCACACAGGACTCATTTGGTTATAATTTTTCAATGCTTTCATTGCTGACAATTGAACGTGCGGATCTACGGAGATTTGACGGGGGCAAGCTGCATTCAAGCACAGGGTGCTGCATTCCTCAGTGTGGCCGTCACAGACTAAGTAGACAACCAATCTGAAAGGTCTGGTCTACAGTGTCCCACCCACTGCATCATTAGCTTCTTAGAGCCGCTGTGCTTGCTGCAGCTATGCTGCACGGAGAGCTTTTCACAGGCACGCAATGAAGCCTAGGATTGGCTGGGTGAAACCTGAGAGGGGGCCAACCCATGGGAGCCTTGGCTGCTTGGGACACGTTTTTTTTTGCTGCTTTTCGAAAATTGAACTGCCGAGTCGCATCACTATGATTTTGCAATCGGTCTTCACATGCAGCCTCCTGACTCTCCTTAATTGGGACATAGCAGTCTGGCCATTCTACATTACAGAAGACATCATCCAATGTAAGACCCAAAGGGCGGTGAACAATGCTGCATCATTTTCCAGCTCCATAGTGATTTGCCTGTGACGCGTCTTTGCCATGCCGGTCAGTATGCCATTGTTGACCAGGAGAATCGGCTGAGTATACTACTCGATGCTTTTAGCTCCGATCCCCCATCTTTTCACTCTCTGTGGCTAAGATGAGCCATTAACAGGTCATTATTGTAACTCAAGACACTCTCGGAACTGATTGTCCATTTATAAGTGCCTCTCACTCCACTGTAGGAGACTAAGAGCATCCTCAAAACGGTAAAGCTAAACTAATGAATGTTGACTTTCTTGACTTCTACACAGTAACATGAACTATAAAGGGCAGCAAGCTGAAAACTGCACTCTTTACTGCAGTGTGTGTGTGTGTCTGTGTGTACTAGCTCCAGGAGGTGACTCAGTGTTGACGTTAGCGCATCACCTTAACGGAAATCCAATATATTAGGAATCAGTGCGGTTTCTCTGTATGGCTGACGTGATTAAGCCTCTTTGTGAGCCACACAGTGGCCCGCCCCATCATCTAATTGGGTCATTTAGGTTCTGGTGTGGCAGCCCTGCATGGAAGAATGTCCCTATGCCAAGAACAGGCCACATGGACGAACAGCAGTCTGCCAGCACAGAACAAATATACAACGGGGTCCACTTTTTTATGTAAGAATTGAAAGTGCGCATTAAAACAGGAGGCTGGAAATCCACTGTATGCCAGTCTCTGGTGCTTCAGTTTTAACTGTTCTTTCTAAATCTGTCTCGCCAGCACCTCACCTTTACAGAAGTGCTATACCACCAAACAGGAGCGCGTCTTTAAATAAAGATTTTACCATTTTGACACCACAACACAGGAACACCTTGCCTTGCCTCCCTTAACTGTTAGAATCCCATTCCATATATTGACTAACTTTCAAGCATACTTTTTATGGCTGCAAAAATGTATACGTTAATGAAAACTGGATCACGTCAACAGTGCCACACAGGGAATTTCTCCAACTTTATGTTTATCCCCATTTGCTGCCTCGTTGCTTTTGCACCATCTCTAAACAACTCCAAATGAACATTCATGGTGCTATGCAAGGGTCTACATTTGGCAAGCCTAATCCACTCCAGATGACAGGACACAGCAGAAAAGTGAACTTGATTGTGACAACATACTTTGGTGGACACGTTCAGGAATATAAATTACTTTGTCACGGGTTGGGTTTCAGGGGTGTTCATCCTCAAACAGCTGGTGAGTTGGCTGGCGTGTGAGTTAGAATGGATTAGCTTACCCTGAATATAATTACATTGGACTGTGTGGAGCCTGTGCCCTGCCAGCCTATGTCTAGTCAAATGTCCTGTAAATAAACCTGACCCCTGGCCAGTGACCTCACCCGATCTCCTATAATTGTATAGTAGTAATTGATGAAAAGTCCACAATGGTCACAATACTGCTTTTGATTGACTGGAAAAAGGCATGGCTGATTTGTATTATCCAAAGGAAAGCTGGATAATGTCCTTCTAGCCTATACAGAAATACCTCTTTTTCTGGAAATATGTGAAAAATATCTATTTGTTTTCTACTATGAAAATATAGCCACCTAAATCTGGATGATGAGCTGTTGGAACTGGCCTGCTCTAACCAATGATATGATTCATGCAGCCCTGAAGGTCCGTTCTCCACATACAGCACAGCAAAAGAGCAAGATAGCTTGTTCATAATGCACAGACCAAGTATTTGCCCAGAAAAAAACATTCATGGTAATCTTCCCCATTGTTCACCAAGTCATTTAAGTGATTTTTTTTCATTTATTTTTGTGAAGGAAGGTTGATTTAGCCAGTAGGCTAATAATTCTTACTTGAAAAAAGGTGAATACAAGGCACAGAGAGTATGTTTGATTTGACTCTAAATTACAGACGCAATAACATGGCATGATGAAGATCCTAATGGGCTTGTGTAACAATGTGATCTCTAATAAGGAATGAAGGGAGTGCTAATGGGATTTGACAGGTTTGTGGGATACTGTGTAAGTGGTCAAATATTTGATGTCTATGCCACCTTCGCGCAACATCACTTGTGTCAAAGTCATCATAGCTGAGTCTTAGTTTATGCTGTGTTAATGAGAGGAGGCTTTCTATTGTCAAATCCTATGTGAAAGGTAATACTCGACTAAAATAAGGAAGTCAGCATGGAGTGTTCTGTTCCATATTAACATGCCAGTTGGGATTTTATCATGTGCCTGATAATTCGCTGAAATATAACATAAAGAGTGTAGTTAACTAAGACCAGGCTACCAGCTTAGCTTGTTTTTTCTTTGCAGTAATACAGCATATTCAAATGTAACAATAATGGGGAAAACTGCCATACAATAAACAACAGGTCAGTTATCAAACAAAAAACTAAAATGTTAAAACATTGGTGAAATTCAATGCGACTGATCTTTTGCACCTTCTATCAATCAGTAATGTTAAAGTTATTTTTCACTTTTTTGAGAATAAATACTGAGCAAGCTTTATCAAATGGAAAGTCATACCAACACCCAAGCCACTTTAAAGTAGCGCACAGAAGCACCACCATGGGTGGTAAAAAGGCTGACTTTATCAAAGACACATGACATCATTGCATCAAATCAGCAGTGGAAATGTTAGTTCAAACTAACTAAACTCAAAGTCCTACTTGTAATTGCAGCAGAATAGAACATTTCTGTGAGCTCTTTTGCCCTGCTCCACCTCACCTTCCAATAATATATGTAAAAACTGAATATTTCAATCTGTGATTTGATGTGTCATTGTTAAAGCTCTCCCTTTATTGTGACAGGAAACTGACCAGAAAAATCTCCAGTCCGCATTAATAACAGCATTAATATATATATATATATATATATATTACATCAGTTAAGACAGTGACATTATTACTTTGTTTTGTTTGCAGTCTATGAGTGAGAGTGAAAAAGGAGTTGCTGATGGTTTTGTTATTGATTCTGCGAGATTGAAGCATGGGGCAAGTGAAGGCTGAGGCTGCCTCACAGCTCTTATCAACACAACAAGGACGCCTGCTCCGATAACAATTTCGGCCCCAAATATTAACTCATTAATCATAGCCGTCTCCCATGATGGTTTCTAATTTTGCATAGAGCATGTCTCCCCACAGCCAAGTCCCCCCTCCCCCCAACCCCACACCTTCACACATGAGATTAGATTCTATGCTATGCCCTTGCTTTATGTCTATCATTGCCTCTGAGGACGTTGGTGATGGCTGAGAGGTGACCAAGGTCAAAAACGTTAAAAACACAAAAACATCACCTTAATTGGAGTTATTAGACACTGTTCATTAAAATGATGTTCGAAAGATACTGTAGATAGGTGGTTCTCAAATGGGGGTACGCGTACACCTAGGGGTATGTTGGTACTGCAGGAAGATTGTTTTAAATGTTAATAACAGAAATATCAGTTATGCATATTTCCAAAAAATAACTACATTGACATTTGTATTATTGTTGTTATAACCCACATTTTAAATTCAATATAATAATATAGAAATGTAGCGTTGAAGGGTTAAAGGTTGTGTAAATCAAATACTGATGCCGCTGTATTGTACCTCTCTATATAGCTCCTTTTTTTACGCTGGTCAGGGGGTACGTGAATAAAAAAATCTATTTGAAGGGGGTACATTACTGAAAAAGGTTTGGGAACCACTGTTGTATATAATCTGCCAGATTGAAGTTAGTATTCAAATGATAGCCAACGCTTCAGCAACATGTCAAAAACAAATAGCCTGCTCGGTGGCAGAAGGAGGGTAAAACCCATCGAGGGTGGGAAATTGAACTATAATTACTCAATACTCTTCCTCTGCTAACATTGTCTATTTCTAATATTGTCCTCATTCACTAATGAGTCGTAGTCACTTCCACGTTGCCACACTTATTTTCTTTTCATCAATGTCCTCCAGTAGATGAAACACAATACTCCTTACTTCGGTTCACAACAAAAGGAAGAGATTATACCTTCTGAATCACTAGATGGGTCACTTTAATGTGGAATAGTAAGGTGGGAGGTGTCACGTTTAATGAATTAAAAAGCAACTAAGGTAATCGAACTGCAATTATTTTTTTTTAATAAGGAAAATTGAATAATATAGAATATCCTGAATGTATTAACAAAACACACACACACACACATATATATACTGTGCTGTGATACAAAGTCTCTGCTTTCGCTGATGTCTCAGCTGAAATGTTGAAATTATTGATAATGTTGAGGCAGGCTGCCTTCCTAAAATCTATTCAATAACTCCTTATTTAGTCCGTTTTTCTACCCAGGCTCATTTGTATCTTTTTGTTTCACTTGTCTTGCTACAGGTCTGTATGTGCCAAACTAAACTTCTAGTAATCCCCTGACGGAGACGATGAATGTTCTGCTCCCTCTCTCTGTAACAGACAAGTGTATGCACCCATCTAAATGCAAATGTCCAAGCCTCAACTGCAATAAGGCAGCAAAATGTTTGCGCCTCTCTGCGTCTCTCTCTCTCCCTCCCTCACTCTTCCCCCGCTTACTGCTCACACTCCAACTGCTCAGACTATTTCCTTGTGTTAAACAAATAGGGCACTTAAGAACAAGCAGCAAACGAGAAGTGCTTCGAATCTGGCCGCAGAGGCAGTAAAATTGAACATGTATATTTCAGTTGTTCTTTAGCCTGCTACCTCACTGCCCATTTTCTCTCTCTCTCAGACAACTCCACACTGATTTGTGCTGTACATATGGGTGTGTGTGCATGTGCTGGGAGAGGGAGCAAAGCTGTGAGCGACACTTTTAATTTTCCACATGCTGCATCAGTGTCGTATTAATGATAGTGTGGGGTTAGCTCTGTCCCAGACAAGAGCTGCCAAGCCGTCCAACACACTCTGCAGCACACCGACTGTGTCAACGTAAAAAAAAACCCTTGGCCAGCCGTGGGACTTTCACTTGGAACACAGTGTCTCTGAGTCTACCAATTGGAGCTCCCGCAAGTGCTGTAGACTACACGCGGGCTCACCAGTGTTTATGCTGCTGATAACCATCTATTTAAAGGTTGTTGTGTTTTTTTTTAGACATCTACCAGTAGCAGGGATACGGTGCTAGTGATTTTTACTCTGGAAAATGGGCATAGGAAAGTCTAATTGTATGGCAATCAGCCAGTAAAACTCTACTTTGATTGATGAATGCACCAAAAAAGGGCTACGCCGGTGTACTGCACCTCAAAAAAGAAGGATTAAATTTTTATAGATAGAATATTTTTTTGAGAGGTAGGTTTAAAAACAAAAAGTCACAGCATAGGCTGCAAAAAGTGGGTTACAAGGAATTATTTGCGCAGGGCAATACTTATATCCAAGGTCCAAGATATGAGTATCTTGGATCAGAATTCAAGGAGTCATATTGTCCCAGTTTGAACTATTAGAACGCTAGGGTGTGTGCATGATCAGGTGTCCAATCAGCAACACAGTGGATCTTACCTGTCGCTCTCGTCCCAGGAAATGCAAGTCTGGTTGGCTGTCCCCTGATGGATGGAGAACAGAGGAAAAACATATGCTCACCATTAAGGAGTAGAGCAACAGCATTAATACCACAACATCAACTGTGGTTTATTCAATACAAATTCTTTTGGTGACTCACGTTGTACAGGTGAGAGAATTCAACTACAACCGGAGCGGAGAGAGAAGCAGGCGTGGGTTTGATGGTCACCGACAAAACCTTGGAGTTGAGGACCGTGCTGTTCCTGGGAAAGAAAACAAAAAAAAAACACATCAACAACAAATCACGTAACGACGGTTCCAGTTTTACGAACATGAAAGCCAGGGCACAGATTGTGGTTTAACGCTCCGTGCCCTGCGCTCCATGGCTGTGCGGCGGTAGCTCAGTTATATTGATGGACAGAAGTACCAGCACAATTGTAAATGGGGTGGGATCCAAAAGATGACATCTTCACAGTCGCCAATTTCACCCACCTGAAACACAAGCCTGTCCCTGTCATGGCGAGCTGTCTTGGTCCAGAACATACTGTTCAGATACTGTAGGTCTGCTATACGCTAGCTAATAGTTTAGGTTAACATTTTCTTTGGACATCTTGAAGACCTTATGATGACTACAATGTCTGTGTGTAATACTAATCCATTCACCTGTTTTTCTTCACATTGACCAGTTTTAGATAAATACACACGCAAACATTATTGGGATCATGGTGTGATCCACAAATAAAGGAGTGTGATCCAAATGGTCTGAGGATTTGTCCGCCTGGGTCCATGAATAAACTTTCATGGCTATTCATCCACTAACGCTAACATCCGATAGTCTACACAACCCCGTCTCACGAAAAGGAATCTATTGATTTGTGACCACCATAATGATCTGCTCTCAATAATCGCATTAAAAAAACAACGTATTTCAATGCGCCGTTTTATCGGTTGTTTTTTAGATTGTCCTTATTTTTATTTCAGACAATATTCATCTTCAATTGATCTGACTTCCTTTTCGGTTAGATGTCTAGGCTTCTCAGCACCTTATAAAGTGAAATATGAAAAAAGAGAAAGGTGCGAGGTACTTGGAGGGTACAATCTGATGGTATATTAATATACAGCAAAGAAAACTGCGAGTTACCATGGTATCACAACAGTCCCACGAATATTTGTGAGACTGGGTTGGTCCACAAATGGTTGTAGAGGGTTGTAGTTTGTATGTAGGCTATGTATGTGTGTCAGCAGCAAACTATGAAACAGCTGACTCATTATACTTTGAATAAATAATGCGTATTGCCACAAATCAGATTACAGTATCCCACCTGCTGAGAAAACCCTATGTCAGATGATTTTTCTAGTCTTTGCAGTCATCCACATTGTTCTTCAATAGCTTAGCTTTTACCTTTGCTGGCATGTTTTATTTTACATTCTTCATGCCTGCTTAGTATGCATTGCAATTTCCACTTTTCATAGCCACTATCAATCATGTGGACTGAGACAATCACAAAAAAAAGTGAATTGCTGCTGGAAGGACAGACACCAAAAGCTTCCCGTCAGCCAAACATGTTCAACAGCCCACTTCCTCATATCATCACTATATCCTCTGTACAATCACAGGCTCACTATTCCAAAACGCAATCAGTCACCTTAAACCATTGTGTCATCTAGTCTCTTGCCTCAAACTCATCTCGTTCCCCTTGAGAGGGGAGTCAAATGCCAAAAAAGGAAAGGAGACGAGGATGTCAAGAAAAAAAGGAGAGTGAAGAGGAGCTAAAAGGGACGCAGCCACAATCCAGAGGTTCTGAACAAAGTGGGAGGACTGGAGAGAGCGAGGGGCTGCTCGTTTCCTTGCTTCCATATGCTGCCAGTTCATTATGTGCTTTAACAACATGATCATAACGAAGAGCTGCTCACCACTGTAACCACATTACATACAGGTCTGAACACACAATGCTGTGTTACAACATATGCAAATGATCATGCAAGCCACAACGGCGGAGATAAATGATATACACGGGTCCACCCTCTGCAAGTGTGCAGCTGTTTTCTACATCCAATCCTTATTGTTATTTAGCAGGAAACATGTAAAGCTGAATTAATGATCATTTTTGACACTATGAACTGTGCCTTCAGCTGACATATCCTCTATGTGAACTAAACACTTTTGAAACCCATAGATGTTTTCGTATTTAAAACTGTCAATAAATGTGTTCTCATTGTTGGAATCCTGACAAATCCTGGTGGCCCCTTCGCATTAAATCAGTCATCATTGACATTGTGGAGAAAATGTTCGGCATTTAACACATTTTCTGAATCGTGACCTATATATGCGTTGCACAATGACATGTTGGCATATTTCAGTCCAATGTTCCTTGAAATCCTGAAACAACTTCACTCTTGACATGTAATGTAGACAAGACACCTTGTTCAAGATCCACTTAGGGCTTTTTTGTGCTCAAGAATCATTTTATTAGGCATAACAATACAACCCGACAACCTGCTATCATGAAGACCATGAAATGTGGCTGAAAAGCCGCTAAGTAGACCCGAAGGTTTTCTTATATAAAAGCTCCTAAATTCAGGACATTTAGCAATATAAATATATTCTCGTCACCAACATTATCCAAGAACAACATGTTAAATGCTTTCACATATTTCTCATACTATGACCAATAACTGAGCAAAATAATGTTTATCA